>OY720679.1:126632396-127168600 GCA_963170755.1 Amphimallon solstitiale | reverse complement strand
ATATAAACTTGTATATGTATATACACTGGATGTAATTTTAAAATCCATCTTTTATAGCTGAATCTCTAATCAACTCCGCATAAAACATCAGAATTTTTGCTTAGCTTTGAATTATAAAATGTGCTTAATATGCCACTCTGAATATATTAGGTGTATGGGTGATGGGGGTAGCCCCATCATCGATATGCCCACATAAGGATTATGATATTGGTAAACTATGGAAGCAACAATATGGGTGAGTCCTTTTTACTTTCTTATACGTAGTATAAGGAAGTATTGTGATGACGAAAATTTTCGACCTCGAGATTTTTCCAGATGTCCACGTTTTGAAGTCCCCTGATACCGAAAAAGTGGTTTTTAAAAAATGTCTGTGTGTGTGTGAGTGTGTGTGACCACGATAGCGGTCAAACCGCTGTAGATATCAATTCCAAATTTTGTATTTACGTGTATAATCTCCCTCTTGAGATCTGATTAGTTTTTAGTAAAATCGGTAGACCGGAAGTAGCAGTTTACTTCACTGAAAAAATGGAATTTTGCCAATATTTCGTCAAATACTAAGTTTAAACAAATTTATAAAGTTTTTCGAAATTCCTACCGGAAGTAGGTCTTTTACTCTTATCAAAAATCGGTTTTTGCGAATATTTCGCAAGTCAAGCTTTTTAGACAGGTACGTTACGGGTGTAAAAGTATTTAAAACATACTTTTCAATATCTTTTGTATAAAAAAATTTCAAAATTCGGACCGGAAGTAACAGTTTTACTCTTACCGAATAGCGATTTTTTGCAAATATGTCGTAAATTATTCATTCTATATATTTATTAAGAGTACAAAAGTATTTAGAGTTAGATTTGCAATATTTTTTGTATACATGAAATTTCAAAATTCGGACTGGAAGTAGCACTTTTACTCTTAGCGAGTAACACTTTTTTTCGAATATCTTGCAAAGTATGCTTTCTATAGAGATTTATTAAGAGAATGAAAGTACTTAGAATATGATTTTGAATAAGTTTTGTATAAAAAATTCTTAAAATTGTATAGTTTGAAACGCTTATACGTATAAGAAAGTCGTGTGGTGGCCACACCTCATTTTTAATCTTAATTGAATAGTGTTTTAATATTGGAAGCACATAATTGGAACTTGATTAAAAATTACTTATTATGGTGGCTAGGGTCACTTGAATAAAATAGCCATTCAAAGCTGTTTGTAGCACTTCAGAAGCCGTTCAAAGCACTTCAGAAGCCATTCAAAGCACTTCAGAAGCCCTTCAAAGCACTTCAAAGCACTTCAAAAGCTGTTTGTAGCACTTCAGAAGCCCTTCAAAGCACTTCAAAAGCTGTTTGTAGCACTTCAGAAGCCCTTCAAAGCACTTCAGAATGACCCAATAAAATAATATTTGTGTATTGGTTATTTATATAAAAACCACACATATTTATAAAAAATATGTATTTTCTATAAACAGTATAAATAATTATAAAGTATTTTCACATTGTTTTCTGTACAGACACATTCAATATTTTCCCTAAAATTATGAAACAAACAAGAAGATTCAACCGTCTTAACTAAAATCGCTACATTACTATCGTATTCTAAATTAATAATATCTATATTATATAATATTTTTTTTAAAAATATACACTTTTGATGCCCTTTTACGTACACGGTGTCATGTCCAATGCAAGCTTCTCGTAAGATTTTACCAATGCATCTCAAATCAACATATCCATCCGTATATTTAATATTTAAATAATTCCTTTCTATCCAATTGATTTCTCTCTGCTTCGATGGTGGCAGTAAGTGAAATGGTATCGTGGGCTTGAACAAGAAATGAATTGACCGCTCCTTGTAATTCATAATACTCAATTCTTTCGGAATAAATTGTATTACATTAAAACCTTGTATATCAATAATTAGTGATCGTGAGAATCTTTGTAGGTAAATACGTCGTCTATGTTTTTGGGTAAAGACGGGCGCTATAATTTTTTCAAACTTGACAATGCGATTTTTAAATCGAATACGATCTATGAGAAAATAATTTCTTCTATCGTCTTCGTCACACCATTCGTACACAGATGTTACATCAATAAAAGTGACTCTCTTGCTCATGTTTTAAATTATTTTCTTTACTATCCCCGCAAGAGGTTGGTATTCAACTACATTATCAAGCAGAATGAGGCAGTAAACTGCTATATATGTATATGCGCCACCTTAGTTGGGTTCGTGGCCGTCAGAGCGCGCGCTCTGACGGCCACGAACCCAACTAAGGTGGCGCATATACATATATAGCAGTTTACTGCCTCATTCTGCTTGATAATGTAGTTGAATACCAACCTCTTGCGGGGATAGTAAAGAAAATAATTTAAAACATGAGCAAGAGAGTCACTTTTATTGATGTAACATCTGTGTACGAATGGTGTGACGAAGACGATAGAAGAAATTATTTTCTCATAGATCGTATTCGATTTAAAAATCGCATTGTCAAGTTTGAAAAAATTATAGCGCCCGTCTTTACCCAAAAACATAGACGACGTATTTACCTACAAAGATTCTCACGATCACTAATTATTGATATACAAGGTTTTAATGTAATACAATTTATTCCGAAAGAATTGAGTATTATGAATTACAAGGAGCGGTCAATTCATTTCTTGTTCAAGCCCACGATACCATTTCACTTACTGCCACCATCGAAGCAGAGAGAAATCAATTGGATAGAAAGGAATTATTTAAATATTAAATATACGGATGGATATGTTGATTTGAGATGCATTGGTAAAATCTTACGAGAAGCTTGCATTGGACATGACACCGTGTACGTAAAAGGGCATCAAAAGTGTATATTTTTAAAAAAAATATTATATAATATAGATATTATTAATTTAGAATACGATAGTAATGTAGCGATTTTAGTTAAGACGGTTGAATCTTCTTGTTTGTTTCATAATTTTAGGGAAAATATTGAATGTGTCTGTACAGAAAACAATGTGAAAATACTTTATAATTATTTATACTGTTTATAGAAAATACATATTTTTTATAAATATGTGTGGTTTTTATATAAATAACCAATACACAAATATTATTTTATTGGGTCATTCTGAAGTGCTTTGAAGGGCTTCTGAAGTGCTACAAACAGCTTTTGAAGTGCTTTGAAGGGCTTCTGAAGTGCTACAAACAGCTTTTGAAGTGCTTTGAAGTGCTTTGAAGGGCTTCTGAAGTGCTTTGAATGGCTTCTGAAGTGCTTTGAACGGCTTCTGAAGTGCTACAAACAGCTTTGAATGGCTATTTTATTCAAGTGACCCTAGCCACCATAATAAGTAATTTTTAATCAAGTTCCAATTATGTGCTTCCAATATTAAAACACTATTCAATTAAGATTAAAAATGAGGTGTGGCCACCACACGACTTTCTTATACGTATAAGCGTTTCAAACTATACAATTTTAAGAATTTTTTATACAAAACTTATTCAAAATCATATTCTAAGTACTTTCATTCTCTTAATAAATCTCTATAGAAAGCATACTTTGCAAGATATTCGAAAAAAAGTGTTACTCGCTAAGAGTAAAAGTGCTACTTCCAGTCCGAATTTTGAAATTTCATGTATACAAAAAATATTGCAAATCTAACTCTAAATACTTTTGTACTCTTAATAAATATATAGAATGAATAATTTACGACATATTTGCAAAAAATCGCTATTCGGTAAGAGTAAAACTGTTACTTCCGGTCCGAATTTTGAAATTTTTTTATACAAAAGATATTGAAAAGTATGTTTTAAATACTTTTACACCCGTAACGTACCTGTCTAAAAAGCTTGACTTGCGAAATATTCGCAAAAACCGATTTTTGATAAGAGTAAAAGACCTACTTCCGGTAGGAATTTCGAAAAACTTTATAAATTTGTTTAAACTTAGTATTTGACGAAATATTGGCAAAATTCCATTTTTTCAGTGAAGTAAACTGCTACTTCCGGTCTACCGATTTTACTAAAAACTAATCAGATCTCAAGAGGGAGATTATACACGTAAATACAAAATTTGGAATTGATATCTACAGCGGTTTGACCGCTATCGTGGTCACACACACTCACACACACACAGACATTTTTTAAAAACCACTTTTTCGGTATCAGGGGACTTCAAAACGTGGACATCTGGAAAAATCTCGAGGTCGAAAATTTTCGTCATCACAATACTTCCTTATACTACGTATAAGAAAGTAAAAAGGACTCACCCATATTGTTGCTTCCATAGTTTACCAATATCATAATCCTTATGTGGGCATATCGATGATGGGGCTACCCCCATCACCCATACACCTAATATATTCAGAGTGGCATATTAAGCACATTTTATAATTCAAAGCTAAGCAAAAATTCTGATGTTTTATGCGGAGTTGATTAGAGATTCAGCTATAAAAGATGGATTTTAAAATTACATCCAGTGTATATACATATACAAGTTTATATCTCTGGACAAATTGCTTTGTCATCATAATGTTAAAAGAATGTATAGAGAACCTACTTAATACATAATATGCATTTTTATTAATTCTCAATATCAGTTGTTTGCGGTTAACTTTATCGTCAGAGTAATATAGTGTGATTTATATACACGCATGAGAGGTTGAACATCCAAAATCTTCATTGATTACCTATATTGTATTAATTTCATAATTGTAACATATTAAGGGGATATAGACAGCGTCACACCTTAAACCAGATGATAGTAGTAGTTTGTTATGTTTAGTATTAGTAAGTCTTGATCTGACGCATACATAGAGGAGAGAGATTTAATAAATTATTTAGTGTGGGAATAATTAATGAAAAAAATTTCGTATATAAAACGGAAAATTATTTATCTTTTCTTTACAAACGTTACATTTTTACGAATACAACGAATTCATCAATAAAATAATAAATGTCGGTAATGTTAATATGGAAAATGTTTTTTGACTTCAGTGTTCTGATAATACCACATTAATACATAAATTACTATAACAAAAAATCACGAATGTGTGTTATAATTATAACTTTTGCCAATGTATACAAACTTAAAGGCTTCATGGTTTACGTATACTATAATTTAACATTGTTCATGCTTTTTTAATATTTATATGAATTCCATGCAGGAAGAATTGTGGTTAGATGATTTTTAATCTATTATCATAATAAAGGAAATAAAACCACAAAAAATACTTCGTTCATAGTTTATTATAGAGACATTAAATACATTATAAAAAGAAATATTAAAATATCGCTCTTTTCTTCTATTTTTTATTAAATTGCAACAGTTTTGTATTAAAATTTGTTTGATTAGAGAATCATTGACTTTTTCTTCAACTGGTGTCATCGCTTGATTGAGTTGCGTCATCATCGGAAATTAACTTATTAACGTTGGCAGATCCTAGGTCACACTTAAATTTAGCAAATTCAAAAGCCAATATTTCTAAGACACAATCGGTATATTCTGAGCTCCAGATACACTTCTGAATGTCGTAAATTGTATTCGTTGAACTGATGACATTGAAATTTTTCCATGTACGTCTTAATATCAATTCCGATTTCCTTGTTCGCGGCCAGCGATGACATTAAAGTCTGATAGTAATAGGAAAAGTGTAATAACTCTAATCTGTGGAGTCTGCTTCTAATAGCCAATATAGCATTCATTAACATTGTAATGGATGTCCCATCTAGGATTAACACAATATCTATACGAACCACTTTCAATATGGGTTGCAGACGGCCGCTTTTCGTCAGTCTACGAGTAAATATTAATTTGATGGAATCCCCAATTGACAAGGGTTCTTCGTTGTTGTTGATGTTGGATACACAATCTTCTTCGAACGTCGCTTCATCTGAACACCTTTTGCGCTGGTTTCGTCGAACATTGACAACATAATCTTTTATCTGAGCTTGATACTTTAAAAATCCATAAAACTCGTATTTTGTAAACGATATACATTTTCGACCATTCGCTATTTTGACAACTGGAAAGTAATCTCTTGCTGGACTCAATCCTGTTGATATATATGTACCATTGTTATTTAATTCATATTTAACTTCATTTATTAAACGATATTCCTTGTTTATATTGTTTTCGTATTTTTGTAGTAAATTATCCATTAAATTGAATGGATATGATGGATTCATTGTAAACACTTATTACTAGCGATACAAGCTATTAATAAATGATTTTTGATCTTTCACACTTAATTAAATACATTTTTCACCTCCACCATTTTTCTCCTCCTCTCAATCTCTCCTTTCTCGTGTAAAGTTGTATTTTTTTATAATAAATTCCGGTAAATGTTCTTTGTGTAAGTAGCAAATCAATTCCAATTTTATTAAACATTTGACCAGAGTTTCAATTAATATCTTTTCATCTAAGTATGACTCACATGCCTCGATGGCTTCCTCGTATTTTACACTCCTTAGATTACATTCCTCATCTGATAAATATGATTCGATTCGATTTCCCTCCAGCAGGTTCTCAAACTCCAAATCAGTTAACATTTTTGCACATCTTACAACAGACGTCTTCAAGTCTGTTGCTTCCGGATATCTTGAATAACACATCCACATGATGTTTTATTATTTGTTCTGACTAGTCTTAGACACTCTATAAGATCAGTGAATGTGAGTGGAATGAAAATATTAATTTTATTTATACTTCAAAAACATATGCGCAGATAAGTCTATAACGTTTGTTTTTAATGTCTTGACCCCACACTGATAATCACAAAACCACAAAGTAACAATCAATGTTTGTTTAATATATTAGCGTCACCATGATATTTTAAAAAAACATGGAATACATTATTTTTTCTAGAAACATCTTATGATTTTTTTGTTTTCTGCACTAAAAACACACGCGCGGATAAGTCGATATCGTTTTTGTTTTTTAATGTCTGGGTCTCACACATTTGTGTTTATTTTAATAATTTATTGCTATATACTACGAAAAACAATTAAGCGTTTTTATTTAACGCTTTAATATTGATTAATAGAAACATTTTACCTTTTAACAACTTGATTGTGTCATCTTGAATGTTAAAAGCGTGTATAGGCAGCCATCTTAACGAACGGGCACTAGAAGCGATTTGATGTTAATATTTTCGTGACTTTTGGAGCATCCTGTATATATTAGTATTTTATTTAATTTATTGGTTTTTGGACAAGTCTGTATATAGCTGACACAACAGCGACAACTATAAAAACGTGGTCGATTTTGGAACTACAGATATCGAATTAATAAATAATAATATAAAGTAATAATACTATTTGTATATCAATGTTACATCCTTCAATTATATCGTTAAATATAAACTTTAAAAGTATTTTATTACTACGTTACCATACTGTATATGTATTAACTTTGTGTATTACCTAAATTCAGTGAAAAAAAACATGCAACGGATGAATCTAACCACATATAGTTCATAACAGGAAGTGAGAGATAATGCTGTTTACGAAGTTATTTATCTACAAAATGTTATTCTATACATGCATTTTATATCGTAAACATATTTTTGTTTATTGAAAAAATATCATTTTTTATTATATTCTATTTACTATTTGTATAAAATACAGCGGCCAGTATTGTAAATGTCATTCAACACTGTGTTCTACTAGTAAGTACATATTGACTAGTGCTTTTTAATATTTTTTTCGAAACGGTATTATAGATATTTTAAGTAGATGCTTCAAGTGAATCTTACATTTTGTAAGATGTCTTGAATTATTAATTATTTTTCGTTGTTTCTTTGCAGAAATGAATTGCAGTATATGTAAAAAATCTTTCACCCGGCGTGATAACTTGAAACGACATCTACATACTCTCCACCACAATTTTCGTTGTGCTACTTGCGAGGAGGGCGTGGACACATGTAAGCATGTTGCTGGGCCACCTAAGAAGATGGTTAAAGTAGATGTTGTACCATCCACAAGCTCTAATAGATTGCGGATGCTGCTCCATCTGCTAGTCGAGATGTGTCTCAGGTAAGCTGTTGCGGGCTAAGTTTCCCTAATAATTCTCTATATAGGGGGCATCTTCGCTCGCAACAACATTTGATTAATAATACACTTATGCTGCAGGATGGAGTGTTTAAAATTAATTCGTCATTCAACAACAGGGTCGCGAGCTACAAAATTTTAGGCAATAAAAATTTAGATGTTGTTAATTTTCTGGCCAATTTAAAAATTAAAGTGTGCCGCCTGATTAAAGACGTTCTGGCTGGGGCTGTATCGGGTATTAAGGTACAGTTAGAGCTATTTGCTCATTATGTTAAAGCGATAGCAGATGAGGAAATAACCGACTTAAAATCATTTAATACTCGATATACCATTGTCACCGAGTGGTCTGACTTGGAGGACGTTTTTGACCAGGCGGCTGCTATTATAAAGTCGAAGTCGGAAGAGTTTTCGGAGAGAGGGAGTAATTGGGCCTTTAAGATGGTCTCACATTTAGAGGTTAACATCAACACATTTAGGACTATTTAAAGACTAAAAACGCGAATGGCAAGACTGAGAGTTGCAGCCCCTAGGTGATATTGCTAATTGGTATACCAATACTGTTGATTGATTACTCCATAATTGTGATACTAGATAATAAGTTTAATTGTATCTGTTTGTATATAAAAATAAATTTTGTCTACAGAATCTAATCTTTTATTTCCTTACAGCCCTATTTATTTTGGAACACAGTGTATGTTCATATTTGTAAAGTAAATTGAATTTATAATAGACACATAAATTAAATGAGCACCTGCTGCAGCTAAGGCAGGCCTGGGCAGGTTTCCACTACCCATACAGGTGAGTTTGACACCTGGTCGGCCAAGTTTTACACCTGGTCAGGTTAGCGGCGCCATCTGGGCACCGGTATGATAAACGAAGCATTCGAACAGTCAGCAAATTACGTCTTGTTTTGACCAAAAATTGCCTTATCTTATCAAGGCCACTACATTTTGGCCGCCATCTTACTTTTCTAACTTTGAAACACCCTGTATATTCATATTTGATTGCTACGTCACCGAGTACCATGCTGTATATGTATTTATTTTTATAATTTTGACGGCCATCTTGGATTCGCCATCTTGCTTTTCTGACTTTTGAAACGCCCTGCCATAATTTGAAAATTTTGGCAGCCATCTTGGATTCGCCATCTTACTTTTCTAGCTTTTGAAACGCTCTGTATATTAATATTTGACTGCTACGTCACCGAGTACCATGCTGCATATGTATTTAATTTTGACGGCCATCTTGGATTCGCCATCTTGCTTTTTCTAATTTTTGAAACACCCTACATTAATTTTAAAATTTTGGCGGCCATCATGGATTCGCCATCTTGCTTTTTCTAATTTTTGAAACACCCTACATTAATTTTAAAATTTTGGCGGCCATCTTGGATTCGCCATCTTGCTTTTCTGATTTTTGAAACACCCTACATTAATTTTAAAATTTTGGCGGCCATCTTGGATTCGCCATCTTGCTTTCTGACTTTTTAAACACCCTGCCATAATTTGAAAATTTTGGCGGCCATCTTGGATTCGCCATCTTACTTTTCTAATTTTTGAAACGCCATTTTAAAAATTTTGGCGGCCATCTTGGATTCGCCATCTTGCTTTTTCTAACCCTGTATACGTCACAAAGTACCATACTGTATATGTATTTATAATTTTGAGACACCCTGTATATTGATTTTGCGCGCCGACCACAGCGCCATCTGCAAATCCACGGTGGCCGCGTTCGGAACTAACGTGATGGGCGAGGGGGGGTGAGGTGGAGTAAGTTGAGAGGGGGAGGAGGGCCCAGAATCGGCCTATCTCCTCTACTGGTAACAAATCAAGTATGTATTTTTTCATTAAGTGGCATACGTGTCAAATAGATGAAAATGTCCGACAAAAAGAGATTTAGCGATGTTTCGGATGAAATTATTGATAATCACATCGATTTGACAACTCATTTTTTATTATGAAACTTGGTTTAGGAAATAATCTTAACAAATATAGCTCGAGCTTGATAAGTAGTCGACTATTACATTGTTTCAATTTTTCTCGTGTGCCTCCTAATTTGACTTAACCAAAATTGGCATTAATAATTAAAGACTAAAGCCCTCGAGCTAAAGCTCTCGTGCTCTAGTCAAATTATTAATGCCAATTTTGGTCTCGTCAAATTGACCGTAGCGCACACTCGAAAAATTGATCACAATGAAATAGTCGACTATTTGTCAAGCTCTCGTTATATTACCTTTGAATATTTACTTTAGTAAATTGAATAGTTACAAAACAATTGTCATTACATTGGAATTTGATTCGTCTGTCACCTAGTAATAATAATATAAATCATATTTTAAGGTAATTGTCTAATACCGTGCCGTCAAATACTTTTCGCATTAGAGTAGGCTGTTTTTGAAGTTTTTAATCAATGTTGGTGTACATGCTAATTTTTTGAAAACTTCAAATTCTGACAGTTGTCATACTTAAATTCAAATTATAGACGCCTATTATTATTTATATGACATAACCAAACTATTAAAATTATGCACTGTCACCAACCATTAAAAAAAAAGCATGGCCGTCTCTAATGCGGAAAGTAGGTATTTGAAGGCACGGTATATAGGCAAAACTAAAATGGATCTGATAGCACTTTTCTCATTAATATTTTAGTCATTTCGCTGTATAAAATTTGTAATTTCATATCTTTTTGTGTCAAGGTCTACAATAAATATCGATGAAGCTTAAAAACATGAACCATGAAATATCAGACAGATGTCAGGGTGTTTAACCTTTTTTTTTTGAAATAATTCAAATAAATCATGAAAGCAGTTCAGATTTCATCACGAACTGAAATCGATTGATCGTTTTGACGTTTTATAACCTGCAATTAAATTTTTGTGAAATTGCCAACATTAATCAAAAGTCAGATGGACTTTTTCTGACAATTCTGACGTTTCCTGTAACATTTAAGCCACCTAACGTGAATGTTGAGCTGACCAACATTTCGCGTATGCTCTAGTTAAATATATCGGTGTTAAAATAATAATAGATGAGTAAAGATGGCTACACCCTTTAACTGTTACTTAATTTTAGTTTAATAATATACTATGTTCACCAATTTTGATCAGCATGATGTATTCGTTTCTTTGAATTACAATTAACGTAGGGCTTCCGGGACAATAGTCAATAGAAATAAATTTATATGACGTTGGTTGCAAATAATCAAGCTCATCAGTGCTCCATAATGTTTGTCATAAAATGTCGATATAAGTCATCAAGTGCTGATTATTCAATTTACTCTTTCCACCTTTTTTTTATTTAGGACACATTAATTTAATAGAATACTTGCTCTTTTTGTTATTCCATGAAACTCTTCGAGTTTGAATTGCTTCTTTGGAACGTGACTACTGCCAGTCGCAGAGGCACTTGAATTTTAACGGTTATAAATTTTCTTTTAATTAGTTTATGAATGAAGATGCAAATTAAATGAAATATCTCTAGAAATTAATTATACATTATTGTGGCATCTATAATTATAGACAAATGGATTTATTAACTAAAAAATTTCCCATAAAATGTTTAACATTTCTATAGAATTTACTGAAAGCTGATTACTTGGAACATTTCGTTGACATTCAAGTTTGATATAATGCGTGTGCACCTAGTCTAAGTTGAATGTAAGTAGGCCGAACAGGTAAACCTAAGATGGTTGTATGATCAAGATTTGTTGTATCATATATAAATTTCTTTGTTTTTTAAATTTGGTAGTACTCTAACTTTATTTGTCTCAAGTTTTATGATAAACGTTGCCCATACGTTAAATTATCTTGCAAACTGTCATGGTGGTGACAGTTCGATCTATTGCGAGAATGAATTGTCAAATTGAATGTCACTGTAGACATACCGTGCCTTCAATTAATTTTTTTTGGAATAACCTACGATTTCAATATTAATTTGAAAACACTGTGGAACTTTTCAATAAATTGACTTAACTATGACAGTAGGTAGTCAAAATGAAAAACATTACTATAGCACAGTATTCCCAAATTAATATTGATATCATAAGCTACTCTAAATTTAAATTAAAGACGCTGTATGTATATTTGTATGTAGAAAGATGACAGAGATGTGTCCAAGACATTAAAGATACGATAAATGACCGATACAATAGTAATAATAATAATAATTGATGATAATTGATGAGCAAGTGCTCTTTTAAGATTTTGATTTGAGTGGTTTTCCATCTGGTTATAGAAACTGAGCGCTCTTTCCTTGATGTAGTCAATAATGGTTGTATTTGTTTCATTCATTATTTGATTATTTCTCATATACCATGGAGCATTTAGTATCATTCTAAGACTGGTGTTTTTTGATGTTGGTCTTGCACATATGCACCCATGCATATGTGAATATTGGACCTAATACTTGTTTGTAAAGTAGAATTTTGTTGTTCGTGTTCAGCTGGCTTTTTCTGCCTATAAGAGGCCATAGTTGACATCTTGTTTGTTTGGTTTTGGTTATCGTTTTTGCTATGTGTGTGCTATAATTGAGCTTTATATCCAGGTATATTCCCAGGTATTTAATTTCTCTACTCCATGGTATAGTGTTGTTGTTGATGGTTATTTCGTTGCCTGTTGTTTTCAGATTCCTTTGAAAGATTATTGCTTGGGATTTGTCTTCGTTTATTGTTGTCCTCCATTGTTTGAACCATTTTATCGTGTTGTCTAGGTGCGTTTGGAGTTCCTGTACCGCGTTCGTCGGACATCTTGATGTTGAGAGCAGTGCCGAATCATCTGCAAAGGTGGCCGTATTTAAGTATCTTGTAGGATTTGATACTGGTATGTCTGCTGTAAATATTGTATATAGGTGAGGTGACAGGCATGAGCCCTGAGGGACTCCCGCTGTTGGATGTTTTATTGAGGAAAGTGTGTTCTGGATGCTAACTTGAAAGCAGCGTCCTTAGAGAAAACTGTTCGTGATTTTTATGACGTGTGTTGGGTAATTGTGTATTATCATTTTATATATGAGTCCCTGCCTCCAGACTTTATCAAATGCCTTTGCTATGTCGAGAAATACAGCTGCTGTCACTTGATTTTTGTTGAATCCGTCTTGGATAATCTCAGTGACTCTTGAAAGTTGTGTTATCGTTGAATGTTCTTCTCTAAAAACCCATGTTGATCTTCTGGTATTATGTCTTGATTGTCAGAGTGGTACTTTATCTTCTGTAGGATTATTTTTTCTATCACTTTGCTAATGGATGGTAACAGGCTTATGGGCCTGTAGCTGCTTGGTATTGTTTTTGGTTTTCCTGGTTTAGGTATAACTATTACTGTGGCATGTTTCCATATCTTTGGGAATGTTTGGAGTCTGATAACGGAGTTTGCTATTGCTAGAATTGACATTATTGCTTTTGGGGGGGGGGGGGTTGTAGTGATCTGTTGGTGATGTTGTCTATACCAGGAGCTTTTTTGGGATTTCATGCTTTAAGGATTGCTTTTAGGTTCTCGGCTGTGACTGGGTCGTTGCTAGGGGAGTGGGGTTCACGTATTTCTCTGCTTACTACTTTGTGAATCTGCATTACGTGTTGCATGTCTACTTCATCCAAGTTCGGAGTGAATTGCTCTTCTAGTGATTCCGCTAGAGCTTCTGGTTTTTCTTCTGCTGTGACTTGTGTGGAGTTATTGAATTGAAGTGGTGGGATTTGTATTTGTTCTCTTTTGATTGCCTTGATTATTTTCCATGTCTTAGAGGGCTCTGCACCTATTTCTTCGAGTGTTCTTTGCCATTCTACATTTTTCGGTTCCAGTAATTCCTTATGTACTTGATGTTGAAGGTTGTTTAGTATAGTTTTGTCTTCTCCTAGCTCTGTTCTTTTCCTTTATTAGTTCTTTAATATGATGTGGTAGACTACCTGATTTATATATCCTTTCTATTTTGATGGTGTTATTTTCAACAGCGTTTGTTATTTTATCTTGTAGTGATTTTATGTTCTGTTCTAATTCTGCAGTGTTTTGTATTTTAGGAACTGCAGTGATGGTTTGTTCTAGTTCTGTTTTGTAGCCGGCCCAGTCTGTCTTGAAGGTGTGATATGTTCTTTCGGTTATGTCTGCGTTTCAAGTTATTATAATTGGAATGTGATCAGAGCTCATGACACTTTCAGTTTCTATCTTTATGGTTTTGTTAATGTTTTTACTGATTGCTAAGTCTAATTGTCTAATTGTGTGCATCTAGCCCAAGGTGAACGTCGACAGACCAAAAAAAAAAAAAAAAACCAAGACGGTTCGGCAATGAAATGTTGTTTCATGTTATTCGTTCTATAAAATTGGTAGTACCATGCCTTGTGTCAAGTTTACGATAGAAATAGTGTATACTTCAAATTTTTTGACAGACTGTCATCGTGACACTTATACGACAATAAAAAGTTGATGTTTAACCAAATTGTCGTTCCACCTGTCATCGTGACAATACTTCGTTGTTGTGTATTCGTTCACACATAAACTTGTGAGAACGAAATGTCAGACTGAGAGTGCTTAACAACATTGTCTTTCCAATTGTCAAATGAAATTAACAACATAACATGATGAACTTTAACAAAACATGTTTTAAACTTACAGGTCATTGAGAGAATTAATTAATTTTCATATTACGCTTTAATAGTTGTATATATATGTACTTTGTAAAACCCAATCAAAAATCTTGCTGGCTCCTAATACCATTTAACCGAAAATGTACTTCTGATTAGTTTGTGCCAACCCGCATAGTCGCGTACTTTAAATGCTTTCTTTTATAACTGAATTGATAAACGAAATTACATAAATGCTTATGGGAATTTTACATATTTGATGTATTTATGTTATTTCGAAGTGTTTCGGACACATCTGACAAATAAAGAAAACTCAGATGATTCTTTATTTAGGCTTGCTTCGGTACTTCTTTCGCGAGAAGTGACGACATTTCGATGACATATATAATTTGTGTTTAATATATCTTAATAAAATATAGAAAGATCGTTATATTTGTCACTGTACTTACGTGCGATAATACACTTTAAGTTTATTTTATCATATCCGTCGGCATTGTTCATATATTCATAAATAGAAAAGAAATAGTAACAATTGATAATAATAACACTAATACGTATCTGAAAGGTACCACTTTCCCTTCATAATCCCTTTATTTGTCGGCCTTCTGACATTTAAACTTGACAACCGATCGATAAACGTGAATAGATAGTCATTATGTGTTGTGTATTACACAACTGGTGCTTTCCGCCAATTTTGACGTTTCCCGGCAAATGCCATATCGCGAACTCAAACTGATTTGACGGTTTTGATAATTTATAACCTGAAATTGAATTTTTCGTGCGTTTAACTTAACCTTATCCGAAGTTTGATGTGTCACGGTCATCTGTATCGATCCACCGCCATTTTAAAATCGAACCTAGTCCATATTTTTTATTTTACACGTAGGCCTTATGGCAAAATACTATGATTCATACTCTTTTTCTGCACGTTCTAAAATTTTCAAAAACTCCTTTCGGGCCCTCGTTCTCTCTTCGGAGACGTGAAAAATGGCCTAAGGCACGTGGGACCGTGGTCCCCGTCGCGTGACACTTTCGTTCCCACCGTAGATGCGCCAGGTTCTCAGAAAACTGTCTCCCCAATTCGTCAATTTTGGGGTATAGCTTTGCCGTTTTAATCGTTCGTGTTAAAAAGAGCGAGACAATTGGCTTTTAGTATATATAATTAAAAATTCTTCCAAAAAAAATGTAGCGCCATTTATTTGATGACATCTTAAACGACATCTTAAGCAAGATTCAAGCGCCATCTATTTGAACCACATCGACATTCATATTGGCAGTTCGGAATTGTTTGTATTTAAACCAAAAAACGCAATAAGTGTACTATAAATTTATTAATATAAGAATAAATACCTCATGTTTGCCATGTGTAAGAATATAATAACTTAATTTTAGGGAAAGGTGAGCAATAGTTACGTACATGAAATGCTTAAATTAATTAGGTAATCTATCTTAGGTTAGGTATGATACCAATGACATTAATCAATAATATTTTTTTAATTTAATGTTCGTACAAAAAATATTGTATAAACCACTTGCGTGAAGACATCTTCCACGCATTCGCGCAATTAAAAGCACTCGCTTCCTGCGGTCGCTCGTGCTTACAATATGCGCTCATGCGGGAAAATAGTCTTCCCGCACTTGGTTCGTAAATAACTATTTTATATTCGCATCTAGATTTCTTTAATCCGAACCTCGGCAACGTGAGTTATGAACACGGCGAAAGGTTTTATCAAGACATTTCTGTTATTGAAAAAACGTTATCAGGGTAGTCGAACTGGCATATGATTACTGATTATTGTTGGACATTGATATCAGAAAGTGTCGAAGAACAGCATAAGAGAAAAATAAAATAAAATATTATACAACTCATATAATGCATATACCAAATTAATATTGCTTCATTTACTTCTAAATATTTGTTTTTCCGAAACATGACATGCCGGAACAGGTTTGTTTTTACTACTATTGTTAGAACTATAGAAGAAACGAAAATTGTTCATAGTTTCTCAAGGAAAATTAAAAAAAATTAAAATGTTTAACCAGTGAATTATTCATAGAAATAAAAACTTTTGCTTATTCAACTAGACAAGAAACAGTTCAATAAATCTCTTGTAACATCTTGTTGATACGTCTCTGTTTTTAGATTTGTAAAAGAGCCAATTAATCGTCGCCTGCTGCTTAACAATAGTACTATTTGAATTCCTTTTCCATATGTGAGAAATTATATAATTCTACATGCTCAATTAATTTGTATGCTGAACAAAATCGGTAAATTATCTTGTCTACTACAGATGTATATAGACACTGAATTTATTTCAAATCCAAATGCAATGATGTGTGTTAGTACCGTCTTTATATCTTTATTTATAAGATTAGTATTTAAGTAAATCCTTAAACATTTATTATTACTTAATGCATCATGTGATTTATGAGGTCTTTGTATTGATGTTATATGAAATGTATGGAGTGAAAATCAGATAAATAAGCTACCTATGGAGTATGTCGTAAACGAAGTTCCTGATTTTTTTTATCCAACCCTAAGATTTCAGTAACACTGGTATCAAATGAGCGTATAAATATTATGATAACGTCTAGGGCTATAGCAAATTACTTCTAAAGCATTAAATTCTAAAGTATTATTAATTATTACATCAATAAAATTAAATTAACATTTCCGATGGCAATAGATAAAAATTCAATTGAAGTACAGTACATTTGGGCTATTATCGCAATGTTTTGAATACCGTAAACTTCATTGCCTAAGTTCGTTCTATACGATACTTTCTCCCAAAGTTTTGTTTTTTGTGTTTTCGTTCATTTATATCTTTTTCTACTCCCATACTGTAATTGTATTATTAGATATGCCGAACCTGTACTATAAAGATGTTCATTACGATACAGATTTTCATTATGTTACAAGTTTATATCCAATAGGAACACAGATTTTTCATTACGATACAAGTTTATATCCAATAGGAATGCGACATTTCAATATTCAAACAATATTCAATATGGCGACTGCATATCTGACAGATATACAAATTAAAGAAATGTGACAGTTCTCTGCAATTTACAAGTAAGTACTTAAAATTTGTGCTTTTTTGAAAATATAAACGGTAAAAATGAGGGATAATGACAGTGAAATGTAATAATTGACTCCACCAGAACTTATGGAACAAGCCTTAGTAGCCACGAACAATTTATTACCAGCCAAATTCACAAAAACGTACGGAAAATTTTAACCTCAATTTATGAAATGGATTATTCAAAAAATATGTTTTATTATGGGGTCGTAGAAAAAATAGTGTATGCAACTCGCATTTAATGGCTATTACGACACTCGTACTCATTACAATACTCGCCTTACGGCTCGTATTGTAATTTTTTTACTCGTGTCGTAATAGCTATCATTAAATGCTTGTTGCATAATATACTATTATATCATTATTCGTCATTCGATAACCTTCGGGATTTGTAACAGATATATCGAGTAAGGGATAATCCCGAATTATGGAATTGTTATAAACAAAATAAGAAACAACATGAAAATATGATTGTAACAACAGTAAACGTGAGGGAAACAGAAATATCGTACTCAGTGTGCCAATGAAGACTTAACCAATCCAAATTCTGTGGCTTCATTATTTGCGGAATATTTTAGTGATCCATTAAATTTTGCTAATTCTAATAATACTAATGAATATAGTTATACAATTTCTCCAAATAAAAATACACTTTATTTGTTTCCAACTAATCACAATTAATTTCAATCAACGAAATTTGATGTAACATCAACTAAAATAGTGAAAAGTGTGAGTACCGATATATCTGTCTCTCTGAGTGATGTTATGAATTCTATATTGCTTCCGGTGTCTTTCCCAAAACACTTTAGCAGGCTAAAAATGAGGTGTATTTAAAATACTACTATCTTCTTAGAAAAATAAACCTGTGCGTTACTTCAAGTCCAAATTTTAAGCATTTTTGTATGTAAAAATCATTCAAAATCTTATTCTCTTAATAAATCACTTTAGAATGCATACTTTGCAAGACATTCGAAAAAAGTGCTACTCGCTAAGAGTAAAAGTGTTACTTTCGGTCCGAATTTTGAAATTCCTTTTATATAAATATTATTCCAAATATATAGAGTGTATAATTTACGACATATTTGCAAAAAATCGCTATTCGATTAGAGTGAAAGTGAGTTTCCATAGGAGTGAAAGACCTATTTCCTGTAGGAATTTTGAAAAACTATTTATAAACCTCTTCTAAAATTTAATTTTGAGTACATTTGAATTCTTTATAAATTTGTTTGAACTTAGTAATTGACGAAATATTGGCAAAATTCGACTTTTCACCGACGTAAATTTCCTGTCTATCGATTTTACTGAAAATCTTTGGAATTGATAGCTATAACGGTTTGACCGCTATCGTGGTCACACACACGCGCCCACGCACTCATTTTATTTAATACTTGGCTATTCTGTTTAGTAGACAAACATTCTTCAAAAATTTGTATTATTTGGATGACAATTGTAACGAACGGCAATAGATAATTATATAAATGTCGGAAGATGTATGAATATTAATTACTCTTTATAACAGTCCTGAAATGGCTTTTGTAGGTTTTATTATTAGGTAAGTAGCATCTCAAATTTGACACCATTTTAATTTATTGGCAGATGTCGGTTGCAAAAGCCATTCAACTATAGCACAAAATGCAAAGTATTTCAATTTATTTCTGTGACCAATTGTTCATATGTTTCATACCAGTTTATCAGCATTTTTCCTAAAGGCAATGTTGAATAATATCTAGTGGGCATAAACTACATCCTTGTTTTTGTTTGCTTTTATTTTGTTTTTATTGTTTCCATTTGGTGTTTTAGTATTACGTGATAGATCTCTGTAACTGAGAGAACTCTATTGATGTGGAGAATAGTATAACATCGAATTTGCATTCACATTATCTCATGATTTCCTTTCTTCTTCCGTTTCGGTTTTTCATTGAACATGTCTTTCAAATCTTCAGGGAAAGGTATAAATTCAATGTGATACTTCAACAATTGAAAATTATTTGCGCCCATCTGTTGTATTTGTAGCACCCTTAACACTTCTTTACGTTATGCATTTATGTTTTGTAAATATTTCGATCAAATAAGAATAATTATTTTTGCTTTTGTCTTTAAATGGGCATTGGGCCCATAACCTGTTGTATTATAGACCTCGTTACAGAAATGGCTAGTAAATTGTGATAAAAAATTATTTCAACAAATGTACTAAACGTATTTCTCTCTATTTGTCTGATTTATTTACACAATAATAATCGCATCAGCTATAAAACACAATACAATAACAGTTCTTGAACAATTCACTATTTTTGCCGGAAAAAATAAAAGTATCAGTTAGAACATTATTTATAATTAAAAAGATTAATATTAATTATTTATACCTTTAGCTAATATAAATTTAATAACATATGCTTGATAAATGTCATGTGCATGCACAGTTATTAATGAAGATAGTAATTAAGAGAATACATTATTAAAAAATCTTTATTTTAAGGTTAAATGGCATGAGCAATGGATATTTCCTAATTTGCTGAGTATTTTTATATAGTATAAATATATAATAAAATAAAGATTTACATATCTACTAATTTTATGATATACAAAATATATTTAGCCCAAATGAGAACTTTTATCTTCTCAATTTACATCATGTTCTCGTTTCGAGACACTTACTTTTATTCTCCCTCAAAACAAAAGGAAAAATATTCTTAATATAGGCATAAATTACCTTAATATATCCACTCGACCGGCGCAATAACAATGCAGCACCATTTTCGGCCTAAAATAATGCATCCGATATGAACCCAACTCCTACATATTTATTCTTATTGTATTACATCCGCAACTCTAAAATTATACAAGAACTCTCGCTATTTTTACGACGACAATTTTACCAGCATTCCACGGATATTTCGTCATTTATCGACATGCCGGCACGACAATATTCCTTCTCCTCCTTCTATTTTGTCTTTCTTTTCCTCCTTTTGCTTTCTTCCTTCTACTCTCTGTCGCCCTAGATGCTTTTCCGCAACACACTAGGACCGTCGGCAACGACAATCTCAATGTCTTCAGGTTTGATCGAATTTTGGGTGTGTTATATTAGAGTTATGGCGACATCTCAGATATCGGCGCGCGCAACTCTTTCATTTATCAATTTTGTATGATATGCAATGTTGTATTGCTTTAATTTATTTAATTACCGACGTTTGTATGCCAAACAAAAGAGATGTTGTTATAGATAATGCAAACGTTAAATTGATTAACAAATCTTTTTCGTTTAAAAAGGCGATCAATATAAAAAAATATAGCCCGTTAAGCGTAATTAATGCTTGTATTTTCGAAATAGTTTTGCTTTCATAATAATATTAATTAAGGTATGTGTTATTTTAATAATTTCACTGTATTATAAACAATAAATTTTATTGGGAAATACCCTTCCTGAGTATAAAAGCAGACTCTTTTTGCAGACTGGATTTGCCGAAGTGTTAAGAGTGCTGTATACGATAAAATCTCTATACTATTATTAAGTTGAGAGTTATGATGAATCATCCAAATTTTTTAGCTGCAGATAATTTCTTTTCAGTTCTTGATAGTAAATGGAAACATTTGATATTATTTACTACTTTTGTAACTACATATATACAAACTGTTGATTAAGATTCGTTATTTATTACTCCTTGATGTTTTTCATAGTTTTGTAGGTACTTGGTTTCAGTGATGTATCTGCCGGGGTTGCAAACTAGGCGGTAGGCAGTCCAAGTATTTCCTTTATTTCTTTTAAACCAGCCAAATAAGATCTTATACCTTGTGGCTAAGTCAAGTGTGACTAATTTTCTTATTATCAAATGCTTCTAATATGGTCTAACGACTACTGAAATAACTGGTTCTGGCGGCTTACGCCCCCCCCCCCCCTCACCCCATAAAAGCAGTGGCATTTAACAGAAATTTTTGTAAATAAAACTTCCAGAAGGACTCTAACTTGAGTGTTATTGTTTGACAAGCCAATATCAAATTATTAGACTAATTTTCAAAAAACATAAAGCCCACTAGGAAACAAACGACAAAATTGTCCACGGTCATTAAGAGTCGCACTCTATAATAGGCTACAGTGAACACAGAGAAATAAACACTCTGAAATATTTATTAATAATAAAATGTTGACAGGTATTTGCCTGACAAATTTAAATCATACAATATAGTTCTTACTGTTATTTGTTGTAGTCCGAATTTTAATTTCTTTTAAACTCTTAGTATTTCTCATAGTTTTTGGTTTCTCACACCTTTTAGAATATTTTCTTATGAATTCATATTGTCACAATTTCTAGCGCTATCTACTATAATATTATAATTTTTATATTTATATTTATAAAATTAACTTGTTCGACACCATTTATGGTCACAAGAATGAATAAAATATTATTATTATTATTATTAAAAATTATGCTGATAGTAAGGTTATAAAACAGTAATTTAAATATCAGTTTATTGTGTGATATAGATTTCTAAGATCTGTTTACCTTTTTTCTCCACTAATTCTAGAAATGAAATGCAATTTAAATCTATTACGGTTAAGTATTTGTTTTGGTAAAAATATATATAATTAATTGACTTGTTTAGGTTTTGTTTCTCATAGCAGTATCAAATCTAATGCGTAAATAATAAATATTGCTGTTCCTCAAGGATCTACCTTGGGACCCGAATTGTTTTTATGACTCAGGCGTTAGATATACTGATGGCTTAAACATTCTTCTAAATTTTGTGGCACTAAAGGACTTACTAAATAAAGCTGATAATATTTTTACAGTTGTTGATAATTAGATGTGTTGTCGCTATAATACGAGCCTTAGTTAAATATGACAAATTGAATTGACGCTATACTATATACCGGGTGTCCCGTAAAAAACGCCAACAATAATAACTCTGTTATTTATTGTACGATTTTATTCAAATAAAAAGAAAGTTAATTTGCATCAAAAATGCTACAAAAAAGCAGTGTTTTGTTTGTTTTCAGTTGTTTTTATTAATGTCACACGATAGTCAACTTTCTTATTTTAAATGGAAACAGATATATTTTTGGCTATATTCGGATTGGATTTTTTCCCCTGAATTCACCAATGTATAAAATGTCTATTTTTGGTAAACAATTATTGAAAAAAAATATAAAACACTTAATAAATTTCATCTTTGTATTCCATTATTTATAAATTTTGGAATGTGCCATGAAAAAACAAAAATGCGATAAACGTCAATAAACGTCAGTGTGAGTGTCTATTAAAGTCTTATTTATTGTTCTGCTTGAACGTTTCGCCACAAAAAAAAAATACTAGTAAAAATGAATAATAATGAGTTAACAGACGGACAGAGAAGTTCCAGATTCGAAAATATTTCAGAGAATTGAAACGAATTTGAGGAATTATGGATCATTTAAAAAACCTAAAACACAGCGACGTAGATTCGCCGAAGATACGGAATATGATGTTCTTATTGCACTACAAGAAAATTCACGATCTTCGACTCGCGAAATTGCACATAATATTGGGGTATCAAAAACTACAGTCCATAGCATTTTAAGAAAACACAAATTTAAACCGTACATAGCTCGAAAAGTTAATGCATTAGAACAAAATGATCAACGCCGAAGAATACAGTTTTGTCGACTTTTTTTAAATGCATTAGAACAAGACCGGAGTTTTTACAGAATGATAATTTGGTCTGATGAATGCACTTTTAGCAACAATGGTATTTTTAGTAGAAACATACATCGACAATGGAGCCAAGACAATCCGAGATTTGTCATTGAAAATAATTATCAAAGACGTTTCAGCGTAAATGTTTGGTGTTGTATTTCAGGCGATCAATTAATTGGGCCGTTCTTCATAGATGGTTGCTTAAATCAAGACAAGTATCACACTTTATTAAACGAAAATCTCCAAAACTTTTTAGATGAATTACCTTTGGCAAATTTAAATAGAATATTTTATCAACAATATGGGGCCCCCGCTCACAACGCCAGAGTAAATACTGATTGGTTGAACACCCAATTTGGAAATAGGTGGATAGGAACATCCGGTCCTATCGAGTGGCCTGCGCGTTCACCCGATCCTTCGCCCCTAGATTTTTGGCTGTGGGCTTATCTACAAGATCGAGTTTATTTAACACCTCCAGGAAATGTTGACATTTTAAGACAAAGAATTATTAACACTTGTCAAGAAATACCTGCCGTTTGTCTTTTAAATGCGACTCGTGGAGTAATTAGGAGATGTGCGTTATGTATTCAACAAGGTGGCGGGCAATTTGAACAATTATTGTGAAGTGTTGTTTTGTTTTTTAGAATAATACTTATAATACTTACGTTTTCAATGTTTCATAGCATATTCGAAATGTTATACATAATTTATTAAAAACATGGTCAATTTTAATAAATGGTTTTCTTTCAATAATCGTTTATAAAAAAATAGACATGTTATACATCGATGAATTCAGAAAAGAAAATCCAATCCGAATATTGCCAAAAATATATGTTTCCATTTAAAATAAAAAAGTTGACTATCGTTTGACATTAATGAAAACAACTGAAAACAACTAAAACACTACTTTCTTGTAGTATTTTTGATGCTAATTAACTGACTTTTTGTTTCAATAAAATCGAACAATAAATAACGGAGTTATTATTGTTGGCGTTTTTTACGGGACACCCGGTATATTGAAAACAAAAGTCATATTTACATAATCGTATATTAAGTGTACGCCAGTTTATTGCACAGAACTGTACATACGTGGACCGCATGAAAGCCACATGCATATTAAACTCGTCAAACATATTCGATATATTTTAGGGAACTCGATATACAGCGTTCGATAATTTTCCTCGAGTAAAGCCTACCCTTAATGTGGCTTCTAATCTTCTAAAAAATTTGTTGCAACACTATTTTTTTTTTTTGGCATTCCCCAATAAATCAGTATCATGTTCGTTCTCTCATCGTTTAAAAACATTTTTGAATTACCACGAACGAAAAAAATGTGTTGACACTGACAGATATGATGACACATTTCAAACTACATAACACCAACTTTAGTATAATTTTCCACTACCACAGAACAATGTCTGTTTAGTAAAACGTATTTTGGCCTGCATTAACCTAGTTGCCCTTGTCATATTACGTGAATAACGCAGTATTACAAGACATATTAATTACTTTCTCCAGCCTGTTTTTGAGATGGCACATTTTCAAAGAAGCGTGTAGGTACTTACTAAATTGCAAACCTAACAATAAGTAAGTAATAGAAATAAAAAAGACCTATCATATTGGAATGCATTTAGAAATTCTAAAAGAAATTTATTATTTATAAAAAACTGTGTGAATATGCAAAAATTACTAATATAAATAATTACTATATTTTCCTTTCTTTGACGATGAAACTGTTTTTAATTTTTGCACATATAGGTATTGGTTCTAAAATAAACTTTATTGTTATTATCATTTTAGAATCGTCCCCGATGTCAGCGCGCAACTTTCCCGCCTCCTTCTGGAACAGTCAGCATTACGGCGGTGCGCACAGCCATTCCGCCGCCGACCTCTACCCAGAACATTATCATCCGAGCGAAGCGTGGTACCCCTACAGTCAGCACCACCGGGTTCACGACTATCATCACCACAACATGGCCCAGTACTCAGGGTTGTTGCTCCCCGGATCCAGGCTACACATGGGAGCACAGTGTAAAGCCATGGACTGGCAGCATCCCTCACTCGATAACCCCTATTCGTCCTACCCCTCCATGTCAGGTAAATATATGTGTATGTATGTGTGACGCACATACATAGACACAATAATAATAATAATAGGGGCGGAATAGCGACCGAAGACGTGAAGTTGATTTTCTGATTGATCGAAGTAATAAAGCCGATAGGTTATAAAACGAAATAGGCGGTACCTATGTATAGAAGGATATTTACTAGATTGGCTGACTGTAATAATAAACGAAATGTAGATGAATACATACTAGAAATATGTAATGTGTAATATGTATGTGTAGTGTCTCTTCAGTTAAATTATAATTTAAAAAGTTGGCAACATTGAAAAATGATATTTTTTAATAAAAATTTTGACAGATGTTGCCGTTTAGTCTTAAGCTTTGCAGTTTGAAATAACAATTTATTATACACCCATATCTCGGTTTACGGCATAGGTACATACTGCTATAGCCTTGTTTTCTAATTAAATGTAATAATTTTGCACCGGCATAATTTAATCAAACTACAATAATACAAAGCTGCATAATTTATTACGAATGTAGAGATAACGTTGTCATGTAAAAAAAAACTCTTTATTAAATTTATAAATTCAATCTCAATTAACATTCATATATTTCCTGTAGGTTCTAGCAGTGATATTCCTTTTGTTTTTCCAACAACATTTCTTATTTAAAATTAATAGGATAAGGTTACTAATAAAAAACTAAATCTCATAAAATATTTATATTCAATTTTGACATCTTATAATAACAGCATCGAAGAAATAATTCTCTTGCCACATGTGGCCGTAAAAGAAATTGTCCTTTTTACTTTCCAATTACAAGTAAAAAAAAACGTGTATTTTATAAAGATACGGAAACACATTACATTACAAATATAACACATAAATTCAGAATAGATATCACTCTTTGCTATATTCAAATTTTAACATTATATAGTTTCAAAGAAATAATCATTTTATTATACGACGCTAAATTTTTGCCTTACCAAACATATTCATTTTCACGAAATGCCTCTGAGGATACAAAAACTCACATAGCAGAAAACACCTTGATAAGACCGTCACCAATCATCATATGCAAATATTCACACGTTGTACATATCACAAATTGGCTATTGTACATCAAAATGCTCCCATCTTTATGTATATTAATATATTTGAAAGCCCTATAAAATTTTGTGTCTAAAACTTGTTAACAATGCATAGATAACATCGCTAACAAACATTCACACGTTGTGTCATCGATGCCTTTCCACATTGTTAACAATACTCCCATTATTTATTACATTAGTCTACTTATAACAAAGAAGATAATAATCGCATCCAAAAAATTAAATAAATTTTTAAACGCTTTCCTAGAGATGAATATTTCCACATAGCATCTTTAGCATAATTTATTTTAAGTGAAACTTACTTATGATGTTTATACATTTCATCAAATTCTTCCTTATATTGGTCCATCATAGTGATAATTAAAAAATAAATGAAATTAAACTAAATGGCAAAAATTAATTATGAAATGAAAATTACTTATTGAAAATAAAATAACTTAATACATTTTACTAAGGATGATTTTTTGTACAGTGTGTTACACGCCTGCAATCATCGAATGAAATGAAAAAAAATCAATCGCGTCTTTTACAAGTTCGGTTACTAGAGATCGGCAACTTGTTCACTTCTCGAGATCGACTGCTTCTCTGCCACTTCTCTCGTACTTGCCTCCTTCCCGGCTTTTTATAATTTTCGGTCATCAGAAAAAAACATACTTCGTTCGCAGCGCCACAATCTCCGCACTAACGTTTATGTTGGCATTGTCCTGCTCAGATTTATTTTCTTGACGTTCTCCCTAGGCTTACCTGCACCCATATTGTTTGACATATAGAAATTACATAAATTATACACGCACTCAAATTGTTTATTATTGTTAATGTCTATGCACATTTGCGATTTTCTTATCTTGGTAGGTACATTCCTTTTCATTAACGCCATCCTTCATTATGTTTATGATGAATTCGTTGCTTCTTTCATCATTATTTAAATACATTCTTTTACCACTATTTAACACTATTCGTATTTTTCTTTTGCAGACGTTTCCTTTGAAAATAATAGGAAAAACATTGTATACGACTGGAATGCTCCTTTTATTAATTAAATTATTATGAACCTGGACCTTGATAACTTCATCCATATCTTCGAACCATCTTTCCTCGTCTTCTTGTAGGTTGATTTGTATGCAGCTGTTAACAATATTGAACATTGTTTTCTCTTTGTAGATTTTTAATGAGATTAAACCAATTTTAACGTGTTATTTCCGGAATTTTTCCTGGATGACACTGGATTTAACCTGCTATTACTGAAGTTTTTCCACATTATATTGTGTCGAATAAAAATATACCTTTTTACATATTCCTTTTAAAATTATGCTTAGATATAAGTGTCAGGTATTTATCATATTATTAAGTGTGACCATAGAATGTCGAACAAATAACAATCTCTTATAAATTTACGTCTATTCTGATGAAAGATGTTTTCATGTCGTAAATATCTAATTTCACCTTTTTCATATAACTTTACGGCATTCAAATGACTAACTCTTTTGACTACACCATCTTTCATCATAACTCTCTCTCTGTTATTTATTTTTAATACGTTATTCATTTTGAATAGTGGTTTATTGCTCAATATATTTAATGCGAATCTCACACAATGCATAAAATTTGGTTCTGTCTTTGTATATTGAAATTGCATCTTGTGCTCCTCGTTTCTACAAATATAGAATACATGAACTTTATTTTTGTATTTATTTTTATACCTTTCAAATAAATTTTGTTACAATTTTTAATTGTCATCTACCTTACATTATAATGTTACGCCGTTGCGGTTATGCAACTCATGATAAATTTTTCCATAATTACACTTACTACTAAAAAATTATTTACTTATTCTATTACATAATTATTTATTTATCTTATAATGCCTGACCAATGTAGGGATCATGGCAATACGTACCAGAAATATTGGCCGTAAAGCGAACAACCATATAACGAATCAATTATTTTGATACAAACCCAAACAATTTTAATGGGATCTTTTCCAATCTTTTATAAAATAATATAGTTTTTAGTCCATAAAGCATTTTACTTTTTTTATTTCCTATAAAAATGCTTACATAAAAATAAAAGTACAGAAAAATGTAATAATAAATAGAGAGGAGAGATAGAGAGAGAGAAGAATTTTCCACTTCAGGGGACATAAAAATGTGGATATCTGCAAAAATGTCGAGATCGAAAAGTTAAACCATCTCAATCCTTTCTTATACTACCCAGTGGCGGCCCGTAATTTTATGGGACAGGAGGGTCTGGGTGTTTAATATCAAAAATAAAGTACAGACAAAAAAATAAACTCAATATGTTATTTAATTGACTTGTTTGAAAATAAAATCCATTCGCCGTTCCTTACGATTAGCAAAATGATTAATAACTAATTCATTGAAGTTTGTTGTTGATGTCAGTAATTGTTTTTCAATGGAACACATTGCTGAGGCACATAGTCTGATCTCCTGCATGGTATTTCTAGAAAATGTTTTTATTCTCATCAAAGTTGAAAAACAATATTGCAATATTCTTATTTTTATTAACTGCATTAAATTTAACAACAGTTTCCAGTTCTTTTAATAAATATCTGTCACAAAGCCCTAGAAAATATTGTAAATTCCCCTGTTTAGGATAGGATTTCATTTTAGATTTAGTAGCTACAACTCGATGCTGTTTTAGAGATTTTCTCAGTCTTTCCTTTCTGGGTGTATGGGCAGAGATACTTTTTTCTGTTTGAACCCCAACATCACTTGTAGTAGGAATTTCCATAACTGCTAAAATACAATTAAAAAATTATACATTTCATTAAATACAAATTAATTTTATGTGTGTAACTGAAAAGTTCTAAATTATTCTACTTTATACTAGGTTAAATACATATGTGTTGAATTTTTGTTCAAAAATGACTTCGAATTCTTTAGTTAAACAACTAAAAGTATTTTATGTTTTGCTCATAATATAATTTTGTATTGTAAATATTGATTGTCATACCTATAGGTGGTTTCTGCTAAATTTTGGCATTCAATATCACTTGTGCGAGGAACATTCATAGTTTCCACACATTCTAAAATACATTTTGAAATTAGCATGCTTTTAAAATTTCAAATAAACTTAGTTCTTATAAAATAATATTTTATAATAAACATTTACCTGTAGATAGTTCCTTCGCCGGTGAGGTTTGAATTGATTTCTTTTCAATATGGTCATGGCTGTGAGAGATAACGATGTTCTCTAAAATTCTTATTTTCGAAGGAGGTTGCTTCACTAATATAAAAAGATAAAAACCACATTAGAAGTATTTATTTTCATGCTTCATCTTTAATAAAAACGTTAATTATACGTGCAAACCTTATCAAAACATATTTAACAATGATAAATAAGATCATATATTTTTTGTAGATAGTAAATAAGTTTACAAATTTAAGGTACGAAATAGAGAAATTATGTTATTATATTTATTCTACTCCAATGAAGTTACATATTTTAAAATTACAATGCAACGGTATTGCAACTTCATAAAGACAAATACGTACGCCAGATTTCTTCTTTCGTACAGTTTCCATTATTTATATCAACAACAATTTAACTGGCACTTATACTTCTTATTCTTTCGTAAATTATAAACTATAAAACTTAGACAGGTTATATTTATACAACAATATATAAGTACACAACAAAAACAAAGCACACCATTTTGAAATGTGCCCTTGTTTGATTTTGCGCACAAATATCGGAATTATGCAAGTGAGGCTTTTGTCACTTCTGTTATTCTGTGATATTACATACTTTATGTCATCCGGCATCACAGTGTAGTGCCCGCTCGCTGACATATACCGCTCTAGCCCCGCGCCACTTTTTATCCACTCGATGTCTAATACAAACGGTGCCGTCGCGCGAGATGCCCCGGAACCTACGTCAGACTGTGATTTTTAAACGCGCTGAAGAGACGGACTGTTACTTCCGATAAAATTCCAAGCAGCAAAAACACAATTTTAAAGAAGGATAAAAATATATATTTGCTAATGTAGGACAAGTGGTTTTGCTGCTCGAGATATTATTTGCTATCAAAGAAATCAAAAAAAATTACATACAAATTAGGTATTTACAATTAATTTATCTGTTAAACAAATTTATCGCGCGGGGGGGGGGGGGGGGCAGTGCCCCGTTGCCCTCTCTGCAGCAGCCGCTACTGATACTACCTATAAGAAAGTAAAAGGAATCATGTAAGGCTGATAAGCAATAAGAGCTATATGCTAACTCATTTACTTTCATTCACTTATTTATTGCATTCGAAAGATTACAATACAGTATACTACTTGTTAAACTTGACAACATAAGATTTAGAGCTAATGAGAAGATGGATATTCCTCCGATAGGAATCAATGCGTTAGAGTATTCCGCAAGATCCACTTTCGGACTTTTTTCATTTATTACGTGCGTGAATGATTTACCAGAAGTTATTAAAGATTCAGCAGTGCTATGTATACTAATGTAAAGATGATACCTCCTCTCTTGTAAGATATGGCACGTACAAACATCAGTAGAGAACCAGAAATAATTTAAAACTATTATACATACTCGTATATGGGTCTCAAATAATAGCATTAAGTTAAAAACAAAAAAAAATAATATATTGTTCTGTACTAACAAAAACTTGACCTTCTAATATAATAGAGAATTACTCACCAGTGTTGACTAGAGCTAATTTCTTGGATTGGAGGAGTCATATTGACAGTGTCGCTACTGGACTTGGTATATACAGAGAGATCGTAAAAGGTTGACATAGTCATGGTGTATTTACCGCATATATCATATTCTGAATTGTATTTCTTCCATGCGACATCTATTATTTTACGTATGAACTACTATCAAGAATTTTTGTCAAGTTTACTTGTTTTAATAACTCAAGAAATACATTCAACAAATGATAATATCTTTAATAAAAATAATTTAACACAAATATCGATATTACATATAACAAATAATTTAATACAAAGATTGCATATAACATTACATATTTAGAAATATTATAACATATGTTCAAAATAAGATCCTTCATTTTGTAGACACACATTTATACGTCTTTAGAGTAATGAAAATATTTTGGATCATTTCTTCTGTTACAGCTACGAAAATAAGCGTCAACTCATCTTGTTCTTCCGCAAATGGCATTGTTAATTCCAATGCAACTTTAAAATTAAGCAAAAATGATACTGATATTCGTAAAAATACAAAAAAAAAAAATAACTTACATCAGTAACAACGAAATGTGCCTTTTATTGCATTGAGAAAGATAGTTTATAATATTCAATTAAACGCAGTAAACCAAGGGAAAAAGAAACGACAAAAAGCTTACATGACTGACAATTATGTATAAAAGATAGAATATTCTATTGACAGCCACTTTAGCGAAGTTGTGTACAAACTAAATATTCATAATACAACAACGAACGTGTAGTTACAGTTTTTGACTAAATTTGTTTGGCGTAATATTTAGACCGACCAAACGTATATAGAGCGTCTTATGGAATGAAACCGTAAATTATGAAAGAAAGTTAGTGAACCAGAATGACTTTTGTTGTTATTCAGATGCGAGCACGAGGTATTTGCGAAGAGGTGTTTTATAATATAAAAACACATATCTTATTTATTTATATCTTTAAACCTGTATTATTTTCAAAACGAATTGCTGTGAATTCTTCCAAAAATTCGAACTGAAACACTAGTACAAAACTAGATATATCAGAAGAAAGCTATATCTCTAGTTCCGCCGAAAGGACACCCAACGAAAGTACAAAACAAAATTATCCAACAGTGTATAAAGATTTGTAATCATGTTTAGAACAATTAGAAAAAAAAATGAGATAGATATACTTCATAATAAGCTTTACTGCCAACAATTTATAACCAATTACAGGACAATTTATTGCAATAAGCGGGTATGTAATCAGACAGATACATGAAAGGCACCTAGTATACCTCGACAACGTAAATAAGAAAAGTTAATCTTGTAGATAAGGTAAGAGTAACACAAAAGGGAAAGAAAATATCAAAAATACAGCATGCAATGCCAACGAACATCAATAATATCTCTTGATGCTAGAGCAATTGATATCAAAGTATGTATAAGCTGATTTTGTTAAAATTGGAGCACATTGAATAAATAGGTAATCTAACTACTACGTTGGTTTTCAGAAATGGTAAATTGAAAGGTACAGCAAATCTTATTTCTTGAAATAATGCAGGAGAGGCAACTGTGTTGTGAAGCAATTTAAACAATAAACAGATACACGAAGCAATACTCTTGAAATGGGGAAAAGTTAATTCAAGTTCCCAGTAGGCAATGATCGGCATGTTTACGCGGATAAATTCCTTCAACTCGACCCTATAAGAATTTCACAAATTTGCGTTGAACCTATCCATGCTGCCGAAGATTACAGTGATAACGGGGATACTACACCACACAAGCATATTCAAGGAGAGAAGTATAACGCCTTTATTGATTCAGAGTTGCTAAAAGATCTACAATTGCGGACGATAAATCCCAGCATTCTTAAAGCAGTATGAGTGGTATTGTTTATGTGATCACCAAACGTGATGCTCACGTAAAAAATCACGCCCAAGTCCCTTGTTGTCTGAACACGCCCCAAATCAATGCCATTTAAACTGTGGACAGAGTATAGGGTTCTGCGAGAAGGACATTGATTTACACTTAGATACATTCAGTGGTAAGTTATGCATTGTATACCAACGAAAGATGTTATCCAGTCAGCCTGAACACGAATATAGTCTAAAATCAAAGAATAATTACAAAAAATCTTTAAATCATCCGCGAAGAGCAAGCTTATTACAACTGATAACGAAAGTGATATCATTAATAAACATGTTGAATAGTAAGGGACCTAGATTAGAACCTTGCGGGATCCCAGACGTAGCGGTGTAAGTAAAGGAAGAGGATCCATTGTGAAAAATGTACTGACAACGATTATTCAAATAGGACTTACTTTTATGGCAAGATTAGTGTGGTCCAAACGATCGAAACTAAATGACTTTTATGGAAACTACTGATGGTTGAATTTTATGCAAGCAATTATTGGTGTTTTATAGTGAGGACACGCAGGTTGGAACAAATTCATTTAAAATTTTTGGTTTTGTTTTATGGAAAAACGCTCGTAAATTGATGTACAAAGGCGCGTCCAAAAATAAGTTACGACCATCAATTTTTTTTTCAAATATATTTTTTTTTATTTAATTTGTTAATTCTGCATCGAATTCAAAGTATGTTTCATGTACCATGTCCTATACCCAAATTCAACAGTTATCGAGAAATTTACAATTGAACATATCAATAACTGAGACAGTCTCCTAGAAAATTTATTTCACTCTGTTGTCTGAAAAGGACAGATTTATTAAAAAAAAAACAGAAAAACAAATCAAATTAAATGTTCAAACTGTTGACCACTAACTTCCTGACAATAGGCAAACCAAAGATCAATTTCTCGTAACACTGCAGTTAACGTTTGCGGCTTAATTTGTTGTATTTCGGGTATAATTCTATTCTTCAATTCACTAATATTTTCCGGTTTATTGACGTACACTCTGGATTTTAGATAACTCCATAAATCTAATGGGGTTAGATCTGGAGACCCACCTGGCCATTCGATAAAACCTCTCCTACCGATCCATCTATTTGGGAAAATATTATGAAGGTATTCTTGTATTGTTCTCGAATAGTGTGGGGGAGCTCCATCCTGTTGGAACAATATCGAATCTGTCGGTATATTTGGGTTTTCATTATTCGGGTTAAGTGCACTTACAATGGGCACTATGTAATTTTGTAGTAGGTCTAAATATTTTTCAGAATTAAGTGTTTCCTCAATAAAAACAGGGACCCACAATTGCGGTACCCATAATTCCGGCCTAAACGTTTACTTTCTGGGGGAATTGTGTTTGACTTTCCATTCTCCAATGGGGTTTTCTGATGCCCAATATTGAAAATTTTGCCTGTTCACCGAACCATTCAAACAAAATGTTGCCTCGTCGGAAAAAACAATATTACTTAAAAACTGTGGGTTGGCATTGCATCTATCCATCATTATTTCGCAAAATTCTAATCTGCAGTCGAGATCGTCTTCAACAAGTTCCTGAACTAAATGCCCTTTGTATGGGTGCCATTTGTTCTTGTGTATATATTTTAAAATAGAAGATTTACTTATCGACAATTCTGCAGTTACTTGTCGACTTGATTTGTGAGGATTTTCTTGTAAATCGAGCAAAACATTCAATTGTGTGTTTTCTGGAACTGTAACATTGTTGGTATTGTAATTATCTCTTACGTGGCCAAAGGCTCTAAACTTTTTTTCTGTCTTACTAACTACTGATTATGTAATAGGCCTCTCCGGGTACTTATCATTAAACAATTCACAAACTTCAGCTTGTGTTCGAGTTCTGTCGCTATATCCTACCATCATCAAAATTTCTATACGTTGTTTCTCAGTTAAACGCGGCATTCTGTCGAACTTTGCAACTGCACTTGACAAGAGGTGCTTCCCTTTTGCCATAAATCTCAGATAATATCACCTCACTTTAGCTGAGATTATATTTTGACGCGTTCCTTTTGTAATCAGCTGACTGAGACGAAATGAGATTTTTACCATTCTGAGGTTGGTCAGAACCTTCCTCACGACTGAGATTTAAATATCACTTGGTGGTGGTGGTAACAAATGCATTTAATAGTAGTCGAAAATAGGGCTATGTTATTTGATTACCTTACGGAAAAGTATGTACGAAATTCAGCGAACTAAAAATGTGTGGATTATGAATGATAAAGGTGATATTAGAATCAGACGACTCGCAGAAATCCGTAGCATCACTTAACTCCTATAATTTTGCTACCTGGTTAGTTTTGAAACAATTATAACAAGGCATTAAATAACTTACAAACACAATCTGAAATTTGGACATGCCAGGCATTCTAATTGCTTAAGTTCCTTGATATAATACTTATGATTAGGGAGCGGAATCGAGCGAGCTAAACTACCACGGAGCCACAGCCGTGAAAAGAAATAATGTAAAAAACTGCGTGTTGTTTACATTATATCTGAATAGCACTAATTCATAGGGCGAACTGTAAACATCTGTTTACTCCAGAGAATCAGAAAAAACTGCCATAAAATAAGGAATTTTATGAATAAAATCCTTTTTTCATCGGCGTAGGTACAAGGGTGACGAGTTTTTAAAATTTATTATATTTACCTTATATTTCGCAATATAATATATGTATGTTTCAATAACATACGCGTACATTTTTAGTTATCATTTATTTAGATCTAGAACGTTGTTTATGTTACTTTCTCTGACATAAAAATTAATTGTCAGTGATTCCGAAATTTATTGCAAAGTCTGTAAAATATCGCCACTTAGCTTTGCTAAAACATACACAGAAATAGTTTTCATGCAGAGAATTTCGATAGTTTACAAAATTTCGTTACATGTTTAAATGACGATGCTCGAAGTATTTCTGAGTGCAAGGAACTAACACAAATCCCAAATTTAAAAAATCAGTTGTTATTCCTTCAGGAACACTTTGGAAATTTGCCTAAACTAATGACATATTTTGAAAATCGAATCTCAAATTAAAAAATGAGGTGTGGCCACCACACGACTTTCTTATACGTATGAGCGTTTCAAACTATACTATATTTTTTTTACACAAAAAATATTCAAAATCCTATTCTAAGTACTTCTGTTCTCTTAATAAATCGCTATAGAATGCATACTTAGCAAGATATTCGAAAAAAGGACTACTCCCTAACAGTAAAAGTGTTACTTCCGGTCCGAATTTTGAAATTTCATGTATTCAAACAATATTGCAAATCTAGCACTAAATACTTTTGTATTCTTGATAAATACATATAGAATACATAATTTACGACATATTCGCAAAAAATCGCTATTCGATAAGAGTAAAAGTGGTAATTCCGGTCTGAATTTTGAAATTGTTTTTATGCAAAAGATATTGAAAATTACGTTTTAAATACTTTTATACCCGTAACGTACCTGTCTAAAAAGCATGACATGCGAAATATTCGCAAAAAACTGATTTTCGATAGGAGTAAAAAACCTACTTCCGGTAGCAACGTCGAAAAACTTTTTAAATAAAATTGTTCTCAATTTTAATATCAAGTACATATGAATTCTTTATAAATTTGTTTAAATTTAGTAGTTGACGAAATATTGGCAAAATTTAATTTTTTCACTGGAGTAAACTGCTACTTCCGGTCTACCGATTTTACTGAAAAACTACTCAGATCTCAAGAGGGAGATTAGACACGTAAATACAAAATTTGGAATTGATATCTACAGCGAATATCGTGGTCACATAGAGACACACAGACATTTTTTAAAAACATCTTTTTCGGTATCAGGGGACTTCAAAACGTGGACATCTGCAAAAATCTCGAAGTCGAAAATTTCACATTACTTCCTTATACTACGTATAAGAAAGTAAAAATGGATTAATCACATTAGATGTGGCTATTAATAATTCCAAGTGACTTAGACGCAGTTTTTAATAGAAATCCAGGTTTAATAACATTGCGGCAATTGTGTATGCTAATGTAGAAGGGACGTTTTCTATCTACAAGGATGTACTTAATTCAAAGAGAACAAGTCTTACAGAAGAGAAAATGAACAAATAGTAGGGTATTTTGTATTTTATAATCACCAGCCACTTGTTATTCAATTATATAAATAAAATTAAAACCTCTTTAAAAATACAACATTTCAATAGCGCGCCCATGGGCGATGAGTCATGACTCGCTCGATTCCGCTCCCTACTTATGATATAACATTAAAAATTAATTTTACGGTTGTACTGACAAGTAAGACAAGTTTAAAATATCACTTGCCAAAATCTTTTAACCCACTTCAAGTGAGCAGAGACACTCACATCACTTTAGCTCAGCTCAAATCTCAAGTAAAAGGAAAGCGCCTAAGTACTTCTTTTGAGTGAGATGTCATACAGTTTCCATGTGACTAAACGGTGACAAGTCAACAATAATAAAAAAAAAACAAATAAGCACAGATTTTAATATTTTGCTAGTTTGACAAACAAGTCGATAATAGTTAGTGGTCAACAGTTTGAACATTTAATTTGATTTGTTTTTCTGTTTTTTTTAATAAATCAGTCCTTTTCAGATAACAGAGTGAAATAAATTTTCTAGGATACGGTCTTAGTTATTGTATGTTCAATTGTAAATTTCTTTATAACTGTTGAGTTTGTGTATAGGACATGGTACATGAAACATACTTAGAATTCGATGCAAAATTAACAAATTAAATAAAAAAAAACATGTTTCCATATGAAAAAGAAAATTTGATGGTCGTAACTTATTTTTGGACCACTCTTTGTACATCAATTTACCATCAGAAAAACCGCAGCCAAAAATAAAAATCGACCTATCCGAGCTTTTTTCCCTTCCAACAAAACCAAAACTTTTAAATGAATTTGTTCCAACCCGCGCGTCCTCACTGTAAAATACTTAGGTAAAAGTGTCATATTTTAAATATATGTCACTCTATATTTTGCATTATATTACTGATTTATTCCATATCTATGTTGCCAGGAATAAATTGAGCTATTTTTATTACAATTAATATAAAACAGAATAAAATATTATCGATAGTTTCATGTTCATAATGTGACTCAATTTTGTAATAGTATTACAGCGAGCGGTCTGTAACTACCTAATATATCTTGCAAACAGGAACTTGTATATATGTAATTGAATTTGGAAAATTGCTTAGGTCGTCACGTACTTCATTTAGAGACTCTCATATGTATATAATGTCATCTCTCCATCCTAAGTCGGTCACGTGATATTACAGTATGCGAAGCCACTATTTCGCATAGCATCGTGAGCTGTACATGCGCTAGAAAGAACAAGAGATATGGCTGAACAGAAGACGAAGAGCATCACGAGAATGACAATTACCGAGGGAATTCGCGGAAGAGAGGGTGCGGGGTGCGGCAAGCGAAGGGGGAAGGGTTCCTGGTCATCTGTATTGGGATTGGTCGGTCGTGGTCAGACTTGTTATTGATCTCAGGCGGCCTCAAGTACGATCCCGCCACCGCACCGATCTGTTCTTGCACTACCTTCTGCTCCATGCTTGTTGTTCCCGGAATCCGGACTGACAGTACACATTTATTTACAGAACTTAAGTAGTTGCGTGTTGGCAATATAAATATAATATATAATTAAAATTCAATTACGCATGTATTAAAATTATTGCTTGACACATGTCGATAACTGTAGATCATTTTTCATTGTTGGAATTCCGATAAGGTCAACTATTTGACTATGAATTCTAAAACCTGTACTAAGTAGTAGAATACTGCCTGGAATTAAGATACGCTTAAATTCGTTAACTGCAACATTAATTTTATAGAAAAAATCTGGAATCTGTAATTAAAATTACTAAAATCGAGATAATTTTAATTAAATTTATGTTAACGGAATAGCTTATTTTTTCTGTTACTTATTTTGAATAAAGCCTTTAGAATAAGTGTTATCAAATACATTCACAATATTAGTTGATTATTACAGGAGTTTATTGTCGTTATAATAATTACGATTAGATATTCTTGTGGTTTCTTGCAGTAATAAATATAAATAATTTACTGGAATGTTAAATCTCTTATTCAGACATTTTTAATATGCTAAACCTATCAATAATAATAATAATAATAATAATAATAATTAGGGGCGGACACGAACGGTTGATGACTCATGGCCCATGGGCGCACTATTGAAATGTTGTATTTTTACAGAGGTTTTAATTTTATTTATATAATTGGATAACAAGTGCCTGGTGATCTATAAAATACAAAATACCTTATTATTTGTTCATTTTCTCTTCTGTAAGACTTGTTCTCTTTGAATTAAGTACATCCTTGTAGATAGAAAACGTCCTTTCTACATCGCAACTGGTTATAGGTGCGTACTGGAAATATTCTCTTATTTCAGCGTATTTAACATACACAATTGTCGCAATGTTATTAAATCTGGATTTCTATTAAAAACTGCGTCTATATAACTTTTGCCGAAGGCCACATCCGAAGTCACTTGGAATACTTTTGAAATTATTAATAGCCCACATCTAATGTGGTTAATCCATCTTTTAATTTGAGATTTCGATTTTCAAAATATGTGATTTGTTTAGGCAAATTTCCAAAGTGTTCCTGAAGGAATAACAACTGATTTTTTAAATTTGTGATTTGTGTTAGTTCCTTGCACTCAGAAATACTTCGAGCATCGTCATTTAAACATTTAACGAAATTTTGTAAACTATCGAAATTCTCTGCATAAAAACTATTTCTGTGTATGTTTTAGCAAGGCTAAGTGACATAAACAACGTTCTAGATCTAAATAAATGATAACTAAAAATGTAAGCGCATGTTATTGAAACTAAACGAAATCCAGTGCACACTTACGTCTAGATAATTGGAAGAAGTCGATTCCATAAACCGGCATTAAATAGACTACTACAAAAATTACGAAGTACGTAATTAATAGTCAAAACAATGAAAAAACGAAACTAAAGTAAGCATGAATGAAAATTTTATTTCTCATGCGAAATATAAGGTAAATATAATAAATTTGAAAAACCCCTGACGCTCCTATCTACGCCGATGAAAAAAGGATTTTACTCATAAATTACTTATTTTATGGGCAGTTTTTTCTCTCATTCTCGGGCACTTCTCGGGCATAAACAGATATTGCAGTTCACCATATGAATTAGTGCTATTCAGTAAGCGTGTGTTGTTTACATTGTTTCTTTGCTCCGTTGTAACTTTGTCGTAGTTTAAACCGGTCATGTCTACGCCCTAATAATAATAGTTTTATTCGCTGTAATAAAAACATTACATGAAAGTCAAATAATAATATGTAAAACTTAATATATAGGTACAAGTGTAGAATAGTGTTATGTATAAGAGAGAAACTACTTATAATGTAACATAATTAATTTACAAAATTTAAAAATTCTTCCAAGGAATAAAAACCATGGTCCAGCAAAAACTGCTTAATCCTATTTATTGACATATCTGAACCAAAAACAGATTTCATTTTGTTGTAGATATTCGCACCCCAGTAATCCACACTGCGTTGAGTAGTCTTAATGCATGGTATGGAATCAGCTTTTCATTTCCTTTTCTTGTATTATAGTAGTGATGTACTCCATTTGTTAGAAATAATTGTGGGTGTTGGTGAACATATTTTACGCAAGTTAGTATGTACTGGTACGGCAGAGTAAGTATTCTCTCGCTCACAAAAAACTGTCTACAACTTTCGCTATATCCAAGATCATAAAGTACCAGCAGTGCCTTCTTCTGGAGCAGGAAGATTTTATCAGCAGATGGGGATGCTCCCCGAAGCAGAATTCCATATACGGCCCTGCCATGAAAGTCAGAAAAGTAGGCCGTTTTGGCCGCTTCATATGTAGATATCATTCTCAATCTTTTGATACAGTATATTGCTGTGGTTAATTTTTTGCTAAGTTAGATGCATGGGAGCTCCAGGTTAGTTTGCAATATATATTTAAGCCCAGGCGTCCCACACTTTCCGAAGACTATATCTAGTTCAACATATGTTTTTCCGACAGTTAGAAATACTGTGTCGTCCGCATATAAACTAGTTTGTTTAGATAAGTATATCATTCATATAGATCACAAAGAGCAAGAGCCCCAATACAGAACCCTGTGGGACTCCTCTCACCACATATTGCACGCTGGATCTTCCAACCTTAAACTCGACCACCTGATACCTATCCTTAAGATACGCAGATATCAGACCATGTGAAATACTTCTTATACCATAGTAGTGAAGCTTTTCCAGCAACACACCATGATTTATCAAGTCAAAGCTTTGCTTAAGTCACAGCAAGTTAATTCTATCTGTTCACATTTATCATACGACTCCATGACTGGTCTAATGATAACTAATATAGCCGTAGTGATCGACTTATTTTGCCTATAACCATGTTGATTACTGGATATAAACTTTTTTCTTTCAAGATATTCAATTAGCCTCTTCACAATTATCCTCTCAAAGATCTTTGATATCACCAGCAATATTGCAATGGGCCAATGGTCGTTTACATTTCCATTTTTGTATATCGGAAATATCTTTTTTTTTAATTTTAGTTATGAAGGAAACAATTCTTCTTCTATACATTTATTCAATACTATTGTTAAGGATGATGATGTCAACTCCATCATTAAGTTCTTTATGACATTTTTTGTAATGCCATATATATCTAATTTTCTGTATTATGTCTCGAATTTCATTTTCCTCAACTGGACCAAAATACATTGACTCGTTGTTATCGATATTCATGTTATTCAAATAAGCACATGGTTCCCCATTAACTACAAGGTCTTGCGCTATTGTATTTCCGATATTTGAAAAATAAGTCTCCATATCTGGAGCTCTTACTGCTGTTACAGGTTGAATCTTCTTATTGATCTTATTTGTCTCTGAATTAATTATTGTCCAGATGACTTTTTGTTTGTTATTTGATTCATCTATAAATCTCTGATTTGACAGCTGTTTTGCCGCCTTAACTTTACTATGGCATTCCCTCTTGTAGCTTCTATACACGTTATACATTTTTTCATCATCAAGGAAGTCTTTTCAAGTTAATATATTGAAGGTTTTAGTCGTCCAGAATAAATTTGTAAATATGCAAATGGCCGATCAATAAATTGCAGACACACCATATTAGGCATTTTACATAAAACTTTAGAAGGAAAAAAAATTGATGTGCCTATCAAAAGAAACCTAATAATGTTTGTTCAGAGTTGTCTTATATTACTTGGTTCAAGAGAAAATTTAAAAAATATATACGTTTTCCGCAAATCATTCGGAAATATTGAAATTTCTGACAAATGTTTTGAAAAACAAAGTCGACATTACCATACAAGAGTAGTTGCCATGCAAAGCAAAAGTAACTGTCAGGAAATGTTAATTTCTGTACTAGTAAGGAAATGACCATTTCGTTACAGTTACTTTTGCACTTCCAAAATGAATGAAAACAGGTTTATTTGGAATCAAAATTGAGTTTACTAATTAATAATAAAATACAGAAATTAATTATTTTCATTTACAATATTAACCTGATCATTATTAATATTTTAAAATAATTTGTTTGTTATATTTACATTAATATGACAGTTAATACAATAATTGAACATTGTAAGAACTGAACTACTAGTGTTTTTTTGTGTATAATTTTCTACTGTCACAGTTTCGTTTGTGTGACAATACTGAATACAGCTACTGAGTATAGACGGGACCATTGGAAACAGTAGAACTATTGCGTTGAAAATCTTCTGATGAAATATTTTTGTTTGCCATGTCCACCTTATTGTTAAGAGACTCATCGATATATCCCTTACCGACGTCCGTCGATTTCCAGCCGTCTAACCTCTTTGAAGTGGTTATATCTCCACCAGAGTCAATCAACATCGTCGCAGAAGATCGACGAAAGCAACTGCCGGTATATTCTGGCTGGTTTGGCAAATTCAAATAAATAGACACAACTTTAGGAATTTTTCTAAACTGATGTATTTCTACAATCTGTCCATAAATTTTTCCATTCTGTTATTTCAAAAAAAATCTCATGCTAGGCATGTTTTCAGGTCTTAAAGCTGCATATATACTTCCGGTAAAAATTTAAATACTTATTATTAACTTCAAATGACCTTGGTTTATTAATTTTAGAGTCAGGTATGTTAATTAAAAGTTTAGTTTGTAGCTGTTCTACATCTTGTATAGTAATTTTCACTAACTCGTCCATTCTACATGCTCCAGAAATATTGAATGTTACCGCAACCTACACAGATACAAATACACTAAATAGTATATCTAAAAAATTTTTTTTAGCTAATTACTTCATCAAATATTTTTGGAAATGTAAGGTTTTTTTTCCTAAACAAACAATATACTATTATGCCATTAGAGTAAAGACGTAAAAAATATTTGTTGAAATATATTGCTTTACGGTTTTGTATTTTAAAAACTATTTATGTGACAGAAGTTTTGTGGTTGTCATTAAACTTGTTCCTGCAATAATAAATTTCATGAGATTGTTAGGAGAAATAATTTGCATTTATTATCAAATTTATAGAGATGAAATGCAATGGAATAAAAATAAATCATAGGCATATAATTCTTAATACAGTACCGCATTTTCTTTCTGCTTTTTTAATTCTCCCAAATTCTGAAACTATTTTTTATTTATACTCTATTCTTGAGCCAATCCTAGACACACATTTAAATAGTTTATAACTATTTTTGCTGTATGTGCTCCATCTTACATAAACTAAATTGACGCACTAATATTTACTGTGCCAATTCGTTCAATTTGTTATAATTATTCATAACATTCACAACGATATTTGGAATTTCAGAAAACACGCCTCGTTGGCAGATATTCCATATATCTTTGTGAAACTGAAAAATGCATATCAAAAATTCCACACTAAACATTTACCTTTCTTCCAAATATTGATTCTTACAAAGATTGTTAAAGTGCGTGGGTTAATAGACGATCACCAACGACAATTCTGTGCAAGTACAACAATAATTGCAGAAACTACTATACTGCTTCATCAATAGGGAACATTTTTGGAAAACAATTTATTCTCCTATCCTTTCGTTACTGCAGAATTTCAATATATCTTGGCTTATAGTGGTGATAACTAGTACTAACCAGAACTTTGTTTATTAATGATTTCTTGATATACAAATCACATGCACTTTTTTTTTAAAAAAAATTAAGGTTTTCAATAATGGCTTTGCATAACAAGAAAAGAATTTTCAAAACATTATACTTGTTCTCTTGTAATCAATTTCTAAACTACTACTAGTTTAAGAATGTTTTTCATTAAAAATATCAGCTATGTCTCTACATTTCCTATAATTATCTCCACACATGCGTACCTACTAATTCAGCTCTCTCTTGCAAATCGTTCGACCACAGTTGCTATTCACTTAATAAAGTGATATCTAAAAATGACTAAATTATTAAAGTAACCATGCATTAACACGGGATTTATTATAGAAGTGACCAGCTAAATGACAATCACAGTTCTACTGTTGAAAGCTTTTACATATTGCTATTATTTATTATTGCTCAATGTTGGCAAATTTTAATTTTTAGTTACTTTAATGCATATTCGCATTTGAACATACTAATTTATGACAATATTTTTAAATAAATATTTTTGATAATAAGTGTGGTTTACATTTATGGCAAAGTTATTTTGCTTTTTAATTTTCTCTATAATCAAGTAGGTACTCTCAAGTGTTAAGTTTCTTATTGTGCACGAATTTTCCTTGACTATAAAGTTTGTTGTAAAATCAATAATAAAACCCTTTTCAATACTTACGACAGCATATTGTAGGTATAATAAAGCAGTCGATTTTTCCATTAATTAATAGAAATATTGTCCCTTAGGGATGGGTGCACACCTATTATAATGTAATGTATGTATTCCAATTATAAATTACGATTTATTATGCAAGTAATAGTGTGAGAGCGCTTACTTTCCAAGAATTACTGTTACATTGTATTACAATTTATTAGGTTGAACAAAATGTCTGTAAAATATAAATACATATTTATTAAAATTGATTAATCTTTTATTCCTCTAGGCACTGGCACACATTCAATATGCAGAAAATTTGACAATTTGACAAAAAATTGTTTGGACGTTTGTCAAACATTTTCCTTGGAACATTTCCATATAATTTAAAGAACTCTGAAAACTTCAAACAAAAACATTCTTTGTTAAATATATTCTATAATTGGTGTTGATCCAGTCTTAGAAGTAAATTGTTAAGTATTTTATCTTTCTATTTCGAAATATTATATCCGTGTCTGTCGTATTAATGTCTTCTTAATTCATATAAAATGTAGTAAAACACACATATTTTTAGAAATTTAACGTATTCATTAAATAACGGTGTGCTCTGAGGACGCTTAGGTATACTCTATTATTAGTATTACAAGATATTACTGGATTACCAGTATAATAAATATCAAATAAGACTAGTGCATACATATTAAGAGCGTTATATTAATCTATTGGTTTTATGATAATTTAAGCTTTGCTATTAACACATTAACGGCTTTAAATGTCATAAACATATCAGAAAATCAACTTCGAATCAATCATGTTAATTCACTGGAACAGTGAAACCACAACAATTGTACACGTTATCACTATGTGATTTTGTGTTGTTACTTACTTAATTACTAATGATCAATTAGTATCTATCTTGGTATTTTTAAATTTGCTTTTTATAGGCTATCACGATCTACTAAATAGTGCATCTCCATTGTAATATCACCACTCTCTCTGCACGGCGAATATTGCTAAGAAAAGTTAGTTTCTGATCATAGCTATTTTTTGGAATATTATTGTTCTATGTCACAAAGTCTAGTAGTAAGATGTATTAATTAGATAATGCCTATTTAGCGTCGTATGTTTAAAATTATATTTGTTTTTATTACGTCTAACTTGTTAGTTGAAATGTATGTGAATCAATATGAGAAAATAAAATTTGAAATGTCTGAAAATTGTGTGATTGCAATTTTGTAACTTAAACTGTTTTATTAAAAGATAATTGTAACAATAAACAGAAAGGGTAATAGTGCAAAAATACACCACCCGCTTGGAATGCTTGAATGCTATCCGATTTAGCCCAGTTTGAATCAATGAGTAGATCGGTTTTAGTGGATATATCGTTACTGGATTTTAGTGGATAGTCAATTTTCACATCCAACTTTAACGTTTTGAGGAATTAGCCAAAATCAACACTTGTTTCATCTTACGAAGAGCAGATGAAGTAGGAAAACCGTTCAATACTAAATGATCACTAAATTTCCTCTCCATTGGTCTTCATAAGCTTGATAGTTTACGTCTCCAAATTAGCCACCTACAGATGATGTGACTAATTTTAGAGCTCCTAACATAAAAAATTGCTGCATTTTCATTTACAGTTCTTTTGCAAGACTCGTCAAACAATTAAAGAAAAAAATAAAAAGAACAATCAGAAGCTCAAAATATATTGCCCGATTTAGTTGGAACACTGCAGTCAATGATTGACCTGAATGAAAAATAATAATTATAAATATTTATTATAAAGGAGTTTTCAATAAGGACATAACAAATTTTGAATTTAAATAAAACACAGAATAATTGAGATATCGAGCTGAAATTTATTTCTACTGTAGTAAACATGTTAAATTTAAGTACGGGATTCGGTATCGGTTATATAACGGCCGCTAGCACGTTTGAAACGATCGATTCTTTGGAGCCAATTTACCACCACTCATCCACACATATCGGCCAAAATGTAGGTAATTTCGCGTTCGGCATTGTTCCTGAGCTCCATTAGCGTTGTTGGCTTGTTGCTATAAGCCAACGACTTAACGTAACCCCATAAAAAAAATCCACCGGTGTTAAATCGCATAAGCGAGGTGGCCATTCCACCGGACCATTTTTCGAGAATACACGATTACCGAACTTCTCCTTCAATAGATCAATTGATTGACTAGCTGTGTGGCTTGTGGCACCATCTTGTTGGAAACACATATCACTGATGTCAAGTCCATCTAATTCTGGCTAAAAATAGTCTCCCAACATGGCAAGATAGCAACGTCCATTGACCGTAACATGGCGATCATTTTCATTGACGAAAAATACAGTCCAATCACACCTCCGGCTTGAAATCTACACTACACAGTCACTTTTTGTGGCTGCAATGGAATCTCTTGAAGCACATGTGGATTTGTTGCTGTCCAATAACGCATCTTTTGCGTATTGACAAAGCCATTAAGTCAAAAATGAGCTTCGTCGCTGAAGATGATTTTTCGATGAAATTCAGGATTTTCTTCAAACTTTTACAGAGCCCAATCGGAGAAGTTTCGGCGCTTCAAATGATTACGAGGTTTTACTTCTTGAATTAATTTGATCTTGTAAGGGTGTAGACCATGATCTTTACCCAAAATTCGCCACAGTGTCGACTAAGAATTTCCCAATTCCTGTAAAATGGCGTGGATTGATTTGAGCCATTTTGAACTGAAGCGCTTACGGCTAAGGTATTTTCGGTACTTCGACCAGTGATAATAGTGAATATGTTGACTTAAACTTATCCGCTATAGCTGATAAACGCACAGCCTGCCTGGTGGGACGATTAGGCGGCAGTCCCACTGCATACACAACCATTGAGCGCCAGTAACTGACATCGACATTCATCGACTAAAATTTTGTGGTACGGTCTCACTGGGAAAAGTATTCAAACAAAATTTAAGTTTCGCGCGCAAAAATTTCATTCAACAAAACTGGCAGGACATAAACTATAAACACAAACATAACCTCAGACGTCATAACTAGAATCTTTGTTCTACTTCTTTAATTAAAAATGTCATCTAATTCTTCTTCTTCTGATACTGAAAGCATAGAAAAGTGTGGGTACGTCAAATATTTGCAAATAGAGAGGAGTTAGGAGAATTTCACCGTTTAATCCCTCAACTTTTAAATGATACAGAAAAATTCTACAATTATTATAGAATGAATATTCAATGTTATCGTAACTTAATTTCAAAAGTAGAACCATTGTTTCATATTTCCGTTTATATTTTAAAAAAACAAACCAAAACACAATCAACAGGCGACGCTTGGGTTAACCGTCAAAACAGCCTTTCTGCGCATGTGTCCAATCGTCGATCATCAACTAAAATTAGAACCTGTCGAAAATTATGAACCGATGCATGCCGGTTGTTGTTGAACGATCGCTGTTAATCGATGCAGTCGGACTGCTGCGGATACTTTACTCATAACCTAATTTTAGTCGATGACCGTCGGTGGACATCGCTTTATCAGTGGGACTGCCGCCTTATTACAACTGAAAATCGAAGTAGGCGCTTACAGCGATCACCGATTCAGAATTTCGGTAATAATTTATAATAATTTGCCAACATTGCTCCTTTGTGAACTTCAGCATGATAAAAATGTAAACCTTGAAAAATTTAAGAATTCTTTTGTATTTAAATACGAAATTATGTCCGTATTGAAAACCCCATTATAACACTTATATTACAATAATGTAAGTTATTATCAACAATAACAAGAAATTAAAGTTCAAATTAAAAATATTAATATGTAGTCGTTTGAAAGTACTATCTTCTAAAAAGTTCCCCGACAGGATAATCCCGAATGAAAAATTCCTAGTAAAACAATCCACCTGATGAAAAATTCATTGACAAATACGGAGTGAGAAACTTCTTTTTACAATTGTCTCGTCAAAAAGAATGGCATAATTCATTTTAAAAGACTGCATATTGCTTCAAACACCCTGAAATATTATTTGATAATGCCATTTGTGTGATGTAAATTGTTTACTAATTATGATTCAAAATTTGATTTCTTATCCCATATTGCATCTTTTCCTTTTTTACAGCATTCGATCTTGTGATAGTTTAACAAGATCGAATGCTTCGGGAAAATCGCATAAAATGCATTTTTAATCTTTCCTTGATTCAGTGCTCTTAATAATCTGTGCGTATGTAGATCTGCTACTGGTAAAATTATTCTGATAAAGAGAGAAAAAGAATAGTGAAAAATAAATTAAAATTAAAATGATATAAATAACCAAACTTAAAAAAAACTGTTGAACACGCCAGCCCTGCTTTAGCGAAGATAAAGCCTGAAGGGTTGGTTGTCATTTCGTATATTCTGAAGAATTTTAAATTCCGAGTTGTTCACCTGGAAATTTTTCAATCGGGAAATATTCCAGTAGGGGAGATTTCTTGTCGGTTAATTTTCAAATCGGAGGATTTTCTATTGGTAAATTGCTATTATCAGGGAGTTTTTCATCCATGAATTGTTGTCGGGGAAGTTTCAATACAGTATTTGTTTTAATTATTTTTAAACTTTTCCTTTGTTGTATTTTTTTAAAATTTTTATCTACAGTGTGAAACTTCGTTAATATTCATTTTTTGAAAAAAATCTCGAAAGGGTATAGCGATATTAACTAAAGGGAATGTTTTCATCCCATTTTTAGTTTCTTACTTCACTTATTTTTCATGTTATGACGTTACCGACTTTTTTTTTAAATGACAACCCCTATTTTTTTTTAATTGTTTTCGATAGCACTTTCAATTCCTTATCTAATGGTATAAAATTTTTAAAATGTTATATTTGAAAAAAATTGAGAAAAAGAGTCTTAAAATTCAAATATTAAAAATTCATTAAACGAATTTAGTCACATAAATTGACGGCGAATTGTAAATTTACTATCTACTCCATTCAAAGTTTATATTCACATTAAAACTAAATTCATTAACCAGGAAAAAAAAACTAACGATAACATCACACAAAAATAAGCACAGAAATAACAATTTTTAAATTACATTTCCATTAAGTGTTTAAAATGACGACCCTGTACCGTCCAACAATACCCAAGATGATTATAAAACTTATTTATCACCTTCTGAATAGTTTGAGCTGATATTAATCCAATTTTGTGTCGAATTCTGTGCTTAAATTAAGTTATTCAAATTTTGGAAAGAGAAATAACACTTACTTTAATGTGTCACTGACAAATTATTTTATTCTGACAGCCGCAACTAATTGTTTTTTGTTCCTCCTTTTCTCAATTTTTTTCAAATATAACATTTTAAAAGTTTTATACCGTTGGATAGGAAATTGAAAGTGCTATTGAAATCAATTAAAAAAATATAGGTTGTCATTTAAAAAAAAAGTCGATGACATCATAACATGAAAAACAAATGAAGTAAAAAACTGAAAATGCGATATATATATTACAATTGTTTTCGAGCGCACAACACAATAAAACAAAAAGGAATTGCGGGAATGCGGTCTGTATTATTATTGAAACTCAATCGTTCACACTCAATATTTCGATATGTATTTCATGTCATCATCAGGAGTACAGAATATAGAGTCAGTCACTGGCAACTAATCATAACAGAAAGATTACGAAATTTACTAAATTTACATATCATCTCTTCTTTATATATCTTAAAACTCCTTAAAAATACATATATATATAAAACTAACGTTCGGGACGGAATGAAAAGCAACGAATTTGTCACGATGTTAACAAAATATTTTTTTTTGTTTTTTTTTGTTTTCTTTTATTTTTTTTATTTTCTTTCTTTTTTTTTTGGTTTTTCTTGTTTTTTTTATGTTTTATTCTTTTTTTTGATTTTTTTGGGTTTTTTCATTTTTTTGTTTTTTTTTATCTTTTTTTTTAAAAAAATGTTTTGTTAACATCGTGACAAATTCGTTGCTTTTCATTCCGTCCCGAACGTTAGTTTTATATATATGTTACCGTTAAAGCATGTAATCCGATATTCTATGAAATAACTCGTTATTTCATAAAATACCGATCTATGGTAGTTAAAGTGTAGAATACTTTGTAATTTGATACTTTAACTAGTTAATATATAGAATAACGGCTGCACTTTATTTTAAGTGCTGTTACAATAATAATAATAAAATTATTAACCATATTTAGTGGTATTACCATGGAAGGAAGTGAAATAAAAAGGAAAATGAATGAAAAGTTTACGGACTCTATAAATAAAAAAGAAACGAAGACAAATAGTGCGTTACTACCACATGATAAATATGTGAGGTTAATGGAAGATGTGAAACGTGCAAAAGAAACTGAGAAGAAAGTTCCCAGAGATTATTGGTTGCTGGAACATTATGATGTACTTGTAGTAAAAGGCATTGAAAAATTAATTGTACCGATGAAAGAAAGGGACTCTGAAGTAGTCTTTTATATTACAAGAAATGATTTGTTTGATGTCCTTTACGACACCCACCTTGCAATAGGACATGGAGGAAGAGATCGTATGGTTAATGAACTAAAAAAGAAGTACAAAAATATAACGCAGGCACAAATAAAAAGTTTTTTGGATAACTGCGAATTATGCCAGCAGAAGAGGAAGAGTGAAAAGAAAGGGGTTGTTGTAAAACCCATACTTTCTGAGCATTTAAATAGTCGCTGTCAGGTAGATTTAATTGATTTTCAATCTCACCCTGATGGCAGTTATAAATTCATCATGGTCTATCAGGACCATCTCACAAAATTTGTTGTGTTAAAGCCTCTAGAAACCAAACGCGCTGAGGAAGTTGCTTGTCGTATTCTTGAAATATTTTTGCTTTTTGGAGCTCCTAGCATTCTGCAATCGGACAATGGTCGTGAGTTTTGCAATAAAATGATAGAAAGTCTTCGAGATATGTGGCCGGAGTTAAAAATTGTGCACGGAAAGCCTAGGCACAGTCAAAGCCAAGGTAGCGTGGAGAGGGCAAATCAAGATGTAGAAAACATACTTACCACTTGGATGCAACAAAATGGCACAAACAAATGGAGTAAAGGGATGCAGTTTGTCCAGTTTATGAAAAATCGTGCCCATCATTCTGGCATCAAAAGAACCCCTTATAAGGCAATGTTTGGTGTAGATCCAAAAGTTGGTTTAACAACGTCTTTTTTGCCTAAAGAAGTAATAAATTCATTGCAAGATGAAGAAGATTTAAACAAAGTTTTGGTAAACATGGGAAAAGAAACTGAAGAACCGAACCTTGCAGATAGTGAGAATAGTGATAATACAGAAGATTGTGAACAAATTGAAGCAAAATGTGTAATTTGTTTAGAAACCTTTCGCATCAGACTGTTATTCGCTGTGCATTGACTGTTTAAAACCAGTTCATTTTACATGCGCAACAGAAATATTTATTAAAAACCCCGATGGGTTGAATCAAGATCGACGATGTCTGTTATGTCACAGAAAAACGTCAATAATAAATGAACGTAATGACGCTAGAGAAGGTTTAAGTCAACAAGCGAAAAAGATGAAGATTACTTCAGATAAAAAAAACTCCTTGTTAGCTATTGGTTCAACAGTTCGTGTACAAGTTCCTGATGTAGACCGTGGAAGAGGAGATCCTAGGTCCATACTTGCCATTGTACTAGATATTTCTGATGACAATTATTACAAATTGGGCACAAGGAATGGTGTAATAAAACAACTATATGCAAGATCTCAGTTTAGTGTTTGCGATGAGAAACTTATATCCGCTGAAGAAGTTGCTTCCGAAGAGATATCCTTGCGGGCAGTGGCAACTGCCCAGTCAACCGGCACAGGACAAGGCTTTAAAAAATGTTCTTGCACAAAAAAATGTGAAACAAAACAATGTTTTTGCAAAAAGAATAATGTACTGTGCAATTACAAGTGTCATGGCAGCGGTCCGTGCACAAATAAATAGTAGTACCTAATATGTAATACAGGGTTTTCCTACTGCTTTTCACTATTTGTCAATTGTGTTCACGATTTAGCAAATGTAATTCCCACTTGGCAGCTTTGACAAGCGCTGCCAAAAGTGGGAATTACATTTGCTAAATAGTGAAACACAATAATTGACAAATAGTGAAAAGCAATAGGAAAACCCTGTAAGGCCTTATCGACAGAAAACTGTACTCTTTGTGCTAATAATATTGTTTAATTTTTTTACAATTATTTTTTTACTACTTTTGTAAAAATATTGTTCCAAAAATGTAGGAGTATCTATTATCTTTTGTGTAATGTGTTTTTTACAATTTGTTGTTTTTTTTGTAATATTAACAACTACTGAAGCTATCTAATAAATTCCTTAAGTTGTAATCTTGGTCCCGTCTATTTATTTCATAATTTCTTTTGCACGATTACGTTATTTTACAGAATAACTAGGTTATATATAGAATAACTAGTTAAAGTATTGAAAAACAAAACTATTTTATGATTTACCTACCGTGGATCGGTATTTTATGAAATAACTAGTTATTTCATAGAATACCGGAATTATTCGCTTTAACGGTAACATATATATGTATTTTTAAGGAGTTTTAAGATATATAAAGACGAGATGATATGTAAATTTCGTAATCTTTCTCTTATGATTAGTTGCCAGTGACTGACTCTATGTTCTGTAGTCCTGATGATGATATGAAATACATATCGAAATATTGAGTGTGAACGATTGAGTTTCAATAATAATACAGACCGCATTCTCGCAATTCCTTTTTGTTTTATTATATATATATATATATATATATATAGTTTTATTAGAATTTCTTTTTTCATAATAAATATTTGGAACTATTGACTTAAAAAAGACATTTCAATTATCATCAAAAACTAATGCTTATTTTTAACCATTATTTTTGTAACTAATCCATATTTTTATATCTAGGGATTTATGTTGTCTTTAAAATCATCTAAAGTATAAAATAGTGTTTTCTTACTAAGCGGTATTAAACACATTGGATTTAACTAACAAGTATCTAATAAATAATTTATAAAATTGTTAAAATAAATATTTGATTTTATTTAATATGAAAAATAACTAGACTTTGTGAAAATCTGTTCGTTATCATTATATTTCAGCCAAACTTACTAAAGAACTTTCTATTGCTTCAGGTTTAGAAGCGCAAGTGCAGGACTCATCGAAAGATCTATATTGGTTCTGAAAGGAAGTGCGTTCCCTAGTGGCTAGTGTAAATAATGAAAGTACAAACTATTAAATAAGACTTTTAAATAATAAAATAAAAATAAACGAAGGAAATTCCCAAATAAATAAATTAATTAATCTTCCCCACCATTGATTTCGACATGGATGAATCTCGAATAAGGAAATAACTCAAATAAGAGAAAACACGAGGAAAAAAGAAAACGCAGTGAATGTTCCTTAATTAATTTCTTCATAGAGACTGTTTCGAATATACAGCTCGCAATTATTATACTGTTACTTCTCTGTTGGCAAGTGATATATTGTTAGAGCCAATATAAGACACTTAATTATTATTAGGTATGTACATGTGTATTATTAATAATGATAATAATATTATTATGTCGAGCATCGTTCGTGCAATAAAGTAGCTGCTATTGACAGGATATTCTGGTGTTTTATTTTAACATGAAATGTATTATGTGACCAAAAAATCATCCAGTAAAAACATATGCTTATTTTTAGCAATTCTTTTATAATTGTTTATTGTTTTGAGGATAATAAATATTAAAAAAGAAGATTAATAAATTGTTTCTTGTTGAACACTAACGATAAAATTCGGTTGGTTCGACTATATGGGGTAGGATATTGCATTTCGTGAAATCACTAAGTGGATGCAAAGAAATATTGTAATAATTATTCCCTATTGGTCTTAAGAAGGAGAGATTGGTCTTAATAAGGTAGGCAACATTGTAGACGAGGTTCTAGATGAGATAGAAGAATCGCTTTACGGAAAAGACAGGAGACTAAGATTGCTTTGTATTTAGAAATCTTCATTATATCTCAATTTATTACAGGTGCACTATAGACGACTAAGAAATGTTGCAATGAACACTAGGTATAGATTTAAGCAAGATTTTGGACATTGTCACTCATGGCATTCTGATTTAAAAACTGAGGTTTATGAGGTTAAGGATGAGCAGCATGTAATGGAACAACTAAATTATTATTAATGTAATGTCATAATGTAATGGCCCCACGTTGTTACGTCATAATGGAATGGAACCATCAATAAATTATTAATAACGTAATGTGATGGCCCTACGATTGGTAGCCATATTGTAATAGAATCCTTATAATGTCCTTTATTCTTTAATAATTTTTAATATAAAACAAAATAAAGTAATTGAATTATTTACCTGATTAGCTCAGTCATTTTCTCAGGTCGATCCAGGTGAAAGAGATGCTAATAATCAATAGTTCTTTTTGTTACAAGTCAATAAACCGCTATGTTTTTCTTCATATATTAATACAAAATACCGAAGAAAACATTTACAAAATAAAACTAATACATTAACAAAATAACGTTGGAAGAAGAATTTCCTTAGTGTCTGAAACTGCACATACTAGAAGTTTGGTTTGGATTGGGCTGGAATTAGCATGAGCACTAGGACTACTTTAATATTTCGTTAAAATCATTGAAATGCTTAGATGTAGATTAACGAAGTTCTGGAATCATTTGCACTACCATATACCGAACAGCAAAATAATGTCACATAATAATTGTGTTACAGCTGAGGCGCTAATATAAATAGACTCACTTAATCTTTGCGTTCATCCAATCTATAACCTCTAGAATATGCCTGCGCAAATGAACTTACAACAGTTACATGCTGCCTCACAAGTTGCTTAAACTGAACTTCCACAGAAGTCCAGAAATGCCCAGGTGAACAGCAGAATACATTCATTTACATAGAACACTAACTAATTATTCAATTTATAGCTGGGAATTTTTCAAAACAAAGCTAGTCAGTCGCTCACAACATTTTTACAAAATTTGGTTAAAATCTATATCCCTTGAATTATTGATTTGTTCTTTTTTTTGTCATATAGTACATGTATCCCCATATCTAATTAAAGAGCTTTTGATTCGTACAATAATTTAATTTAATTTAATTGTATTTATTCTCCATATTCTTATGATGCATCATTCTAAATGTGTATTTATGTAAAACTGTATCCAAAAAGGTGGTGGCAGCATTGTCTATGAAGCAGTTCCAATGTAAAAGGTGGGTTCCAAATGAAGTTGGGTATATATGGGAGACATGTGTTTTGAAGCAATTTTTTGCTCTTATGTAGATTTTTTTTACAGACAATGCAATTTTGTTCGATTCGATTTAAATAAATTGATTTGATATCTATTAAAATTTTGCATAATAAAAATATAGGTCAAATTAACCACCCTTCTATTAAGTATTCCCTGCTTAGGAAATATAAAAAATTGTAAAAATGGTAATGTCAACAGCAATTTATTTGTAAACACTAGCATGCAATCATAAGTATCATCAATAAGTAATATCAAAGAAAAAAGCATGGAGTTACAACATAATATTTGAACATAACAAATTAAGTGAATATAAATTCACTTAACTTTAAAATTAATTTGCCATGGATATTGTTCAAATTTCACGTTAAATAAAATTTCATATTTCACATTCTTCATTTTAGTAGCTTGAGATTTATTAATGAATTTCTTAACCATATTTAAACTTTAAAATCATATTTTTCTTGCAAACAAATGGTAAAATAATGAAAGAATATGGATATATATTAAGAATAAACAAATTTTCCTTGTTTTTCTAGTCCATATTGCTGTGGCAGCATAACTATGTATATGTATACAATAAATGTAGTATTGCCACACGTTGGGCATAGCCATATAATTATGCTGTGTGCTGTACCAGCAACATAATTATAAAATAATGATAATTTTTATTATATTAGATATATTCACTTATTTCTTAACAGCACGTACTTTGTAAGTACGCGTGGGTTCTGGCAGTGTATTCAGCTTTCTTTTCTCCTGGTAAATCTCTTGCTTATTTTTGTTTAGGGATAAGGTTATAATTTGTATTAAAGAAAAAGAAATCTAAGTCTATATAAAATCATACTTGTATATTTTATTCAAACATTAATAATAGATAGCATCGCTATACTATATTCACCACAAAAATTATAAAAAAAAACACATAATTGAAAGAAATATTTATACCGTATTCTCGGTTGTAATGTTTTGTAGAATAAATATATCGATAATGCTAATCAAAATAATATCATCCTGTTTTAAAACAAAGAAACTCAATTGAATGTCGATAATCTGTTAATATTGTGCTAATTCTATTTTATCAGAAACATTATATTTGCACGTAATGCCTTGATAATTCTAGAACTTCACAATGGTCAATGTTCGTAGATAAGCTTGAATTGACCACTGGCAACAACCATTCGCACGTATTGCAGCCAGCGTCTCAAAAGCCGCCACACAGGAACATTTCCATTTTCTAAATGTATATTTTATTTTAAGTTTGAAATAAAAAATGAATAGCGAGAATTAATGATGCCTGATAAAGATATTTGAAAATAAACATTCGCACGTTGTATTCTCTTAATACCCAACACCATTAATAATCCTTTCTGTGTTATATAAAAAAAAAAACTAACGAATTATTATTTACAGGACAATATCGATTTTATCCTTACTGCTCAACGTTATACTGGAATAAATTTGTCACATAGTATTCCTATAAACGCATTGCAGCATTGATATTTCTTTATAATTGAAAAACTTACTTTGTTTCATTAAACATTTCTTCAAATTCTGCCTTAGGCATCTCCATTTTAAAATATCAGAAAAAAATTATCAAAAGAAAAATTATTATTATAAATGAAATTAAAATAAAATGAAATTAATATACTAATACAAAATGAACCAATATCTATTAAGTCGTAGTGTATTTTACCCTACGCTTAGCTTTTTCAAAAAGTCTTTTTCTTTCGAAGTCGAAATCAGAATCTCTCTCTAATCTTGTTCATTCATGTTCTTTGAATTTATAACCGAAAAAAAAATATGCAACGCTTGTTACGTCATCGATTGAACTAAATTTTAGGTTGGCATTATGCGTCATCTGTGAAATATCTGCCCTTCATTTTCTTCAAGTTGTCGTTGTTACACTAACACACGCACATATTGTCACAGTTCATTCACTAAAACGTCAACACTTGAAATTGTTTGCTTATTTAAAAGTCTTTTCCCTAAACTATTCGGTATCTTCAACGGTAGGTATATTTTCTTAATACAATAAACTTGTTACCTTTCTCATCATTTGTTAGATACTTCCTTCTTCCCATTCGCTAACATAATCCTTATTTTTTTCTTTTTAGAAGAGACTGGACTCGGTAAAATGGGAAATACATTGCAGATAACAGGAATTTTTCTTCCCATATCACTTATATTACAACGGTCAGTCGTATCCACTACGTTGTCTTTCATTTCTACCCAATACTTTTCACATGGTAATATATTTATCTGCAAAAAAACTATAAACAAATTTTCTACTATATTTCTCTTTGTAGGTCTCCAAACCATACAAGTCTTCACAGTCTATGAAGCTTCTGTGTTACACATATAAGTTCATGAATGCATATTTTTTATTTGCTCAGCTGTCGTTTATATAAAAAACATTTGCTGGCTATATCGTGTTAGAATGTATACTTATATCCTTTTCTGTCTATTGTTATAAGTTAAGGTAAATTTTATCCTTTAATCATGATTTATTTAAAATCTCTTTTATTGTTTGCTTTAAGTACCTTTTTGTCTTTGAACAAGGGTCTATTATTTAGAATATTTAATGCAATTTTTACGCCTTGAGAAAAGTTAGGTTACGTTTTGTTATACACAAACTATATCTTCTGTTCATCTTTTCTACAAAATAAATATATTGCTTAGACTTATTTTGTCTTTATTTTGTACCTATTTAATATTTACCTAAGCTATAATGATAATAATAATATTTTAAAAATCCTATTTAAATTCTCTATATTTAAATATATGCAACTCATCATACACTTGTGTTATTAGTATTGCATGATATTGAAATCTTCAGTATATTCTTTGAACTTAAATTTAATGTTTTATTTAACACTTAAGCTAGTTCTTAATACTATTCTTATTGTTAATATGCAAGAGACCACGGCAATATGTGTGTATGATGTTTAAATTCTATTTTGAATTATCTGTCTATATATAGATACACACTACTCATCACTGACTTATATTCAAACATTACAGAGAGATATTATTGATGTTCGTTGCCATTGCATGCTCTGTTATACTGATTTCTTCTTCTCTATTGTTTAACTCTTACTTAATTTATAATGTTGACTTTTTTGCGTTTTAAGATATACTTTTATACTGTACGCTTAATATAAAATGTTGCTGTATATAGGACAGCAACGCGATTTTGAATATTTAAAAAAAATTATATACTTAAACGTTAAACAAAAACTATATTTTATACGAATACAATTTTTTTAAATAAAGTAAATGCTAGTGCTCAAAAATAGCAAAATTTATTGTTATATTAATAAAGTTAAATGATTGATTTTAAATAAAATATTATCAATGTTAAGCAAAGTTATTGTAGATACTAATAAAATTTAGTTTTATTATAAATGTGAAGTATCCTCAATCCTAATAATCAATTTATTAGAAAGAGGAATATTATTTAGTTAGCTTAAATAGAAGAACTGTTAAACTTTAAAAAATTATAGAGTGATGTTGAGAAAACTATATAGTAACTGAAAATAGATAGGTTTCATACTTACTCTTAATAAACAATTTATTTAGATGAATTATAAATATTCTTTACGTCTAATATATACACATACATACTTTTAAGTTAGTACAATGGAAAACAAAACTCACAAAAATTGTATCATCCACAGTTCTCTTTGTTTTAAAAATTGCAAGTGGTATGGAAGTTAAAAGAGTATCTTTGAACTGAGAATAATTAAAAATTTGACATCAATGCTTAAAAAAAAATATACAGGGTGTCCAGAAACTCTCCTGACAAACGAAGACCGGAGATTCCTCAGATAATTTTAAGACAATTTAACTCAATTCACCCTAGTCCGAAAATGCTTCCTAAGGGAGCTAGAGCTCTTTGAAGATGGCGCCTTGTAATTAGTTTCTTTTTAATATCTTCCTAACGCTTCTATTTAGAAAAACAAAAACTGGTATGCTTATTTATCCTCCAGAGATGGATCGATTCCATCAATTGCGAATTTCTAGTACCGGTCATAGGCGTCCGTTTTGGGTAGGTAAACGGTTATTTTAACGCATAACTTTTTTGTCTTTAACTTTTAAGCATTTGTGATACTAGATTATTAAATTTTCAGGTATTCTAGTACTAAAAGGTACCCTTACTTTAAGTCGGTAGGATACACCGTTTTCTAGAAAAATCGATTTGAAAATTTTTCGTTTTTTCGTCATTAAAATTCAAACTATTATGTACCTACTTATTTTTAGCGACGAAGTTGGCTAGGACTATTAAGGCATGGATGAAAATTAATTTAATAAATCATCTTTTGTTTCAATAAATGCAGCACACAATTCGTAAAAAAAGTTTGGGAAAAGAAGCAAAAATCAATTTGAAACAAAATTTTAACTGAAGGTTTTTAAAAACAAAGTATTTATTACAATGGAACGAAACTAACAAAAAAAGAACAAGTATCAAAGGTAGATAGTTACAAAAGATGCTCGATGTGATGACCATTAGTCTCAATGCATAAATTTACCCTTTTGCTTAGAGAACGCCGAATTCTTGCAAAAATTCCAAAGCTATTTCTAAGTTCGTTGCAAGCATCTTGTATCCTTAGCCAGAGTTGTGCACGATTTTGTATCGGAACGGAATAAACAACTGCTTTTATGTATCCTCAAACACAATAATCGCAAGGATCCAATGGTCTTCGTAGTTATTATCTAGAAAGTCTCGTACATTCCTGCTAAAGTGGGCCGGACAGCCGTCCTGGAGAAACCATAAGTTTTGCCGAATATTTAAACGCACCTCATCTAACAAATCAGGTAAAATATTTTGCAGGAAATGTAAATAATCAACACCATTTAAACGAGCAGGTAATTCCACAGGTCCAAGTAGATAATCGTCAACTACTATAATCCAGACGTTTATGCTAAACCTATGCTGATGCTTAAATTCTTGAATAACGTGGGGATTGTCACCAACGTACGAATAATAGTGTGCATTATGTATATTAAAAATTCCATTTTTTGAGAATGAAGCTTCGTCACCAAACAAAATGTACCTGAAAAAATCTTCATCGTGATTTATCTGGTTTTATAACCATCTAGCGAATTCTACACGAGCAGGAAAATCTCCTTCTAGCAGTACTTGCACCTTTGTAAAATGAGAAGGATATAAATTTTCTTTGTGTAAGATATTTCCTACGGAAGATTTTGAAATTGTGGGGTATATGGCAGATAGTCTTCGAACGCTAATTTCTGGATTTTCCTCAACTTCCATGAAAATAACATCTTCATGTTCTGCTGTTACATCATTATGTCTCCCTGTTTCATTTTTTTGGGACCACTGAACCTGTTTCTCTTAATCGTTGATGAAGAGCTGTAAATGTTGAGTGAGTGGGATGCTGACGATTGGGAAATTTTTCAGCGTATCTACGTTGCGCTGCTCGAGCGTTACACCTCATTTCGCCATAAACTAAATGCATATCGGCGTATTCTTCATTAGTAAAAACCATTTTTTTTTAAATTGAAATCGTTGTGTTTGAATGCTACAAAGCAAAAAATTAAAAGATAAACTTCGCGAACTGACAACAATTTGACAATTAAAAACGTAGGTTTTATTTCTGTTGGCAGTTCAGAGCGAACTAGTGCAAAAAATAATAAATCTAAATTTAATGACGAAAAAACGAAAAATTTTCAAATCGATTTTTCTAGAAAACGGTGTATTCTATCGACTTAAAGTAAGAGTACCTTTTAGTAGTAGAATAGCTGAAAATTTAATAATCTAGTGTCACAAATGCTTAAAAGTTAAAGACAAAAAAGTTATGCGTTAAAATAACCGTTTACCTACCCAAAACGGACGCCTATGACCGGTACTAGAAATTCGCAATTGATGGAATCGATTCATCTCTGGAGAATAAATAAGCATACCAGTTTTTGTTTTTCTAAATAGAAGCGTTCGGGAGATATTAAATAAAAAACTAATTACAAGGCGCCATCTTCAAAGAGCTCTAGCTCCCTTAGGAAGCATTTTCGGACTAGGGTGAATTGGATTAAATTGTCTTAAAATTATCTGAGGAATCTCCGGTCTTCGTTTGTCAGGAGAGTTTCTGGACACCCTGTATATATAATATTTACAAATTTCATTGATAATGTAAAAAAAAAATAAATTAAAATGTAGTTGCAAGACAAACACCATGAAAATTTGTTCATTGTTCATATTTTTTGAAGTAAATTTCTTTCTTTTCAATAGATAAGTTTAATACTTTGTGTACTGTATACAAAAGTACATCTTCTTTATTAGCCTTTGCTGACAAATCTTCAGTTAGTATTTCTCGATCTGAAAATGATGGTTTTATCTACGAAAGTAGCTGCACTAATTTTTAAAGTATAAAGGAGTGTAAAAAGACAAAATTCTTTAGAATTCTATTTATCATACGACTATTTCATAAGTAGATACAGTAGATTATTATTGAATGTTAATAAATGTAAGCCTCGCACTAATAGTAGTAGGAAAGAATATGTTTGGGTGTACATTCATTAAGATACAAGCAGTGCAAAGATTTATTAGAAACACAGAAAACCAGTTAGAACTAAATATTCGAAATATTCAATAACAAAATGAACCGTGGGTTTTAGGTATAGTATTATAACAGTATAGTTGGTAAAGAACTAGCTTATAACACCAGTGTTTCCTATTTTTTTAACTGCTACCTGCCCATCCACTCTTGATTGTAAGTAGGCCTTCAAACCCTAAAATAATAGAGTAAAATTATTGAAATAGCACTTACAATTGTTGAAATGTTAATGAGTATAATAATACAGGAAATTACTTACTCTTAAAGGCTATCAACATATTTGCAATCGGCAAGCTTCACTAAAACATAGCGTAACATAAAGAATGTAATAGTAAATTTACCACAAAGTTACATCATTTAGGTGGGCTCTGTTTTAAAGATAGCTCCATCTTTGTTTGCTTCGCTGATATTCTTTTTCCTCTTCGGTAATTCGATCTACAAATACAGGCATTGTATAATTATATATAACTAATGTTGTACTACTAAAGCATTAATACCGCGGAATAAGTTACTTTTGGAATGGGACCTGTTGTCTATGTCCATATAGACCCTTTCTTCAAACTCCTCACCAAACTCTCATTTGATGAAACATCATATACTTCAAAATAATAAAACAGATACTAGGTTTTAGTTTCATAAAGTCTATTAAAATGTTAGGACAATATTATGTTATTACTTTCATTATTTACCTTACATTTACTTGTTAAAGATTAAACATTCTTTAATTAAGGTATTCCACACTACACAACATAATAAAAGAAACTAGGACTTATTTTTAGAATTTTCGATAAAATTATTTATAGAAAATATGCACGTACAAAATATTTTGGAGAAGGTGTTTTCGTATGTGAACAAACCCAACTATTCCAATATGAGCATGCTCGAATCTGCGGACAAATTTTTATCGCAGACCGGCCATTTCAAAAGACGGCGATTGTGGCAAAGGAATTCCTATCCGAGTAAATTATCAAATATTTTTTTTCCATTTATTCTAGAATCTAATAAGTGGCCGCCCTAGCCCCAAAGAAACCCCTACCTACATTTGACTTTGCACAAGAGCATTAGCGTACGTACCAACTTTCTATATTTGATTTCAATGATAATAGTCTAACAAACATTATACAAATTATTTTTCGAATCCTAAAACTGACCCTTATTTTCTTTTATATTATTGTGTTCTTTGACTTTGAACAACGGTCTTAATACTAACTGCTGAAGAAATGACATACATTAGTATAAGTACATACATCTCAACAATACGTGAATACTTTAACAGCTACTAACCTCTAAATATGCGTCGTACTTTTCTAGGAAACTGCCAAACTCACCACTGTTGGATCGATGCACAAACATTCACTGATTGGTTCGACTCAACTTTTCTACCTAACGCAAAAAAAATGACTGGATGCATATTAATACTAATAGGAGATAATTTGTCATCTCACTTCAATGAAGATGCTGCATTCGTTTGTCTGCCTAAGAATACTACTCACCTACTACTACTGCGCAACTTCTGGATGTTGCATTTTTTAGACCCTTTAAGGAAGAGATCGCATTTAAATTAAACCTCTATTAACAAGAGAAACTTTCCACGATTGTTTAAGGACACAGTAAATAGAATGGACAAACATAAAAAAGGAAATGCTATTAGAAAAAATATCTTAACATCTTTTCAAGTAACAGGTATTGTAGGTACCATGAGAAGCTACCGAAAGACTGTCACGAATGAAGTGACCAAAATTCTTGTCAATTTTCTCAAATAGAAAAGATACTCAGTTGCACCATCCAGACTAAATGTGAAACAGATTGAAATGCAGAAGGCGACGATTAGCGTTCCATTTCAGCAGACAATCAAGTTTCATCGAAATTAGAAGATGAAACAGATTATATACATTACAACGAAGAAAATATATAGATCGGAACATACTTACTTCTTAAGGCTGTGTTCCCAGATTGTAGAAACTCCGATTTCAAAGGGACGTGTCCTGTATATCTCCGATTTTTGTACACCGACGTACGTTTTGGACCGTCATGCTAATCGCAAGTGGTGCCAAAGAGATGAAATATTTATATTAAGTTGCAGCCCCATAGGCACTCTGATTTATGAGTGTACCGTGCGTTTGATTTGTTGAATCGATACTAGACTTGTGTCACTCAAATCAACGTGGACTGCTGTATAACCATAAAAATGTTGGGACACAATACAATACAGGCTATTTCAGGTACCAGATAAAATTATTATTCTTCACCCAAAATATTGCAAGAAATATTTCTTGTCGTTAGTAAGTAAATTATTATTTAAAAAATTAATCACAAAATTATATCTGTAATATATATTTATTTAGGTAATATAACAAAAATATAACACAGCTTAGTTTCAATATAAAACACAAGTACTTCTTATCCTTAGTATATAAATTATTATATAAAAAATTAACAAAAAAAGTATATAAATTCACAAAATTACGTTTGCAATATATCTGGTCTACCCAATTAAATTAAAACAAAACAAAAATATGAATTAAAAGACACTACAGCTGTTTCGCTACACAGTAGCTTTTTTAAGCGATAAGTATAAACTAATATTACATACAAACTTCTACCTTTATATCAAGTGTTACCTCCATATTGGATTATGACAAATACTAACCATGAATACTTAGGGAAAACCTTTATTTTCATTGTCTAATTTATCATTTATTAGAAAACAACCACGGATTTAATTTACAATTTGATATTATCCATTTAGAAAGCAAAAGCAAAAAACTATTAACAAATTAAATTAACAAACTAAAACATTCAGAATTATTATTAAATGATAAATTAGAATTATTTGTCACCGTTGTTAAATCTGTTTAGATAATAAAAATAAAGGTTTTCCCTAAGTAAGTAATTAGGTATTGTTAAAGATGACAAATAGCAACTACGGTAATATTTGTCAGCAATCCAATCTAGGGGTAACACTTGATAAAACGGTAGAAGTTTGTATGTAATATTAGTTTATAGTTATCCCTTAAAAAAGCTATTGTGTAGCGAAACAGCTATAGCGTCTTTTAATAAATTAATATAAATCTCAAAACTTCATATTGTTGTTTTATGATAATTTAATTGGATATCATGGATTTACATCAAGTAAAGCTCGAAACAATTCGAAATTTTAAATCTGGTCTAAACACTCAATGAATGGGGATCGTAAAACCCTTATCTTTATGCCTCTGTTAGATAACTCAGAACGAATAAATCTTGTCTGGCGAAACTCCGCCTGCTAGCCGAAACCCTACCATGTTTCACTTTAACATTTCTCTAACAACTGGTCTTGCAGAATGTATTCTATTTTCCAAATCACAAGTTTAATTATGAAAATATTTTTTCAACTCTTTAAAGGACGTGGTCAGAATATTTTTTAAATTATTGTGGTATCGTTAATTTTCGGATATTTTTATAATTTCGGTTTTCATTTATTTTTTACATATACTTTCGGAAAAAGGACTATGCTATGATATTTATTTTATTTTATTAAGTAATCCAAAAAAATAATTGTCTAAATATTTCAAAAAATAAAGTCAGGATTTGGAAGAAACTGATTGAGGTAGTGAGCACTCCCCCTTAAGCTGTGTTCCCAGATTGTAGAAACTCCGATTACAAAGAGGCGTGTCCTGTATTTCTGCGATTTTTGTACACCGACGTACGTTTTGGACCGCCATGCTAATCGCAAGTGGTGCGAAAGAGATGAAATATTTATGTTAATTTGCAGCCCCATAGACACTCTGATTTATGATTGTACCTTGCGTTTGATTTGTTGAATCGATACTAGACATGTGTCACTCAAATCAACGTGGATTGTTGTATAACCATAAAAATGTTTACAAATCACAAGTTTAATTATAAAAATATTTTTTCAACTCTTTAAAGGACGTGGCCAGAATACTTTTTAAATTATTGTGGTATCGTTAATTTTCGGATATTTTTATAATTTCAGTTTTTATTTTTTTTTCTACATATACTTTCGGAAAAAGGACTATGCTATGACATTTATTTTATTTTTTTAAGTAATCCAAAAAATAATTGTCTAGATATTTCAAAAAATAAAGTCAGGATTTGGAAGAAACTGATTGAGGTAGTGAGCACTCCTCTTTAATGTTTTGGGAGGTGGAAGAGACAAGAACACCTATCGTTATGTGGCCGTAGTTCTAGAGAAGATCAACAATAACGAAATAGAGGTAAATGGTTCCCAGCTGTTATATGCAGAAAAAGCGAAATTTATTAAAAATGATAAATTTACCATAGAGACGGCTGATGTAATTGCAGTTTTACCAGAACTTACAATTTCGCTGCACCAGCGGATGTTAAAGAAACGTGATTAGTTAGTAAAATTTTATTTTTCGTTTAATATTCTTTAAGTTTACTGTTTCTATTCATGTTTATACTAAGATAATCTTAATTAAAACACGTTTTAAGTTAAGTTTTGTATTTTCTTAATTCAATAAATCATTTTTCGTTCGTACAACACATGATCAATTTCACCCCAAACGTGAAAAGTTCCCACAACTTATTAAAAGAAGTATGAAATAATTTCGGAGTGTGCTTGATCACCTTAAATACGTTAATATGCATTTCTAAAGCAAACCTACAAAGGAGGTCAAAGTAACCCCAAACACAGTATAAAATTGATCACAGTATAATTCTAAAATTGAAATGAGATTATAAAATAAAAGTTCACCTTACTCGTAGAGTAGTATCACAAAAAATGCAAAAATGAATACACAGTTAAAAAACTGCAAACAATAAACAATGTATTTTCATCAACTTAACCCCCTTTTTTCGGTATTATTGTATTAAATGTTAATCCATAATAATTGAACCGATTACTCCAGTAAAATTAATTCGAGGTTTGAAATGTTTTATATTGACAACTACACATTCTAACCTAACAATTGTGATATAAGTGAATAAAAAGAAGTAAATATTTGGAAAGGTATTAATGGGAAAACAATTTATTTATTTGGGACAAACAAAAACCGCGCATTCGATAAAAAGGAACTTAATACCAGGCAAAACAATCATAGATACGTTGACATGAATAATGTAGGAGCCGTGCTCTTTCGTGCCTCATGCTTTTAACCGAACAAGGACGAAATAAGAGCAAAAACCTTACGAATGTCAGACTAAGTACTAACAGCGACGGCAGGTGTTTGATGCTTTATTTATATTTCGTAGGACTGTAACTGACCCGCGCAGAAGACGGAAAGGTAGAAATTTTAATTTAAAATTCGAAAATTGTCTAATAAAATTTGTGGCATTTTTATTTCATGTATAAATTTGGAATATGAGCTAAATTACAATTAAGTAGGACATGAATGATTTTTATGTGACGAACAATTTGAGCATTTAAGTTAGGCGTCAATGCTTATGCTATATATTCGTTGTAATGGTTGATTTTTATTGATAATACGTTTGGGCATAACAGACTGCAGTAACAGCTGCTTCCATACTTAATAAAAGAATTTTAAAAATGTTGTTCGGTAATCTCCAGTTTTCAAAAGAAACTTTTTCTTATATTAAGGTTAATAATAGGTTTATTATATTAATATTTCAATATATATTTTATTATTTATCCCCTATTTACATACAATCTCTACTAATATTAGACATTAAGGGTCCTCGATAGTAAATCTGCGAATAATGGAAAAATAGCAGATTTTTGATGCAAGATATTTTTGTTGATTTTAAATTTGGTGAAAACCTTGCATCGTCAACTTATGAAGAATTTAGTAATATACCCCGCTGAATAATCAAACTTGTTAAAAAATTATCTGATTAAAGAAAATTAATTAATCTTTAAAACAAGTTTCCTCAAAAATCCTTCGGAGGAGATTCGTTTGCTTGGGTTCACGTTATAAATTGAATAAAAAGCTCCCCGCTCTGCACTTATTTTTCGTTCAACTATTCTTTACTTTGTTTTAAATGAATATAAAATAAATTTAAATTAGGCAATCTACATTACAATGAATGTTCATTCTGGCAAAAATCTTTCCCGCGGTTACAAATGTGTAAACATATGATCATAAATGAATTTTTATTCGCTTAGGTAGCCAGTGTTAAAAGCTACCCACCGAAGAGCTCAATTAGTATTTGCTTAAACGCACTCCCATTGGCAAATTGAAAACTCGAGACACGTGATAGTGATAGTTCCAATTGTAGAACCATTTTGTGCTCTACATGGGCCAGAACTTGTATTCATGCACGATAATGCTCGACCACACATTGCCAACATCGTAAGGCAAGAGCTGGTTGCCGCCAATATCAATGTTTTAGAGCGCCCAGCGCGAAGCCCAGATCTTAACCCCATTCGCATCTCTGGGACAATTTCGGGAGACAGATTAAAGCTCTGGAACATCCTCCTAGGACATTGCAAGAACTGTCAATAAGATTGCAAGAAATTTGGGCAGCAGTTCCTCAAGAGGAGATTGCTACACTAATTCGAAGTATGCCAGAAATAATGAGGGCTTGCATAAGAGCGAGGGGTAGCCATACCCGTTACTAACTTTTATTGTTGATTTTTTAATGTTTATTCTTTTACTCGTCAATGTAATGGTTCCTTGTTTATTGTATATTGTTGAAATTAGTTTATAAATTATTGAAATAAATAGTCACAAAGTTGATTAAATCTTCTTTTCTTTATATATCAAGCAATAAAATTCCATGTTTACAAGTACTTATCAAAATGTATTACATTTCATCTATTATCCCTTAATTTTGCGGTGAAGTGTATTTGCTAGTTAAATATTTTCAAAAGTATTTATATTTGTATATGGATTTTGTGAGAATAATATTTTAACCACCTAACACTCATTAATAAACACAATTTTGACATTTCCCATTTGCGATTTTACAAAATAAATGATTTTAAATCTTGCATTTGTAAACACTGAGTAATTCTTCGAATATTTTCATACAATTAATCGATACAAACTAAGATACTGTGTATTGTTAGGATGCCTAAACATGTTATGCTAACGAAAGGTCTGCCGGTTGTCTTGTCAAGACATGATTAATTATACTCAGCTTCTCTTTGACAGCGCTTGAAACAAATCTTTTTAAAAGCAAGATTTAGATGTAATCAGATGAGATAATTTTTTCAGTACAATGTTTACGTTATCTAATCGTTACGATCTCGTAGATACATAAAAAACTATTAAGTATATATTTAAAAAAGTACTCGTTCTACTAGACATAGTTATTGTTATTGTTTATGATTTTTATATATACTGAAAATATGAATTTATAGTAAAATCTATATAATATGGAATATATTATACAGGCTGGGCAAGAAGTATGGAAATATAGCTAAATATTTTGAAAACGGTTTATTGGAGCTGAAATTTGTCACACTCTTAGAAGGATTTGGACTCCATCATTTCTGGTTTTCTTCAGTCATACAGCGTTATTTGTTTTCGAGATACAAGACTTACTTGATGTTTTTTTAAGTAGCACGGGGGGTCAAATGTAACATTTTTGAAAAGAGTGGTTAGTGATGTAACACATGCCTGTCTTAATGTGCATAAAAGCAGAATTATTTTCTTTAAGATTTCAATCTTAGACAAGGATGAAAGTATGTATTTGCTAATGTGAATATAATAAAAGTCAGGAAGACTAATTTTTTGATAGCAATTCCTTTTCGTTTTATTAAAGTAGATTACTTTATATCAACTACATAGGTATAATGTGTATAATATATACAGGGTTATGATAAAGTAACGCACAAAATTCATAAAACGTACAATGTTCATTTTTGAAAAAAATGCAAAAACACGTCAAACAGTTTATTTTATTCCGCGTCTTTTAACATAAGTCAAAAAAAATAAAACGTTAAATTTGTCAAAGTTATGACGTCATCAATATTTTTTTTAAATATGAAGCTTGGTTCTTTTTACTTTATTTGATAAAGCTTGTTTTTCTGCATTATAAAGAAATAATTGAAGTAGGGGTGACATAAGAAAAAACTTAAAAAAAAAACGAATTAGACATGAAATGACTCGTATAACTCCGCAGATGATAGAAGACTCTGTAAATCAGGTCTACCATCGTCTTGGCCTATGTCAGATAGTGAACGGGACACAGTTTGAACAATTCCTGTAAGAAATCGTTTTGGTTTAATGGACTGTTTAGTTAATTTAAATGTTATTACTGTAATAAAGTTTATTTTGTTTTTTATTAATTCTCTCAGTTTTTTCTTATGTGACCCCTACTTCAATTATTTCTTTATAATGCAAAAAAACAAGCTTTATCAAATGAAGTAAAAAAAAACAAGCTCCATATTTAAAAAAAATATTGATGACGTCATAACTTTGACAAATTTGACGTTTTATTTTTTTGACTTATGTTAAAAGACGCGGAATAAAATAAACTGTTTGACGTGTTTTTGCATTTTTTCCAAAAATGAACATTGTACGTTTTATGAATTTTGTGCGTTACTTTATCATAACCCTGTATAATGTGTATAATATATATAATGTGAGTTATATGTGTATAATAATATATTTTTAAAAAATTATCCGGTCAAACCAAGAGAGGGAAAGGTCTAACAGATTCCGAATCAAAATAAAAAGATGGAATTTAAATTGATGTGATATACTATATAATGAATGTACACATAAATATTTAACAAATTTGTCTAAAAATGTATAAAGTGTTGGTTTTATTGATATTCCATACAAACATGTGTTTAATTAGGAAACTACAATACATAATTCCTCACGACACAAGTCCCACAAAAAAACAAAATTCAGGCTAGTTTTGTACCACGACCTTGTTTGTTAGCTACGAGAAACATCCTGACGAACATTATCTATATCTATTTTGAATGAAAAAGGAATTGAAAAAGTCAGCGTTATTGCGTGTAATGTAATTTCGAGGTTAGATTAAGTGTTACGATAAGCGAAAAAAGTTGTAAAGATTAAAGTAAATTATCCAATAAAGAATGGATAAAGAAAATAGTGAGCTGAGTGTTAAACAGGATTAGTTTCCATTTTAGTATATTACGCGTTGACTAATATATTAGAATTCTCTACTACTTATCTCTGGAATGCGTGACTTCGTATCCTTTGTAGTTGTCGCTGCCCTTCACGGTATAGCCGCTACAATGCTCGTGCTTGTTGCAATACTTTTTTAATTTTAAATTTTACGTTAATCTTAGTAAAAACAGATAAAAATTTGATTTTGAAAATGTGACGTGTACCCTATATTAGAATACAGTTTTTATATTTAAAACAATGCAAAATACTAACATTTTAGACTGATTTATAATATACCTGTACAACATTACCGAAAATATGTATTCATATTTTTTACCCATAATTAAAACTCCCTGCTTGAAATATTTTCTCCTGAGGTATACTAAAACGCACGAAACAATCCACTTCGTGATCAAAATTCATTATAATCGATGAATAAAGTTTACGAATTCTGAAGTTTACTTGTAAATTAACTACATTTTTGTCGAAAATAAAACAGTATATTCTGTGGGTAGGCATCGTTAGTTGGAAAAATAACTTTTAGTGATAATAAATAACAAAATAAACAAGAACCGTAACCTGTAATACTGTCAAATGTTATCAAATGACAAGCGAAGTTCAAACCACGTTTCATGTAAGCCAACATCCGATGTTAATATTTCTAGCAAAACTCGTTGAAATAGAGCAAACATTATTATTTTTAATTAATATTAATCATTCAAATAATCCTGTAATTATTATTATATACATTAATATATTCTACATAATAAAATTATAAGTTTAGCAATATAGAAGGTAATTATTTTCGTTGTTATGAAATTGGAAATACAGGCGGCATTATTTTTCGTTTATGACGAAAGTGGATTGCTTCGTGCGTTCTACTATAACATGGTATAAGAATAAAACGCTTCAGTTAAAACATAGGGCCTAGAATAATTATAATACGTTCAGTTTGGAGTCTCCACCCATTCGGTAGTTGAAGCTAAGATGCACTATGCAGCGCCACTTTCCAGTGGGTTAAATAAGCAGACTTGGTGAATGTAAGGTTTACGGTGCCAATTAATTATACATTTATTGCAGGATGAATTTTATTTCTGATTTTTGTAAGTTATTTGCAAAAGACAAATCTATGCTTCTATAGAAATACTTTCTCGATATAAGTTCATGTTTTTTCTTAGAGACACGTTAGAATTCAGTCATTTTAGCACATTTTTACATTAGAATTTCTCTTAAGTGGGGAAAGTTATTGAAAATCTAAGTCTATAGAAGCATAGAACCAACTTTCCTTTTACTACAGACACATTTTCGTCAAGAAAGATCCTGCAGTAATGGCACAATCAATTAGCAGCGCTACCCCTACGCGTCTTCACATATCCGTCACTTTTAATAATTCTGTGAATTGCACAAGATGTAATTAAACTTTAGTTATTCCATGTTATACGTACTACCTCACCGCAATAAATAAAGAATTTTTACATGTAAGCATACTAGCATAATTTACATGTATATCGCAGAAAATTTTATAACGTGATAATAGTAATAAACAATGCCTTTTAAAACCATGCCGTATACTCGTACTTACATTAATATACATATCTAGACATATTGCAGTGATCTTGAATAAATAATAATATGTAAATAAATAAGTATAATCAAGATCACTTCAAGATTTTATTTAAATTAATTTTATTTTATTCATTTTTATCATAATGTGTATGTAAATATTCACTATATCAATAATTTACGAAAACTTTATTTTTATTTAAGTAAAACAATAAAAGAATCTTAGTAAATTTTTATAAGGTCATAATATTAAGACGTATTAAATGTTACGTGAAAGGGAACGAGCAAGTGTTCCCCGCACAAAGATTTCTGGCATTGGCAAAGATCGACTGTGTAGACCGGCGCAAAAAGTATTGTTCGTCAGGTGCACGGCTGAGTCATAAACATATAGACGAATTTATATTCACATGTTTGTTTACCTTTTTCAAGGATTATTAATACGCTGTTTCCCCAAGTGACCGATAAGAGCAGCACCGTCGATATACAATTTTGGAGGTGGATTCGTGTTTGCCGAAAGTTGCCGTATGTTTTTATAAAGAAAATTAAGCATAAAAGAGCGGACGGATAAAATTTCCGGGATTGCTTGGTGAAAACCGCAACTTTTAACTAGTCTAAAAGTAGGTGATAAACCACTCCCTCCTTCTTTTAAAAAGGATTACTCCTAAATCCGGACTTAGAATAATTTTGAGATTTTCGACACTTATAAAATTTTAACAAGATTCAACACTTATAATATTTTTATTTTTAACATGCAGCGCGTATCACATTGAGATGTCTAGATATATTTGAATAATTACTTATGTATGAGATACTTTATTTATGAACTCAGTTTTTGAATTTATTTAATTTCATTTTATTTTCTTTTCTAGAGTGTTTTGTTTTGCATGTAGGGGTACTATGCCATACATTATGACAAAACTTTCTAGTAATTGTAATGATAACTTTGGATAACACAATCATTTCATTTTCGCATAATTTACTTTTCTTTTAAATTTATTTATTCTACAAAAAGGTATTTAAAATTAATAATTTCGTTCTATGTATATATAGGTTATATATAAGTGAATCAAATTTTCATTGAAAATTTATTATGGATGAGTTTGAAACGATGTATGAAGAGTTAAGGTGATTAAACAATATTTGTTATAAATGTGTGTATAGTGGCGTACCAAATTCTTTGTTTGTAGTGGTGTTTTTGTATTGGAATTTCACGAGAAAGGTAAAATTTATTTTTAATGTATATATTATTTCTTTTGATATGTGTATTAAGTATATTTTTGTTGTATTTTGGGTGTTCAATATTAACGTGTTGAATAATACATCAGGAATGTGTGAAATGAATTATGTCATTATTTAATTCATAGCATGGAGTCCTGGTGAATTTGAAAGACACGAATTGGTCTTGGTGGTACTGTGTTTGGGAGCGAGAAAAGGCACCAGGCAGAACTAATCAGGGCTGAGTTAATTTATTGAATACGCAGAGACATTATTTTATTTCATTTTATTTATTTAATTTAATATATATATATATTCCTTAAGGAGTGAGCACATTGTGATGTATGTTCGGGTTGCGTCCGACGAGTTGAAAAAGACATGCTCGTAGGGTGGAACTTTGGGATACTCATCTGTGTGAATTTGTTATCTGATGGCACTGTGTTGGGAGCGAGAAAAGGCGCCGGACAGGACTAATTAGGGCAAAGCCATATCCTTAATGTTTATATTTTGTTAGCAAATAGTAGACCGCACAATTTTTTTTTTATATATATTCCAGTACAATTCATCACGGGTAATTTATTTCATTTTTGATTGTTTACATGTATCTATGACAAATATAAATCAAAATAATCACGTTCACATTTTTAGACATAAGTTTTTTCACGATATTATGACTTCATTTATTTTATCTTTTATAATATTTTATTTATTATGTTGTATAGATTTGAATTATGACTGAATATTGATTTTTGTGTGTAAATATTTGTAGATAAAAAATTTTGAATTCCTTTAAAATTATTTTATTTTAATAAATTAGATGTTAAGATTTATTTTGTATTTTATTTTCTTTACCTGACCTGGAGATAATTAAAGAGCAGGAGAATCAACTCATATTTTCTGCCCCTGAGAGAACTATTTATTTTCAAACTGAGCTAGTTGCATGTAAATGTTTTGCTTAACCTACCTTTTTAGTAGAAAATTCACCGTATCTTAGTCTAGCATAAGGCCTAGCACTAGGATGCGTGCTTGACTCTCAGTTATTCATTAATTAAGTAAATTAAATTTATTTCATTTATATATAAATTTGTAAGAGTCACAGCAATATGTATATACATATGGACTTATTAAATTTACGGTTTGTTTCTACATCCATTAATTTACGACTTTAATTTATCTAAAATAAAATATCAGTAACACCATTCAGCCGGCTCTTGTATCGCTAGCAAACATATTAAAATGACCATCATTTATCACAAGAGGGCGTTTGGTGTTGTACCGCCGGTCGATTGATTGATGGTCGTCTGCCAGATACCAAGTGGGACGCAGATGGACACCTGAAAAAGGCAGGAACTGAGAAATCCGCAAACTTCGGGACCTCTCTCGGTAGCATCAGCCGTTCTACTAATTAACACGTGTTTCCATATTCACGTTAGTATAGTCATTAGCACAGTGGGAAAATCTTATACTACATTAAAATATATAGGAAACTGTCGGATTTCTGCTTGTGAAGTTGATAATTTATTCTATGCCAGTTCACACCCTCATGACATTCAATGTTTAGAATTGTATGGGATGTCCTGTACCAAAACGTATGAAAAAAAAAGCGATCCTCTGACACACTAATTGAACATGTTATATGAGTGATATTATTATAAACAAGCGTCGAAAGAAGTAATAATAACAATAATATGCTTTATTTGAACATATACAGTGTGTTAGACTTTATGTGTCACAGCAAATATCTAGGCTATTGTATGAATGATTAAAAAATGACATGTAAAAAGGTGATTAGGTTATTTATTTTTAAAAATGTATCAAAATAGGAAAAACAAATGAACGTCAAATAATTCAGGTAAAACAAATAAATTTGATAAAAATACGAATTAAAACTGGATATATTGAGAGCGTACATTCAGCTTAGTTTACACGGAAGAGCAACTTGCGCTTCCGTTTACACCTAAGCAAATTATTGAAACAATTTTCTATCGCAAGTGGTCTACAGATAGAACTTCCACAAGTTATTGCATGCGCGTTTACACGAGATAGTATATTTTAGTCTAGGAACATGTCTCGTCGTAGAAAGACAGTTGCAGCCGCTGGTGTTCCCATTGCTATGTTACAAAAACATTGAAGAGCCACTGGTGCTTACGCAATGTTATTAAATGAATTAAGAAGCCACGATACAAATAACTTACAAAAAAATCTGCGTATGTTAGAAAGTGACTTTGACTTTTTATTTCAATTAGTTTCGGATAATATAGCAAAATTGAATACAAATATGCGTGAATCTATCAAACCAAGTGTAGTACTTGTTGACAGTGGATTAATGCTTTAATCTTGCTGGTGTTTTTCACTTCTTGTGTGGACACAGGTTGTATATCTGTGTCTTCTAATTGCTTAACCCTTTTTGCATAAGGTTTTTATGTGTGAGATAACTTGCTCGCTTCTCATATATATAAATAAAACACGTTTTCTTATATGTATAGAGGCATATATTTATACATGTGTGGCTAGCTCGCCCGGTCGATATGCACTGATGTATTATTTGTTTTTGTACGTCTGGTTCCCATCTTTCGCACAAACATCTGGATGGGAGTAAATATAAAAAACAAATACGCCACTTTATTTTTAGTGGCCAATTACTATTATTTATGACAATAAGTAACTATACTATGGAATGTAAAATAATGTATAATACATAATGTAAATGCTATTATGTCCAAATAGTACACACGTCACGTTTTATTGTTATATAAATTGTTTGGAGTTTCCGAACACCAAGAGAACCATTGACTCTGACATTAAGGGTTTTAGCAATAGGTGAATTTTAAAATTAAAATAACAGATGAAGATATATTAACTTTTATTTCTACAGCAATTACTCAGTATCGGCTATAGAAATTCGGGAAGGATTCCGTGGTTATTTTGTTCCGGCCGAGGGTAAACTTCCTTGGCACTATATACATATTTAGAATTGTTATTTAACACATTTATAGTGTAGAGTGTTCAAGTAAATAATCAATCCAGAAGGTCATGTTTCATTAGTTACCCAAGTTTGTTTTCACGAAACGTCGAAAGTTATAGCCTTCTAGATTTACACTTTTCAATTGAACATTAGGAACTTTAGCGAATCAAAATAATGCACTTACAAATTTCATCGGTACCTTGACCACTACTTTTTTTTCATTTTATTCCACTTCGGGTTGGCTTGGGTTCGAAGACTGTGTAATTTCCACTACATTTCCTACTCGGTTGTACTAAATTTTTCGGCGATATATTTTAAGGTTTTTTGTTTTTGATCCGATCCCTATATACTTTTTATTTAATCTGCCATAATTCGGGAAAACCTTCAAACATGTTTATTGGCGCAATAGTTTTATCTCTTAACCAGACATATTTTTCGTCCATTTTTGCAGCCTAATGCTATCCACTTGCTCACTCAACTTTCAGCAAAATTAAAATAAATTTCAACTTCCTACTGCGCTCTCCCAGCCTGTTTAGACACGAAAGCTATTCGTAAGTATTTGCCGCCACTTTTGCGACTGTTTACACATGGAATTTCTTTTAGAAGTATTCTCAGACATTAACTTGTCATAGTTTTACTTGCCCATGTAAACCAAGCTTTAGACGCAATGTTATGTTATGTGTAATTTTCAGGACTTCCCTTGTTAGAATTATTTGTCCTTCCTACAATATAGCCGATGTGAACCCTGATTCTATCATTGCTACTTTTATGATTGTTGTCCAAGTATTCTCATTATTAATCACCTTCTAACTTAATTCAATTTTTCCATTCCATTTTTTTATTCCTTCATATTAGTACTGCGTAGAATATTTTTAATTGTATATTAGATATAAACTCAGTACTTGAATTTGCAGAATAATTACAAATTTTCTAAGTTTGACATATAAAATTGTCAATATTGACTTCTCCAATATAACAAGTGTCTATGATACTATCAAAATAGACGATATTTCAAAGTTACCTCTATTTGTCACAACTTTACTACATAATGTAAAATACGATGTGCATGAGTTAAATATACAATTTAAATAACCTTTATAATCATGAATATATTACTCACTTTAGTTAGTTTTATTAAGAGTCATCGATGGTGGATCTGTGAATAGTTGAAAAATAGCAGATTTTTGATGCAAGATATTTTTGTTGATTTGAAATTTGGAGAAAACCGTCAACTTATGAAGAATTTAGTAATCTACCCCGCTGAATAATTAAACATAAAAAAAATTATCTGATTAAGGAAAATTAATTAATATGTCGAAATATTTAAAACGAGTTTTCTCAAAAATCCTTAGCATCAGATTTGTTTGCTTTCAATGCCTGGCGGTCGCAACGACATATAATTTCTGACCAGAGGCAATGCAGAAAACTCATTTTCTTACGCAATTCTTTTGCTAGTTGGTATATTAACAACCCTAACGGAGTCCCTATCACCAATATCTCCAACCTTAATATTCAGCAGCTCCTGGCTTCGACATCCTCCGAAATACCCCATAATTAAAACAACCTGTATTATAGAATAATATCCGTTATAAAACAATCTAAGCAATTTCATGAATTATTTACCTTATTTAGTAAATGAACTTCATTAGGAGCTTCCTTCAAAAATTTGACAATGTTATCCCGAGATAAAACTTGTGATTTCTTAGGCACGTAACCTTTACTTTTTCCTCTTAAGAAACGCCTCCAATTCATAAGCTTTTGTAACATCTACGTTATTGTATATTGTCAGCATAGCTTTTATCATTGACCACTTAGTCCATAAGCTATTAGGACTATACGATTCGGACTTCAAGAAATATAAACCAAAATTAATAATAACATAGTTTGAAATGATAAAAACGTACCATATCTTGAAAATATGCCAGTAATATGGTTTCATCTATATTTTTGCTTCTTGGTTGGTTCACCTTTAGCCACTCATGAAATTTGGTATATTAATTTTTATAAGAATCTTGGGACTTCGTTGGCAGTAACGTAGCACGAGCTTTTGGGGCTTTTGCTACTAAATCTTTCGAAATACCAGTATTTTTGCCTGTGGTGTCTCACTCATTTTGATAAAATGAACAAAACTGTATCTTCACCAAACAATTACAACCATGGCGACCGTACCCAGTTAACTGAGTTAGCTTAATTTAGGATCAAATTTTAGGAAGGCAGAATTTGATCATAGTTTGCTTTAAAATCAATAAGAAATAAAATTATTTATTTATCACGAGAGTTATCAGGTGCCAATAACCTTGGGCAACTAACTAGTAACCCCGTTGCCCTCGGTAATTCACCCTTATAACTCCCTTGATACATAAATAACTATAATTCAAAAGAAGTTAGCGACAACACATGTCAAACTTTCAAATGAATTTTATCCTTCATCTTTGTGGCCGAAGTATTCCATGTTGCGAGTTGTTTTGAATTGAAGGAAAGAGTGAAAATTAACAAGTATGGTGATTTGATTAGATTTATCAAAAATATGGATGTTGGATATAGATTTTAAAAATCTAAAACATTCACAAGACGACAAAATTATGAATTTTTGAGTACAGCTCCCGACGAGGTATTTTTGATGATGAAAGTAGCTTTTTTGATCAGTGTTGGTTGAGCTTGTAGAAGTAATGAATTAGTGAAAATATCTGTTGACGATGTTGAAATTATAGAAAGTAAGATTTTCATTACTATTCCCAACTAAGAAAATAACAAGAAACGATTTTTTGCTCTTGTATCTGAGGATAATATTAATCCCGTGATGTTATTTAAGGAATATGACAAAGACTGTCTATTTCGTACATAAATGTAAAGTGTATGAGTCAGCCTGTCGTGTCCATTTCTTTTCTAAAATACCTGAAAAAATCGCTACGTTTCTCAACCTCGAAAATTCAACTATATATACAGGTCTTATATTAGAAGATCTTCAACAACTTTGCTTGTTAACGCCGGTGGAGACATTTTAGATTTGCAAGAACTGGGTGGATGGGAGTCAAGCAAAGTTGACAGAGAGTATTTAGAAGAAAACCTGATTAAGAAAGTTTTAAATTCGCAGAAGATCCAGGTCGGGAACGTTTCAATAAGTAATATGTCAAATACTAAAGAATCAATGGAATATTCACTATATGCCAATAGTAAAGAAACTGAAGATCTAGCGATCGCACACACAAAGGATCTTTTATATTTAATAATAGCAAGAAAATAGATTATTCATGTTCAAAAACAAACTTGTATTATAATGTTGCATCTACTCAATATATTATGAATTTGTATCTAACGCATTATGAGTAACCAAGATAACCTAGTAATAATATAGTCTAAATAAATATCAATAAACGTTTAACATAAAATGAACTTAATAAATAAATGATGATACGATAAAAGCATTAATAAGTAATATTACCAAAATTATCAGTCATTATAAAGATGCTTTTATTTTTCTTGATACAAAAAGAAAATAGAATCCATTTAATATCAATAATTTTGCATTGAACGTCAAAACCCGATTTCTGAGAACAATCGAGATCTACTTATCGTCGAGATATCTCACACCATAGTGACTATACCGCGGTATCGATTGCTATCGCTCTTACGCGGCGGCGTCCCCAAAACACTTAGTTAATTTAATCAGTGCCTCCCAACTCTGCGGATCTTCAGTTCTGGAAAGATGTGACGTCACTCCTCTCTTTCCGCGCCCAAGATACCACTTCATAACGAGTTGGCGAACTCCACGAGCTCATTTCTCAGCGATTACCGAGTTTCCTGTATCCGCTCGCTTATCTAGAACATTATTAGTCCTCATATACTACATTGGACTCCCAGTAATAATTGACTTTCGTTCATTATAGACGTTACGGCTCTTAATGAGGTGTACCGCGGTTATTGGATCCATAGTAAATAATTTAAAACTTCCTAATTTCACGAATTTTCTTATTAATTATTCTTGATATCTTGGTTCAAGTAAATCTAAGTTAATTAAAATTTTTATAGACGTAGATAAATATAAATTTTTACTGACGTTCTAATACATATATTTACGAGTATTCTGGTGATATTCTCATTCAAGTTTTAAATGCGCGTTTTAAGAAATAAATTTCATGAAAATTAGACAAATATTTCGTAATATTTTAGCCAACGGCGTCAACCAACTAATAGAACTGCTTATTAAAGATTGCCACATGGTAACATACGATCAAAATTGATTTTCAATATCTTATTCTGTTTTCCTCGAGCATGACATCAATATTTACTTCAACATTTTAATGTGTAATTAGCTTTTCAGAACAATATCTGCTTTTTAGTCATTTTTAATACAAATTTGTCATATTTATTATTTTTCATATCATTGTCATTGTTATAAGTAACGTGATTATGCATTACATTCTAACCCTTTTCACACGGTTAGTCATAAACTTGCTGTTTTCCAATCAATGTTACATAAGTTAATTCGTGTTCCTATGAAGAAGCACAATTTTGATAAAGAATTAAATAGAACTTACATCATAGCCCAGAATAACGGTTATTCAAAAAGTTTAATTAAAGTAGATAGGATTCGCCGGTTCTAGATACACACTCCACCCAAGTGCTTCGAAACAGGTAATATACAGCCCTGATGAGCTTTGAAATAGGTAATATACAGCTTATAATGGGCTTTAAACGGTTGATATAGGTTTTGAAGCTCATCAGAGCTGTATATTATTTGTTTCGAAGCACTTGGGTTGCAGTTCAAAGCTGTTCGAAGCATTTGGGTGGAGTGTGGATCTAGAACCGGCGAATCCTATCTACTAATTAACAATCTTTTTCCTATAAAAAACAAAAAGCGAAATCATTTCCATGATCTATCCTATAGTTCCTCCAACTTATTCAACAAAATTCGCCTCTTTAACTTATATGTGTATACACCTTCATAAAAATCAATAACTATTTACAAAAAACGACAGACACACTAATTTCATTCAAAACAAACAACACGCTACTCAAATATATTTAAAAGAATAAAGATAAAACTGACGAGAATCTAAAATCTAGTGTTTATAAGTTAAATTACGATTGTGGAAAAGCTTGTACCATATGCTTGCCGGCCACCTGCGGATACAGCTTACTATAAGATAAAACGACGACACCGAGAGTTTTTATGAGTTAGTACGAGAAAGCAATATACAAACTGCTTTTTGGTCGAGTGTAGTGTTGGAGATTCGAGTACATTTACGCTGAGGCTAGACGGGCTAGACTGACGCTCTTTTAATCAGGGCAACAAGGATAGATAGCAGCTGTACTGCAGTTTGTATATTGCTTTCTCGTACTAACTCATACAAACTCTCGGTGTCGTCGTTTTATCTTATAGTAAGCTGTATCCGCAGGTCGCCGGCAAGCACATGGTATAAGACGAACTTGTTCTTTTTCACACGCATAAAAGAAAACGAAATAAGTTTTAAATTACAAGAAGCAGATTCCACAAACGCAAATCACTGTATTGAACACACATTCAATAATAAGTTTGACATACTATACGTAAGGATAAGGGTAAAAAATTAAATTTGTTAGAGAGCTTAGAAATAAATAAATTAAATATATTAAACCTCATCGTAAACAACCAACTAGAAGTTAATAAATCACCAATATTAAATTTAAATTTTTAAAAATCAATTTCATCATCTTAAGGGTACCTATATTTGTATATATTATATATTTATAAGTCGTTTAATTTACATTTCCGATCCACTAAGTAGGTGAACAAAAAAATCAATAATAAACAGTTTACAAGTCTATTCCTAAGTACTAGCGCAAATGGTCGAAATGCTCTTGGTCTCTTTCAATCCACAGTCGAAATTTGGTTTTGAATGGCTCTCGATACTTTAATAGAATCTCTAGAATTATTATTTTATAAGCGACTATAGATTTTTCTTCAAGTCACCTGGTATAGTAGGCTGCATACAAATTACTAGTTTGATATATTCCACAAAAAAATCTATTTAGGTGATATTCGGGGATGACGCGCATCTTTCTTGTGCATCATGTCTTCACGGAAAATGTACGTTCATATAATCTCTAACATTGACCTGGAGATATGCAGGAGCGCCTTCTAATTGAAACAACATATTTTTACTCACCTACAAGTAAAATTTACACTGTAACTTTATAAAATTGCAAATATCTTAAGAACGAAAGATTTGAAGTATAACAACTTTACATATGGTTGCTGTAATTTGATTTATATAATTTTAATATGTCATTAAATACTGTAATGAAATAAGCACACACTCAAGAAAAAGAAGCAGATATCCGGGCGACGACAAAAAACGTACCAGTAAACAAGTCGTAAATCAAGTGCACTCGTATACTACATCAGAGACTGAAAGTCTGGAATATGGTAGAAGAGAGCCAGAATTTTGCTAGAACTTTTTTCTGCACATATATACTGTGTGTCCAAAAAGTCTGGAAACACCCAAATAAAATCGAAACGGATGATTTTTGAGAAAAATGCAAAAACAATTAGTATTTTCAAAAAACTACTGGCTGAAGCTATCTGTTTGGAATTTTTGATGACCTTGAAAAAGTTATGATATCAAAAAAATTTAAATGGCAACGTCGCATTTTTAATTTTATTTTTGATAGATCTTTTAAATGTCTAAATGACTGTAAAAAAAATTTTCATTAATGGAAAAGTGTCTTTAAAAAAAACATAGTTGGCTTAAAAGTCAGTAAACACATTTTGTTTTATTTGTGACATTCTGTCAAATACGAATTGTGCGTAAGTTAAAAAATCTGTTTAAACATGGTTTTAAGTGAGAGGGAATGTATTCAAATATTGATGATGATTGGTTTTGGGGATAGGGCTCGTTCAGTTACAGAAGTTTGCGACTTATTTAATACAGAACATCCGGAGCGTGCCCCAATTAGTATTTCTGCAGTGAGTAAGATTCACAAAAAATTTCAAGAAGAAGGCTATGTTCGAGATCGCCCTAGAAGTGGTCGTCCAAAGATCGCAGAAGATACGCAACTCGACGTATTATTGTCAGAGGAAACTCCAAATTCTAGTACACGGCAGCTTGCTCGGGAGTTTAAAGTGTCGAAGAGCACAATCGGTAATATTTTCCGGAAAACTAAGTATCATCCCTACAAAATCTGTTTGGTTCATGAGCTGTCTGAAGACGACTTCGACAGGCGTGTACAATTTTGCGAACAACTGATGCCTATGCGTGATAATGACGAGAGAGATACGAACTCAGTATCCTCAGAAATTAAATGTATGGGCTGGTTTAATTGGTAACAGAATTATAGGGCGTTTTTCTTCAACGGTAACCTGACGGCGGAAATGTATTTGGATTTTTTACAAAATTATTTAATTCCGTCATTAGCAGAAATATTTCCGAACCATGAGGATCCTAATTTGCCAAGCCAAAGAAATTGGTTTCAACAAGATGGGGGCTCCACCCCACTATGCGGGAAATGTTCGGCATTATCTCGAGAATACCTTCCCAAACAGATGGATTGGCAGGAGGGGGGCTATCGAGTGGCCGGCTAGGTCGCCAGATCTAACGCCTATTGATTATTTTTTGTGGGGTTACCTAAAAAATAAGGTATACGCAACTAAACCTGAAAATTTGGAAGACTTGCGTCAACGGATTGAGATTGAAGTACGAAGGAGATCACTCCTGAAATGATAGAAATCGTTCAAGATGAACTTTATTATCGTTTAGGGTATTGCCAAGATGCTCAAGGACAACATTTTGAACATTTATTATAAGAGTTTGTGCTGATTTCTACGATTAAAATTTTCTTTGTTCTCCATAATGATTTTTTTTTTCAAAATTTTTCTTAAGTTGAATGAAAAATTGTTTGACTGTCGTTTAGACAATTAAAAGATCTATCAAAAATAAAATTAAAAATGCGACGTTGCCATTTAAATTTTTTTTGATGACATCATAACTTTTTCAAGGTCATCAAAAATTCCAAACAGATATCATCAGCCATTAGTTTTTTGAAAATACTAATTGACATGTTTTTGCATTTTTCTTAAAAATCATCCGTTTCGATTTTATTTGGGTGTTTCCAGACTTTTTGGACACAGTATATAAATGGCGCCGGTGGGATAAGGATATTCATTCATTCATTCAATAGTAGTCGCGCGCGGTATTTACTGAACAGTTCAAATAACATAAATAATGTGAGTAGTGCAGTTTTATTATAGTTCACAAAATACATAAATATTACTGACATAAATAGTAGTGATAGAAATAAATACGTGGGTTAATTTATTTGTAGTAGTTTTAAGTGCGATACATTTATTTTATATTTTTATATTGTGATTAATTTTAAGGGTGTAAATATACAGACTGTTCTAAACCAATTGCACGAGTTTTTCGACAAAATAACAGTGAGATCTAAATACAAGTGGTACATCAAAAATATCTACAGATAATTATTGGTCAGTCCTTCTTATGGGAAGAATATATTACTGACATTCAAAAGAAAATGAAATATTTTGCATGTTTGTTCAACTATTTGGTCAGTATTTTAGGACAGAGAATTTTGCTACTGATTTATTGATTAAGTCAATCTTACCGTATGCTAATCACGGATTTTTAGGTCATGCATCTGTCTGCTACCCTGAACTACAGCTGACTCTAAACTGAATAGCTAGGAACATAAGTGACCATGTCAGTGTTTACAAGCTAATGGAGAAAATTTTCAACAATTTATATAAATAAACTTATTTACTACTTATCAGTGTCTTTTTTTATTTAATAATAGCGTTTTTAATATGTCTATTAACAAGTTTGTACAATATAACCTCATTGTGCTTTAGTGCTTGTCATTATTCAGAATAATATGGTCATGCCGTGATTCAATACTCCGCAACTGAATTTCACCAACTTTAGAAACATAAAATCCATACTACCAACTTAATTGGCGTACAAACATTTACAGACAGTCTGTATCACCGACAGAGATATTTTCAGAAGTAAACCCTATCAAAAATACTTTTTCATAAAGAAAAGCTCTTATATTGCGAATTCCTATAAGAAAAAATTGTATGTACATAAGAACATTTTCTAATGCAGGACCTAAAAATAAAACTTAATCAATTCCACCCCATCTTTTTCTCTGCGTCCAAATCTATTTTTAAAAGGTAATTCTGAAACCGTCCATAGTTGTCACATTAGCATTTGGTAATTAATATAGAAAATATTATTATCTAAAACAGTATTAGGGACTGGAGTAACCATAGTAGTACACTGGTACACCTCACCATGACATATGATATAAAATATACGTATACATATGACTGAAATAATTCAAAAGAGTTTTGAGTTATGTGATGTACAGCAATTACGTGTGTACCGTCTGTCAGATAAATCACGACTCTAATCAGTGAGACAATTGCATATCCGAAAATAGCGACCCCTAATGTTGTTGTGCGCCTGCCTCTGCACAACTCTGGATTTTTTTGTATCGTCTAGGTCTAGGAATAACAACGCTCACCGAACTTAAAAACCAACTACCGCGTTCATCACGTCCGACTGCCAAACAATGCTTTTTCTCTTTCTTCTTCTTTTTCTTCTTCTATATTTCTTCTCCTCCACGTTTGCTTGCTTACTTTCACGTCTCGTATCATAAATAAACTTAGCGTTCGGAGTGTCCGAAGTACCGAAAAACAGAAAGAAAAAGAAAAGAAAAAGGGACAAGAAAAGAAAAGAAAAGGAAATTAACGCCTCGTACAAATCTCTAAATCCACGGATGACAAGAAAAGTAAAACAGTAATACGAAGCGGTTTTCGTGAGAAACACTAGCTTTTAACGGCTGTAAATCTTCGAGCAAATGGTATATTGTACGACGCAAAGTGAAGAGAGAACAGTGTTAGAGTAACAGGAATTTGAAATTTAAGTATTTTGTTACGATATTTTTGTTTTCAAGGTAAACATTGCGCCTGTGAAATGGAGAAGATGAAGAATAGAAATACAATATTACCATTCTCTAAAGTAACAATGTCAAAACTGATTTTCAAGATAACTTTATGCTCAGTATATTCGTATATGTAAAATGTTCTCATATTAATATTATGTACAATTTCATCTATTACAAAGAGAAAAGATATAGCGTCAAGTATAAATGTTAGTGGCTGATAGAATTTAACACTGCAAGGTTAGTGCTTAGTTTTTAATTTTGTCATTTTTTGAAATATCTACAGCTTGAAGTCCTCTGATAAAGAAAAAATATTTTCAATCATGCCTGTGCGTATCTCTGTGAGTGTGTATGCCTATGACAGAGGCCAAAATTTAAAATCTATCAATATCAAACTAACTTGCTTTCCGTTGGTTAAGTATCACGTTGGTCATTGCACGGGAAATGGGTGGATTGATCAAGAAATCTTGGATGCAAAGAATAAACTTACATTCTTAAGTGATATGAGTAAAGAATTTCCTATATTTAAGGCTGATTTTTTCAAATATGAAAAATTTTATAAACAATTTATCATTGACAAAGAAAAACAATACAATAACCGTTTTATACTTCAATCAAAAAATAAAAACAAAGCCGTTTTGGGCGCTGTTAAAAAATAAATGCCCAACACATCAACATAAAGCAGTTCTTCAGGATTATAGTATCGGGAAAAATACTTCTACATATTTCAACAATTATTTTGCAACATTGGCTTCCAATCTAGTTAATATAAATTTTAATCGAACTGATATTGATTTTCATTCAATTGACACACATATTGACCTAGTTTTAATAACTGGTTTTTCATGCCGAATGTAGACAAAAATGATATTGAAATTGCAGTTGGTAAATTAAATACAGATTCCTCAGCGGGATATGATCATATCGCACCCCGTATAATTAAATACTGTTATTAGCTAATTATTGAGCTTCTTATACACTCATTTAATTTGTCGATTAATCATGGGATCTTTCCATCAACTCTAAAAATAGCACTGATGAAACCACTTCATAAAAATGGAGACTGCAACGATTTTGCAAATTATAGACCAGTAAGTGTTGCGTCAGCCTTGTCAAAAATTTTTGACATAATTGTTACTACTTAATTAAATGAATACTTTAAAAACTTTGATTTATTTTCTGATGATCAGCATAGATTTCGTCCTAGTTATTCTACGAATACTGCCTTGTTTCAATGCCTTACGAGGGCCATTACTAGTGTAGATTCTAATTTGCCATGTTTAGCAATGTGCATTGATTTGTCAAAGGCTGTTGATTGTATAAATCACACAATTCTTCTTTATAAACTGCATAGGTATGGTATTTGTGGTATGGTGAACAAATGGTTTGAGACTTATCTCCGGGACAGAAGGCAGCGGGTTACATGTTATGGAGAAATATCAGTTGAGAGAGAGGTAACAGTGGGGAGTCCCACAAGGCTTAGTGATGGGTCCCATATTGTTCTTAATTTACATTAATGATCTGCCAACACTTATAAAACCATTGGTCGCAGTCTCTCTCTATGCGGATGATATTAATATAATCATTGTTGCTAATGACTAGAGACTGGATTTTATGCAAAATGCATATTTGTTGTTTTTTGGTATATCCCTTCTATACTGTGTACTTATCCATTTTCCACCCTCAGAATACGTTTCTTACAATTTTTTTAGTGCATATAATGCATATTTGGACACTTTACCACAACTGCATATGCACGTACATATTTCATAATTATTTTGCATATTTATGCATATATTCGCCATTTTCATAAGAACCATAATAAAATCTGATATTTAAAGATATTTAATTTGTTTGTGTAAACGTGAAGGGATTGCATTCCTTCAACTTTGCATTAATGACATTAATAATGAGATGGACTTTCCCAAAAATAGGATTTAACTCTACTGATAATCGGTTTACAGGGCAATTATAACTTACGTAAGAAATCCTTTTCAGAAGTGTAGGTATTAATGCAGGTATATTATACCCTACGACTAATATCAAATATAAGAAAAAGAAATAATTTCCTTCATAGTTTGTTCATTCGTAAACGTGTTAGGGTCTGTGCTATTTGGTGAAACAAAAGTGAATTAAAAAGTTTTGAAAATGCCGAAGATAGCTAAAGCGAAGTCATCTCTAATAAAAAATTGGATAAGTGATTGCAGTCCATTGTACTTGTTTGGCTCATGGTTTAAATAGGGTTGCTGAAAAAGTTAGATTAGAGTTTCCAGATGTAAATAATTAAATTAGTAATATCAAAAAAGTATTTTTAAAAGCGCCCTTACGAGTGCAATTATATAACGAAATGCTACCCGGCATTCCATTGCCACCAGAACCTATCTTAACAAGATGGGGAACATGGATTAAATGTGCTGTGTTTCTTGCCGATAATTACGAAGGCATCGAAAATGTTGTAACTCAATTTGATTCAGCAACCAGTCTTGCCATAGAAAAGTGTAACGTAATTTTCAATAATTCGACAATACAAAATCAGCTATCATATATTAAATCTAATTTTGCGATAATTGAGCAGACAATTACTAGATTAGAAGATAGAAATTTATCTTTAAATGATGGTGTTGGCATTGTAAATGATATTGAAGAGAAAATTGGAAAAGTCAACGGTTTGACTGGAAAAAGAATTAAAGAAAAATTAGCCGCAATTCTAAGCAAAAATGGAGGTCTTGTTACATTAAAATCAAAAATAATGTAATTAATGGCAATTTTAATGAAGACATCAATATAAGCCCCTCATTAATACCTAGTTTTAAGAATGCACCGATCACATCTTGCGATGCTGTAAGAACATTTTCCCAATATAAACATATACTTACAGATCGTAGACATAATTTAACTATGGAAAATTTAAAGAAATATATGGTTATTTATTGTTATATAATAAATATATAATTTGTAAATACGACAATTTATTGTAATAAATAAATATATAATTTGTAAATACCACAAATGAATTTTAATTTCCTAAAACATAATAAATAAATGCCCATCATAAGTGCAGATTGCATATTGTAAGTGCATATTTAGGGATTTTTTAAGTGCATATTGCATGCATATTTGGCAAACTTTTTTGTGCATATTTTCTGTCTCTACCAATGACTTATTAGATCTAAAATCTAAAGCAGACAGAATCTACACACAGATAAAAGATTGGATGCCAGTCAATAAGCTATTAGTTAATGATACAAAAACCAAATGTATTTTATTTAAAAATCAATTAAAGTTTAGGTAAACAAAAGTTAACCTACATCAAACTTCTGTGGACTTGATTAGTTCATGCAGGGTATTGGGGGTTGTGTTCGATGAGTCTTTGACTTGGTCCGCCCATATTGATGTTCTGTGCAGTGAGCTGAGTAGGGCTTGCTATGCAATATATAATCTGCGGAATTCTTGCAGTTTTGAAGTCTTGAAGACACACTACTACTCGAATGTGTTTTCCAAAATTCGATATGGACTAGGTACCACGTTATTCACTAGGCTAAGGGCAAAACGCTAAATGATCATATCTTTAAGACATAATCACAATACGGTGACTTAGTCTATTTGGCTGGGGACAAGAAGTATATATGTTTCATCATCCGTGATGTCCGACTGTGCCTCCTTCGGTTTCTTCACCTCAGCAGCGAAACCGTTTCCTTTCATGTCACTTTTAATTCGGAAGAATCAAAAGAAAATTGCAGAGTCAGGGCCGGGTGAATAGGAGGGAGGTTGCACAGGAATCATTCCATTTTATGTTCAAAAATTGGAGCACACATAGGGATGTGCGAGCAGCATCGTGGTGGACAAATCAGTCATCAGACTGCCGCTACAAGTTAGGCTTCTTCCGCCGCAAACTGCTGCGCAATCTTTTCAAAACATTCAGGTAGAAAGCTTCGTTAACTATGGGACCCTGTGGATCTATCTCTGAATGGGTAACTCCTCTCACATCGGAAAAACAACTCAGCATTTTTATTACGTTTTATTTCTCTGGACGAGCTATTTGGAGCAAAGCGAACTTGAAGTCTTTCACTGGCTTGTTTGTTGCTTCGTTTCTGGGCCGTAACCCTGTCACCATGCTTCATCACCTCTGATGACCTCGGAAAAAATTTGGATCATTTCGAAATTCTTTATTGAAAACACAAAATACATCCATGCGACCTTGCATTTGTACAGCACTCAGCAGCCGAAGCACTAATTTGACAGCCACTCTCTCCATCTACAAATGTTCGGTTCAAATTTGCTGAGTTTGAGAACCTGTCACACAGACATCTTCTCAAACTTCTTCAATGGTCAGTCGTGGGTTTTCGAGGAGAGTTCGCGATTTTTTTTAACATTTTTATCGATGCGGGTCGTTGAAGTACGACCATAGCAAGGTTTGTCATCAATAACATAACATCCTTTGTCTATCATACACATATTAGTTTATATTTTCTCATTTAATTTACACAATTCTGCGTGATCATTTTATTACCTTGCCAATCACGCACATTTGTCACACAAATCAGTATTATTTGTGTGCTAAAATTAGGTGACATCCATAATAAATCAGGGTCTTGTAATAGATCTATTGTAATAGTTTGCGACTTTTCTACACCTAAATTTTTACATTTTTACTTTTACTCACACAATTAGTGTCCATATTATTTGTAGGGTAGAATTAGTTGTCGTCCATGATTCTACTTAATTTTCTTTCCCATAATTGTCATTTTTGTTATTAATTTGCTATTTTTAATCAATATAACTACAACGAAACTATTTAAATAGCAGCTAGCTTTACTAATTGTTCTTGATATACAGCGTGTCTCTAAAAGATGCGGAAAAAACGCTACCATACATTTCTGAGGCCGATCTAACCCAACTTACCTCAGTCCAAAAGTGGATGCACCATTGCATTGAATTGCCACAAGAATAACACCCAAATTACAGAAGCATATGTGTCCATATACGGAATAAATTTTTTATATCCAGATTACTCATAAACGGCTGCTCCAATCAACTCCTACCAGGTATACCTTTTCTAGGTAAAAAACATTGGAGAATAAGAATTTTTATTTAAAAGTTAAATACAGTGTGTCTCAAAAAAGTTATTACGTTTTAAATGGATACAATATGCCGCAGGTGGCGCCCTCTACATTTTGCAATGAAAATGAGAGCAGATTTAAATTTTTTACCCCACGAAACCCCCCCTACCCAAATATTGTGACAATATACCAATTATTACAGAAATTATTTATAAAAAACTAAAACCAAATTGAACTTTTGACACTCTGTATCTCCGAAAGCATCCACTTTTGGACTGAGGTAAGTTGGGTTAGATCGTCATATTTTGCCCTCAGAAATGTGTGGTAGCATTTTTTCCGCACCTTTTAGAGACACCCCAGTATATGTATTAATAATTATAATAAACAATATAGAACTAGTTTGACTATAAAACCTTAGATGTCGCACTATTAAAACGCTATTCAGAATATGACTTGTGTAGCAATTATACTACGTCATATCAAGGAAGACACTCAGTTTTATATGATCTCTCTTTAGAAGCTAATAAAGCCATTTAAAATTTCAGTTCATACAAATGGAGAATCTAGACATACCACATGAAAATAGTTCGCAATTTTTAATTCAAATGAATATTTTAACATGAATTTTAATATTTTGTGTTCGCACTCATGGTTACATAACAAATACTTCTATCATTTTTAGACATGTACGAACATATACGTGTTCTTATTGGTCAAACAACTACACCGTACCACAAGTCCAAAACGCATTCGCAGGAAACATTCCACGTTCCGACGCTATCGTTGCATTGTACCAGTTTTATGTTTGTTTTACTTACTCGATTCATTTTCTAAATACTTGCCCTAATTTCGTGCATTTTAGGAATAGTTTTAACTAAGGAAGACTGGAAGACAGCGAATATTTCCTTCTTTTCCCATAGGAACGAGTCAAGCGATTGTAGTGAAACATGTGTTTGTCATAATGACTACTAAAGTAAAACGTGTAAACAGATCATTAAGTAAACGTCCTCGACTTAATAACTTCGAATTTTTGTTAATATTTAGAATTTCCTACAATTAGTTCATTAATTTATCATTTATTACTTAAGAATGCTGCCATATTTGCTAATCTGTTCGTATTACATATGATTTATTAAAACTAGTGTACGTTGATTGAGATCAATTACCGACATAATTACTTTGAAGTATTTGCAGTATGGAGCAAGTTATATTACTTTTGTCTAATTAGCGCTGTACATGCAATATATTTATATCGCATAATAAAATTAATAAAGCATGTACAGAGTGGTCCAAAAACTTCATACGTAATTTCAACGGAGTTAGGTATAATTGCTGCAAAAAGTTTTGTCGTGGCCTCAAACTAAGGACGAGGTATCAGTATATTACTTTGAATATTGTTTTCATTCAACATATTGTTTTATTAATGTGTATTAGAACAACTTATCACACTTATTCTTTTCTTTAATGGTTATTAAATTGGCACTTCACTTTCAATATCTTTAATTCTGTAGGATATGTAAATTAAAAAAAAACACACGTGTCATAATTTATTTATTACTTCTAAGAATGCAATTATAAAATTATTATATTATTGTCTATCCAATAAATATTCTTTGATATGACTGTACCAGTGTGTATCTATTCGCATAACATTCTTAAAAATAGATTGTGTATTAAACAAATTAATTACGAAAGTGAAATTTCAAATAAAATCATCGTAATTGAATATAAATTATAGCAATTTCTTACGAAAAATAATTTATTTTTTTAAGTATGTGGAAAGTTATGTAATTCATTGTTGATAACAACTGTCAAATTGAGAGAAACTTCTTCTCTATAATACGCGGGCGTATTTTTATGTTATCTACCTAGCCATGAAACAAAAGAGTGACGATGTCAAACAAATTACTGGAAAATTGCTGTCACTGTTAGAAGTATACATGTGCCAACTTGTGTTTAGTTTATGGTGTGTATAGAGATTTGAGACGGTCTATTTCTCGATAAAATGAGTGAAGCTAAAGTTGGACATAGCAGCGTAATAAAGTTCCTGACAAAGGAAGGCAATGGTCCAAAAGCAATTCATGAAAGAATGCTTTCGGTATATGGGAAAGATACACCATCTTATTTCCAAGTAAAATATTGGTCTAAACTCGTTCGATGGGGCCGAGAATCAATCAATGATGACCCAAAGTCCGGACGACCCGTTGAAGCTCGAACTGAAAACATTGTGCGAAAAGTCGAAAATTTGGTACTGAAAGATCGGCGTATAATGATCTCTGTCATTGCCAATGAAGTCTGTATATCCGAAACAAGTGTTCTCAATATTTTGCATGACGATTTGGGTATGAAGAAGGTGTTTGCACGTTGGATACCCAGATTGCTTACATCTGAACAAAAACTGTGCAGAAAAGAAGTTTCTCAAGAAAATTTGGTCAAGTTTGAGAGAGACAAAACATTTTTATCTCGAATTATTACCGAGGATGAGACTTGGGTATATTACTGGGACCCTCCTACTAAACAAGAATCCATGCAGTGGGCTCATAAGGGCTCTCTACCACCAAAAAAGGCCAAGACACAATTTTCTGGAAAAAAACTGATGGCAACTGTTTTCTGGGATGCTGAAGGAGTTTTGCTTATTCAATATATGCCGAGAGGGTCTACCATAAATGGAGAGGCCTACGGAAACACAATTAAAAATTTAAAAACTGCTCTGGAGTAAAAACGCCCGAATTCTTATCCACAAAAAAACTTGTTGCTGCACGACAATTTTCGGGTTCATAAGGCAAATAAAGTTCAGCAGATAATCAATGACTGTGGGTTTATAGAGTTAAGGCATCTACCTTATAGCCCCTACCTAGCTCCGTCAGACTTCTTCTTATTCAAAAATTTAAAAAAGCGTCTCAGAGGAAAGCGTTTTGCTTCTGATGAAGAACTCAAAGAAGCTGTTGAAGAATATTTTGCGGGGTTACCGAAGCAATTTTTTTCTGAGAGTATGGGGCAACTGGAAAAAAGGTGGAATAAGTGTATTAGTGTTGAAGGGAGTTATGAAGAAAAATATTTTTTTTTTGTTCTCGTATGTGCTTTTTTTCATGGCTAGGTAGATAACATAAAAATACGCCCTCGTAGTATCAAATAACTAATTAGATAACAGGTTACTAAAATTAAAATCTATTATAATTATCAATGTTTCGGTAGCTTTTTATTTTTGTTCCACTCAAAACGTCGCATAAAATAATTGGAATGATGGACCTACTACCCCCCCTGAGATGAGACCACCAATTTTTGAGAAAAAATAAGCGAAAACTACAAACTGAACTAGAAGACATTTTTAAGATAAATTATGATATTCGTGTCAGTTGTACTAAGAGGTAGAGATATTTTAGAATTAATTATCCGTTTATTATCATCTGCTACATAAACTTCATAAATCGTATGTAAATATTACCAGCCAAGCCAGTACATTTTTATGACTTGCCCAATTTGTGGGGTTTTGTTATTATTATATATTATTGTACATTTACCAAAATCGGTAGATATTTATAAATAATTGATAAATTTATTTAAATATATATTTGAAATTTTATAACTAACCTTCAATTTTTTAATTTTTAATATACCTACTTTGTCATCCACAAAAAAACACATTGTGTGATCTCCACATCACTAGAATTTTGATAGTAAAATGTATTATATAGGTTCATTTAGATATTACATGTAGCTATATCACATGTCAAATTGTAGTATTACAAATTTAACATACATACTATATAAAACAGTTTTGTATAGAAAGAAAAATTAGGAAATTAGTCGCTAAAACTAGCAAACTAATTACAAAATGAGAAAACAGGAAAAGCAGAGCCTGTCGACAGTTTCGCAGTTTATAGCTATGTCTTGTCAAACACAGTCACTACGTCTAGATGATTTAGATGTATTTTTTTTTTTGGCGTCTGCGGGATCAAAGCCCATACGCCACAGTGGTAATACATACGTTATTTCTTAAGGAAATTACTAGGAGGTGGCTTTTCCACTGGTCAACGAACAGTCTCTCTTAGGATCTTTTGGGAAAGGTAATTCTTAGGGCTTTCATATTTTTATTTTCATGTCTGTTACGGCCTTGATGATGACATTGTATATTGGTATACTGTTGAGACGAAGCAGCAGACAGATATTTGTAGGCAAAGGTATGTTCAGGTGTACTATAGGGATCCATTTTGGCAAGCGTCTTTTGCAAGTTTATCTACCATTTCATTAGGTGTGATCCCGCTGTGACTTTTACCCAGACCGTTTTTGTTATGATATTTTGTGATCTCAACTGGTTCAAAATTAATATAATGTCCAGAATAATGGGGTTCATTTGTAAATAAAATTTCTTACTGCTGAGAGCTTGTAACACACTTTTGGCATCAGACATGATTACTAATTTCCTGGTTTTTAGATTAGCGCCGTATCGCAGTGCTTCAAGAATTGCAATCGCTTCAGCTGTGAATATTGATGCCTCCCCGTCAAGTTTGTACATTCTCGAGATGTTGTTCTGCGTGTCAAAAAGAGCGCATCCACATCCGTCATTCGTTTTGGATGCGTCAGTAAATATTGTCATAGTGTCCTTGATGTTTTCCATTATAGATTGAAATATTTTCATATCATATACAGGATGTCCACTATATGAGGGGATTGTGATGGAGTCTGGATGAATGTACGTTAGGAAATTGTCAATTATGTTGTGGAGTGGAAGGTATAATCGAAAGTCAAGTTCCGAAGTGGATCGTAGATTTTCAGAAAGGATAGGAGACTTCTTTTTCTTCCAATATCTGTGGTTTAAGTCTAGTATCGAAAGGTGATTCATTACTTTTAGGATGGACTTCTCAGCCTTTTGCTTTAGCGAAATGATATATTTCCTTGCTAAGTATTGTCTACGTAATTGCAAAGGCGGTTCTAGGGCCTCTATCTGGAGTGCAGGAATAGGAGAGTTGACTTCATAGCTCCAACACATAGACGGAGAGCTTTATTTTGAATATTGTCCAATCTTTTTAAATTTTTATTGCTTGTATTTGCGTATAAAGTGCAGCCATAGTCGAGAGTGGATCGTATGAATGCTTTGTAGATGTTCATTAACATTATATAATCTGCACCCCATCTAATTCTTGATATCATTTTCATTAAATTAAGTGTTTTCTCACATTTTGATGAGAGTTCATTAATGTGTTTTGTCCATACCAATTTCTTGTCTATGTGTAGACCAAGGTATTTTACATCCTCTTGAACTGGGAAGGTGGTGTTGTTGATTTGGACTTGTGCTAACTGGATATTATGACTTCGCGACAAAAACATTATTTTTGTTTTGTTTACATTTCTTTAAGATATTGACTAGGAATAATTTCAGGTTTTTACTGGTATGCCTGACTGAAATTGATATTTCCATAATACAGAATTCATCACTTGCTACTGTTGCTGAACATAATAGGACATGAAGTTTGGGTTTGGGTAAGATTTATATTATATTTTATATATAATACACAGGTTGTCCTATTAACTTTTTAATAATACACACAAGTACTACAGTTGGTTTGTTTATTGACAGTTCACTCCCACAACAACGGCTAGCCTCTCCCATCTAGCCGCACTATATCTCCTTTTCTTTATTTCAGTTTGTCCCAATAATTCTGAAGATAATTTGGTGATTTTCTGATTCTTGAGCCTGCGACCGCTGGACCCAGTTCAAGAGCCGCAGGTGGATGGCATCGACTGAAGGTGTTTAGCGTTCCTTCTAATGTTGTTTTCATTATCTTCCTTTCTCACCCAGTATTATCGTGGTTCATTAGTTTTCTCCACGACCTTTCCTTCCCTCTGCATCTTGATTATTCATACTCTGTGGTTTTTCTGCTGTTCTTTTTCTTGCTCTCTATGTCTTCTATCGTAACTTTTCTTCTGTTTCTCCTACTCATTCACTATTTTTTCTCTCAGTTGACGATGTCTAGGTGTTTTTGGTCTCAATTTCTCTTCTGAGAAGGGTACTGTGTCATTCAACATCCGACCAAACAAAATTTGAGCCGGCGATGTACCACATACCAATAGGGTATTTCTATAAGCCAACAAAACCAAATACACATCAACAGGATTCTTGCTCGTTATCGTCTTCAATAGCTTTACTGCAGATTCAGCCTGCCCATTGGATTGTTGATATTCCGGGCTCGAACTTATCCATCGAAATCCATAATGCCTCGCTAATTCCCGGAACCAATAACTTGAAAACTGTCCACCGATGTCGCTTCTGACGACGTCTGAAAAGCCATGTTCGGAAAATATTTTTTTGAATGCTTTAATGACTGAGTCACTAGTAATTCTGTTCAGTTTCTTCATTTCGGAAAATTTTGAGTAATAATTCTGAAGCAAGTCTTGTTTCTGTACTGCGCCAAATCTGCTCCTATTCTTGACCATGGTCGAGTAGGTACATCAGATATCAACCATTGGTTCCGTGCTCGGAGTCCTATGTTTCAGACACACTTCGCAAGATGTTATAAGGTCCTTAATTTGGTTTGCGATTGATGGCCACCATATTGCTTGTGGAGCCCTTGACAAACATCTCGTTATTCCAAAATGTCCATCGTGTAATCTAGCAAACTAATTACAAAATGAGAAAAAGGAATTATCGAAGTTTCCATCTACTTCCATTTAATTCACATGCAAGGGAATATCATCTTCATCAGACATATCTAGAAGAAAAACAAAGTAAAATTAGATACTTATAACTATTCCTTTAATCCTTGGTCGGGCGCAATGCAAATCCTAACACGATCGGGCGCAGTTCATCTGAGAGATTAATGTACTCAATTAATGCAATTTTTGAATGTATGTAAAAAAAAAACATATTAAACTGAACTTTTCACTTATATTTGTGAGTATATTTATGCTTTTAGATAACATTTTAATTTTACTTTGCAGTTTTTATTGACAAATTTGAACAAATCATGAAATTGTTCCAAAACACTTTTTTTTTCTCAAAAACCTAACTTAAAATTCACATTAACTTCATAAAACAAGTCCAAATGATCATAAAAATCAAAAAATAGAAAGAATGCAAATTTGAGGCACTGTAAAAGCTGAATCATAACATTTTTCGCAAATCATCTTGGCATGCTCCAAACAAAATACGACATCACATTTCAGGCAATTATATTTTGAATACCGAACTTTTTTCAGTTGGCGACATTTGGAACACCTCTTCCTCTTTCCGTCGTGGCTTTCAGATGCTGGCACCTCCTGATGTTGTGATGTAGGCTGGAACTTGCTTAGTTCATATTGCAGCTGTATAGGCATTCCTCTTGTTTGAATGCTCCTTCTTTGAAGTTGTTCCAAACACAACTCGTTGCATAGAGCTTTCAGAAAACCTCGCCTTCTGCTGGATTTTGAATCGGGACTGTTATTGAAGACGTGTATAACTTCTGCATTAATTCCTGCTACATTTAGTAGTGCAAAGAAAATCACCATTGGCCATCTTCGTACATTTCTTGCTACATTATAGGTAGCGCACAATTTGTCAACTACATCGACTCCAGATTTCGTAACGTTATAGTCTAAAACCATATGCGGTTTTCCTGTGACTGCATCAACTAGGTCGTCATCGTGCATGCTTGAAATTAGAAGCAAATTTTTCCCTTTTTTTGGCACAAATGACACAAGTGAGCACCTCTTTGTAAAACCAAATTGACTACTACTTACAGTCCTAGATTTCGTATTCACAAATTCAGGGGGGAGCTTGGCGCAATGTTCCCAACAATGACTACTTTCTTTCGTTGAGAGCCTGCACTAATTCGTAACTGTTGAACCAGTTGTCGCACGTTATGTTACGTCCTGATCCATACAACGGTTGAACAATTCTCATGACCACGTCTTGCGGCTTATTGCTCATCGCGAAGGGGCCTTCTGGCTGTTTACCTGCATATATGTCCAAGTTGTGTGTGTAGAACAGTTTGGCATCAACGGCAGCATAGATCTTGATACCGTACTTATTGGGTTTTGATGGGATGTACTGTATAAATGAGCATCTTCCTCGAAACCCTTCCAGTTTTTCATCTACAGTAACATTTTGTGCAGGTGAGTAACTCTTTTGACAGTTCGTTACAAATAGGTCAAAAACTTCGCGAACTGCTGCTAGTTTATCGTATTGTTTTCTCTGATCTCGCGTATTTACGTCATCCAGGCGCGTGCACTTGATAAGAAATTTGAATCTTTTCAAGTTCATTACCAGATGAAAAAATTGTACACCAAAACCATCTTCACCCCATAACTCTTATAGCGACTGCCTATTGCTCCTTAGAACGCCTGCAAGATAAAGCAAGCCAATAAAACTGCGGAATTCAATCAAATCTGTAGGCTTCGCATCCCTTTCTCTTGAATATTTTTCTTGTATTTTCTCAATGTATATATTTGTATACTTTACAATCAACTCAATTACGTCATCAGAAAAGATATTTTTCCAGCATTTCTTTGGAGACCTTGCATTCCGAGCATTTCCAGTGGGGCAGGTAATCCCAACAAAACATTATGCGCTCTCTTTCTGATTCTAGCTGAAGGCTTCACTTTTGACCATTTAGTTCCATCCTTACCTACATAAAATTCTTGGCCAGCCGTTTCGTCTTCATCAGTCTCACCGTCTTGGTCAGTGTCAGAATTATCTTCTCTTTCTTCTACATTTTCTTCAGTATCGGTGTCGGCCTCGTCATCTCCACTGTCCTCATTAGTCAATATTTCGTCTTCATCCCACAAAATACGTTCTATTTCAGCCGAGTCTGCAGCATTCCGCAGGTCAAACGTTCGAGCAGGAGGTCCTCTTGATGTTGAAGCCATTTGGGGAATAAATTGCTTCGATAAAGAAAGTTTTCCTTTCTAAAAAATAAAAAATACTAATCCTATTTTACAATCGGGCACAATAATCTGGCAGATTATTCTTTCATTTTACAGTAAAACAAGGTTAATATCACTGAATTTGGGGCTAGAACTTGTTACGTACATGCTAGTTTACGTATACAAAAAGAAATATAAATAAGAAAAAGTGGAAATTCGAAAGTCAAAAATTCGATCGGGCGCAATTCATCTGAGAGATTAATACATCTCTCACGGCATTCGGAGACGTACTGAGCAATAATCAACGCCGACCTTCTGTAAAAGGGGAGGAAACAGGAAGCTACTAAGAGACTCGCGCCACTCCGTTCCAATCTTGCTGATTGGTGCAAAAAAACCTCGTGACTTCATCTCGCAGATTAGTTGCGCCCGATAGAAAGTTAAACTATACCTCTATTTTCTATGTTGTCATTCCTAACGATTGTTATAACAGCTGCCTTTGATATTTCCAGATTTAGATTCTGCCCATTAAAAAAGCAACGGAATCTGTTTTTCATTATCCCAAATAATCTTTCTACAACATTACATGTAGTAATGTGGGCTGCAATGTATCCTTCAGCATTTCTTTGGGAGTTCAAATAAGGAGGTGTCGAGAATAGGCATATCCATTATCCCCAAGTAATATACCATCTATTTTGTCATTCTGTAAAATAGTGCAAGTTACACTACAAATATCTAGTTAGTAGCCACTAAGTATGTGACTATTAATACGTACTGTTACTATCCACTTAATAGGATGTTAGTGGCTACTAACTATTAGCGTACTAACACGCTATTAAGACATTGTCTATTAATAAGGCAGATTGTAACTTATAATTGACAAATAAATAAATTAGTAGCATTCGAAAATGATTCTGATACAATTCTCAGGTCAAAATAGTTGAGATTCAAATCACGTAACATTAAAATACGTAATTGTTTTGCTTTGTAACAGTTATTGACATTCAAACATAAAACTATATCGATCCACAGTCTTTCCTTTAATTGCATTAAAATTCAATGATTAACGGACTACGATCAACATTTGATGGGCATGAAAAGGATGGTCGTACTTATATGTACGTATCGGAGGAAAGGATTCACGTTTATAACTTTGGGTCAGAATCGTAAATTATCGAACGAGAGACTACCGACAATACTTTATGTATTCCACAGATCGTTATCTTTATTTCACTAACCTTTACGGCGGACACTTTCTAAGTGAACCAACTTGAGAATCTGCGACGGCTACTGTGAAGGGATAAATGGCCTTCTCTTCTTGCCAGTTGTGAATTTGTAAAAATACCTTTTCATCGGCTTGTCCTTCTGACTGATTCATATCTTGTTATTTTACAAGTTTCATCGTTTCTTAGACGTCGCCATCGTTCATAATAAAGCTAGAAAATCTAATAACTACTTTGGCGAAATTGCCAACTGAATATATGCATAGTAAAGGTTGGCTATGTAAGAAAATTTAGAATGTACAGATATAATAAGAGACAGGATTCATGTACCAAATAAATGTTGTAAACTAGACATTCTTGTTTGATTTAAGTTTATTTCCTTGCATGGCGCTCTATCTATTATACTTACCTCTTGTCATTCTTCTTAAATAACTAATTCCCGCAGTTTGAAGTCTTTTCTGCCGCTAAGTGTCTATGTTTTTAAGTGGGCGCAAATAATACGACAAAATTTTATTCCACAATCATGCTTTTTCCTGGACAACAGTTCTCTCTTAAAAAAAGTGTTCGTAGTCACATACATATACCATGTGTTCATAATTGATTTAAGACTGTTTAGAAATCAGAATTCATAAACTATTTGAAAGGGTTGGTATTACTGTACGTATACTAGTGTATATGTCGCAGGCTAATAGTCATTTTCGGCAAATAGCTCCATATCATTTATTTCTGCTCAAAAGGTATGTTCCTAGGCAAATGGTATCTGCCAGCTGGGTTTTTAGGCAAATAGATTCACAACAAGACAAATAATAATAATAATAATATATCTTTATTAGCAATACGCTATTTACATACACTTACATTATTTATATAAATTTATCTAAAATATATAATGACAGTTGTCTCTTAAATCTATTTATATTACTACAATGTTTTTTATTTCATACGGCAGGCTGTTAAACATTTTTAGCCCATTAACAAAAACATTATTAGCCGTTGATGACCTATTAACTTTTTCTATAAAGAAATCATTGATGATTCTTGTATTATATTTCTGTGTGTCATGTATATAAATCAACTTCTGACTAATATACGATGGCGTAACACCTTTTTTAGTCTTGTAAATAAATAGCATAGTTTTGTAGTTTATTCTTTGACGCACATTCATTAATTTCAATGTACTCAGCATTAATGTAACTGGTGTATATTTGTTACACTTTAAAATTGTTCTCATAGCCCTGTTTTGTATTTTTTGCATTTGCTGAGTTTCGTAATTATTTAACTTGAAAAGGATAGTTGAGCAATATTCAATGTGTACGGAAATTAGTGATTTATATATAGACAGTTTAATATATGTAGACATATTTTGACCTATTCTAATATCCAATTTTAAAGAAAATACAAAACATATTCTAAATAAAATGTCTAAAAAAGTAGGTTATTTAAGTAGAATAGGTCAAAATATGTCTACATATATTAAACTGTCTATATATAAATCACTAATTTCCGTACACATTGAATATTGCTCAACTATCCTTTTCAAGTTAAATAATTACGAAACTCAGCAAATGTCATAATTAATTGTATTTAATTTATATGCACTACCAATGATTATAATAATAAACTATTGGCACATAACCATTTATATAATAAAGTCAAGTCTTCATTTATTTTGTCCATCATGTCATTTAAATTATTTCCACTGACATATAACATTGAGTCATCAGCAAACAAATGTAATTCACTGTTTTCGGTCCTTAGCATAATATCATTAACATATAAATTAAAAAGTAACGGTCCTAATATTGTTCCTTGTGGTACACCATATTTAGTAGAGCGCACCCCTGATGTTGTCCCATTAAACTTTACACTTTGGTATCTGTCAGTCATGTATGAACGACACCATTCCAGAGCGATGCCTTTGAAGCCGATGGCTTCCAATTTCTTCAATAGTAATTGTCTGTCGATGGTCTCAAAAGCTCTTCGGAAATCCAAAAACACAGCCAGCACCATTTTGCCACTGTCCATTTCCCTCGTCCAATTATCGCAAATGTTCACCAAAACTGTTTCACAAGAGTGTGATTTCTTGAAACATGACTGGTTCAACGATATTATGCTATTTGTATCACAATAACTATCGATTTGTTTTTTAACGCACATTTCCAACACTTTTTCGTATGATGGCACTGTATTTATAGGTCTGTATTCTTCACACAGTTTTGTCCCATTGACTTTTGGGACAGATACTATATATGATATTTTCCAGTATTTAGGAAATACCCCTGACTGCATTGACGTATTTATTATGTCTAGTATTCTATTTGCTGACACCAAACAAATGTGCTTTAAAGCTCTGCTTGTTATACCGTCACCAGCAACGTCTCCTGTACGTTTTAGAGATTTAATTACATCTTGAATTTCTTTCATAGTTACATTTTCAAATTTACAAAATTCCGGATGCTGCGGTATGTCACGCAAAACTTCATTTTCACTGTCAATATTTTGTCTTTGTATCCCATCGACTAGTGTATCTATGCTTGTTACAAAGTACTCATTAAATTTTTCAACAATTTCCCTGTCGTTCTCTATTTCTTCATTATCGAAAATAATGCCTGTATTATTTGTTTCTTTACATGTTGGTAATAATATTTTTAGATTCTTCCATAGTACTTTTGAGTCGTTTCTGTTTTGATCCAGTGCTGTTTTCAAATACTCTTCTTTCCGTTCTCTAATCATTTGAACTATTTTATTTCTAATAAATTTGTATTCATTCCAGTCTTCTTCACGTTTCGTAAATAATGCTACCTTATATTTATCATCTCTAATATTTATTTGTTCTAATATTTCATAATTCATCCACTCATTCCTTAAATACTTTTCCGGTAAAACAAATTCAAATTTTTGGACACATTTCTTCAATACTTTGATTTATATTTTCAGTCAATTGATCTACCATAATGTAGACATCATTTCCATTATACCAACTTTTTTCGTAAATGTGTTCATGTAATTTATCAATGTCATAATTTTTAAAACTCCTTATAACTTTCTTTTTCCTTTTTGTCACATCACTTTTTGTCTGTAGTATAACTTTTAACATCGAATGATCACTTACTTTTGGTGTATGTAGTACCTCATGTTGTATTGTTTTTTCGTTAGTAATAATGTAGTCAATGAGCGTTTTGCTATTGTTTGTTATTCTTGTATATTCAGTTACCACTTGCTGTAAACCATTTATATGTATCAAGGTTTTAAGTCTATTACTGTAATAAGTGTTTTTTGTATAATCTATATTTATATCACCCATCATTAAAATAGTCCCATTGAAATTGATTATATTATCAATATATGTTTCAATATATTCGTCGTGATCGAATAGTTATTTTAGGCAAATAGTATTTGCCAACAACATTTTTTAGGTAAATGGATTTTTAATTTTTATTTGAGGTTATGTTTATCCGTGTTTACTTAATGTTTATGTGCTTCGGTTCTTCATTTAGCAGTTTTCTACCTATAACATGTAAGTAATATTAACACCATAGTAGATAAAGATGAATGCAAAGTACGAACAACCAACAATTAAAAAGCCGTGGACCCTGCAACGAACCAATGAAATAGTGCGATTTTAAAAAGTTCAGAATAATACTCAAGCCCTCTCAGCAAAAGAAAACTATTATGGCAAAACATGTGACCTCCTGGAGATATCCGGCGTATCAAAAGTTATTCGGAAAGAAAAATCTGTTAACGACGACCTTATTTATGTTACACCAATTGAATTTTTTGATAAAATTGACGAACAACACAAAGCGACAGGACACGGGAGAAGGGACAAAATGCTTCATAATTTGAAAAAGATATGTAACATTCCAAGACTGGCAGTTGAAGTATAGGCAGAATTGTGTAAGACTTGTAACTTGAAAAAAAGACAGAAGCATGCTGGTTTGGTTGTAAAACCGATAACATCAAGAGATTTCAGTCAAAGAGAACAAATTGTCTTAATTGACTTTCAATCCTGCTCAGATGGTACATATAAATGGCTATTAAACTACCAAGACCATTCAACAAAATTTTTATATTTGAGACCATTACAAACTGCGGAAGTAGTCAACGAATTACTGAAAATTCTTTCGAGCAAGGTGTACCAGTGATCCTGCAGAGTGATAATGGACGGGAGTTTACAGCCGAAGTAATAAAAGAATTGGTTTTGTTATGGCCAGAATGCAGAATCGTACATGGACGTCCCAGGCACCCTCAAAGCCAAGGGTTCGTTGAAAGGGCAAACCAAGATGTTGAACAAATATATATTAAGAATGTGGATGGAACAAAATAAAACTTCTCGTTGGTCGATCGGGTGTTACTTTGTGCAATGGTTAAAAAATACATCATATCATCGTATTATTGGTAGATCACCTTACAAAAGTCTTTATGGTGCAGATTCGAAAATAGGTTTACGCTCTACAAATCTGCCATCAGATCTTATTGATAAAATACAGACCGAAGCGTAAACACAAACGAAGGTGAGAGTATCAGAGAATGTTTATCACATGATGGCAGTATTGCAGTACCCACAGAAAGTCCTGGCAATTCTAAAATTGAGAACCCTCATCAAGAAGAAAATCAGGCGAAGCAACTATAGTACAGGTTGCCGATTCTCAAATTGAGACGTACGTAGGAGAAACCATTGAGAATATTCCTACGTTGACAGGGCACATTACGGCAGATGGTTTAGGCACTGGTAAAGACTGTAACACAAGTCACTTTTTTCAAAACCTGTAACTTTTTAAATATGAGGTCAAGGTAATTCAAATTTGGTATACTTGAACGGCATATATTTAGTTAAAGATAATTCCAAAAACAATTTTACAATTCTTAGTTACTTCTAAGTTACTCTTAAAAATGTAAATTAATAACGCAAAACAAAATGGAAGCAACTGTCATAGTATCGATGAGAGTGGGGTTTTCTGTGGATTGGTGAGGTTTAATAGTGTGTATGCTCTCCACAAGCACAAATCACTTTCTCACACCTACGTCGCATGCTTCGCACTAGTCTGCGAAGATATCCTTGGGATATGCTTTCCCATTCCTTATTCAGGACTTGTGTCAGCTCCTGTACGGTTAGTGGTGGATTAGGGCACTTCTGAACACGTCGGTCAAGCAGATCCCACGCGTGATTAATAGGATTCAGGCCAAGCGTAACACCGGTCATTCCATGACCTGAATTCCACGTTCTTGTAAAAAAATTCTGGTGATGCTGGCGGTATGTGGCTTTGCATTGTGCTGAATTAGGATGAAATTGGGATCGACGCCATATGCAGCAGGCACCACATGGTCCTCCAAGACATTTTCGATGTAATTTTTTGCATTTAGTCTATTAGGAACCACGACAAGATCAGTTATTTTGTCTACACCGATTCCAGCCCAAACTTTCACAGATCCAAGACCAAATCTATCCACTTGCTGAGTAGTGTTAACCAGGACCTCTATATACACCTACTGGACCGTTGCACCGAGTTAAACGAAATCTGGACTCGTCTGGCTCGTACAGGCATCCAGTGACGAAGTTGCCAATCTCTGTGAGCCAGAGCAAACCTCATTCACGCTGCTTTGTGGTGGTGCGCGGAGAGGTCTTCTTGGTTTCAAATTCGCTTCTGTTAATCTATTTCTAACAGCTTTATTAGAAATTTCTATTCGATGTGCTCGTCTTAGGTCGTTTAGGAGGTCTCTTGCGGTAGCAATACGCTTACGTAGAAAGGAAAGGACAAGAAATCGGTCTTGATTTTGAGTAAGTTTTCGATTTCGACCTTGTCCAGCTCTTCTGATATATTGGCCAGTCTCCCGAAACTGATTCCATAAAGGCTGAATAACAGAAGGGAAAACTCCAAGGCCCCTGCTATGTCGAATAGAGTAGCCGTGCTGAATAAGGGCGACAGTACGAGCAATTTGCATTTCACTAATCATTTTACTTCTAATCAACGAAGATTGACAACTGCATTCATCTGTCATCTTTAGTAGGTTTCCATACGTCAATTCAAAGCATACTTGAAACTTTTCCATTTTGTTTTGCGTTATTAATATACATTTTTAAGTGTAACTTAGAAGTAACCTAGAGTTGTAAAATTGTTTTAGTATTTTTTTAAAGTTAAATATATGCCGATGAGAACAATTATTTAAAAAGTTACACTTTTTGAAAAAAGTATCCCCCTAAATTTTTTTTGATCAGTATTTACTTCTTGCCTACATACTCTTTGTCATGAGGGGTGCAAGATACACTCTAAAAACATAAATAATACTCAAAGCAATTTATTTAAATTATTGTTTTTTAACTAAATATTTTTAATTACACTGACGTTTAGAGTTGAGGTTATGAAATTTTAACAAATATTCGACTTCTTCTCCATTTAAATTCAAGTGCAAATTTATTATTGCTTTCATATTGTTGAAAATATTACGAGGAGCATTTTGAAGTTCGTGGAATGGCGGAAAAGTAAAGACAATATAAATACAAAATTATTTTTCTTTTTCAATATATTTACCTGGAACCCTAATACATGTTTCAGATTTTTCAATTAGCTTCATAAAAAAATCTTTCTCTGAAAAACGGCGAAACTGCGTCCTTTAGCTGTTTTTTAATTTTTGGGAACAGGTAAAAATCACTAAAAGCCAAGTCTGAAACTTGGCGCCATTACTCAGCAGTGGAAGCATCCGTTACAGTCTATCACCAAATAATGCTAAGCATCGATATTTTGGTGTAATTTGAAAGGAATACTACTTATCGACTATCTCACAAAAACCCAAATTATCAGCGGTACCCATATCATGCTGCTCTTTTGGGCATAGTGAAATTTGACATTACCGAACTACCCTCTATTCATTGATTCTAATTCCGTCCAAATTTCACTTATTTCCAAAACTCAAACCCTTTTCTCCTAAGAGAAAATTAAAGACAGACGAAGAAATTATTTTAACAGTAAAGCAGTATTTTCAAGACCTATGTGCTGATGATTATATGTATAAACTGGTATAGTGGCATTTCAACACCGTTGGTCCAAGTGTGTGACTCCACAAATTTGTATTATTTTGATGACAATTATAACAGATGTGAAAAGATAATTATGACAAATATGTCAAAAGGTGTATGAATATTATTAGATATAGCGATACCCGGTGCGCGTTGTTACGCTCAAAAGAAAACGCAATTTTGAATTAAGATTTTTTTATTTTTTAGTCCGATCGGCATGAAACTTCAGAAGAACACTCTCCAAGCTATGCTTAGCTTAGCTTTCCTGAAAATTTCATCAAACTCGGTTCAGCGGTTTTGGAGTCTATAGAGAACGTACACACATACATACGTCCATTTTTATATACAGGGTGAGTAATCTCCGCGGGGGAGGCCGATTGTGACTTTATGTGTAAAGATATTTCAAAGCGGTTTTCTTTATAAGATAGCCACTCATTAGGGCCGCCTTCTAAATTTACTTTTTTGATTTATACATTGTGTTTCATAACTTGAAGGCTGGTCATATTTATACTTTTTAAATGGAATTCCCTCTATATTATTATATTTTTGTATTCCCCGTATAATTCTTAGTCAAAAAGTGATCAGACAGTTTGGCTTAAAATCTAAAGTTTTTGCTCTATTACCATTTTTCTTAAAAATTAAATGGTTCGAAAACATTATACAGCATGTGTAAAATCATATTGGGGATAGAACATATTGCCGTGGTATCTCGCAAGTTTATAAAATAAGAATAGCTTTAAGAATTAGTTTAAGTTTTGAAATGAAATAAAAATGACAAAAATCGTATTTGGATATGAAAGAGTTTATATTTGCAACAAATTACATGAATGTATATAAAGTTGCATACACATGGTCAAATGCAAGCAAATAATTTAAAAGTCATTATTATTCAATTGAATAGTGAGTGAATATAAAATAAAAATATTAAATAAGTATGAAATAAAAGACAAAATAAATATAAGCAATATATTTCTTTTGTAAAAAGGATACATACACAAGATGTATGGTTTATATATCATGAAAAAGAACAAATACGATATGCAAAAAAAGAAAAATATAAGACGTTATTACTTTAAAAGTGCTCATTGCTGAACTATTGCCTTTTTATAAAGTTTTCCCAATTTTATGTCTTATTTCAGTGAAGATTTATGGTACTGGAGAAATGTCAAACAAATTATTTATTATTAATGAGGTTTATAAAACTTGTTGCGTAATATACTAGTAACCGAAAACAAGTAAGTGTATAAACTAGTATTTTAATAGCTGTGTAATATTTAAAAGAGTAATCGCATATTCGCTAATTGCGTTATTTACTTCCAGAGCATTTTTCTAATGCAAATATTTGCAACGTGGGCTTGAGAAAATGTCAAAGTGGTAAAATGTCCCGATGAGATCGCATGTTTATTTATAATCTGAGAGAGACACCGTCAGTCGTATGGGATTTGGTCTCCCTTTGATGCGAATGCCTGTCGTTCTGATCATCGTTCGCTCGCATAAAGTTCATGAACAGCTATTTTGACGTTGTGCTTAAACTGTAAACTATTAAATGTTACCAGTAGTGTTTTGACGGTGTACGCATTCTTGAAAGCCTTTCGTGGTATCTATCTATACCCATGTGTCTATTAATATGTATGTCACATGCAGAATGATATGAATAAAACAAGTAATGAGAATCTATTTTTCATTCATAGATGAGTGTAGGACATATACAGATTTCGTGGAAAATATCATCGATGTTTATTCACACAGTGTTGAACAGCAGTAAACCATATACAACTCTTATTTTGATATAATAATTATTAAATATTATACATATTTAGCAAAATGTTTTGGGAATAATTAAGTAAAAATCATTAATTATTATATTATCTGCTTCATAACTGAGAAATTTCCTTGGTTTATGTTGCCGTGCTGTTTTTGTTTAGATTGTAATTATATCACACAAATATGGTTATTAAATAACTCTAATATTCTTCGAAGAAAAATATTTTAATAGTTTCGCTATTGTTAATTATTTAAAGCAACGTTCTGAGAAAAAACTGAAACTCTTCCACTAAACAACCAAGATTTTTAGTCTCAATAAGATGATTGCACCATCCATTGCACAACTATAGTAGTTATATTTTAAATTTATGATTAACACAATGTTATGTTATTTATGATTTAAATAAAAATGAGTTAGAATTATGACATATAATTTTGCAATGTTTTTTTTTTTTTTTAGAAATATCTAATATCTAATATTTATTTTTTTTCTTTGTTAATTTCTAATAAATTATGTGTACTGAAATGTCAGAAATCTGTAGTTTAATTTTGTATTCATTCAGCTAAATATCATTTTAGTGCAAATTAAGGACGCTCTGAATGTAGCAGTATACCTGAGAAAACTTGTAAATATATTCAATATGTACGATTATATGTTTTTGTAATGTTTAACAATTTTCGAATTTTATTTCTTTAAATTTATGCATCTTACTCTTTATGAATAACTATTTATGCTGGGATGTTGAAATAGATCACCCAGTATACTTCATAAATAACGTTAGATGTATTCTAACTCATTATGTAATGTAATAATTTGCTATTTTCTAATACCTGTCATGATATAATATTGTGTAATGCATTTTGCCGCCTGACAGGCGTAATTTGTACACGTATTACATCAGTCAAAACTTATGTATTAGGATTTAAAGGGATTTTAATAATGTATATCAAATTCATAATGATAGTTTATGTTAAGTTTCCGTTTTGTTCATTGATTGTTCGGTGGTACATCTAAAAATAAATGTATATTTATAATTGGGTATATTTTAAATGTAAGAGTTCTTACATGGTGTCTTTTGTTTATTTGAGTTTGAATATAACTTTATCTCCGAACACAAAAGAGTGATTTATTTGTGCAGATGAAATAAATTCGGGAAACTTTTTCCAAAGTAGTTTAAGAATACCCCTTATTGTTTTTTTCCAGTGCCACATCACGTAATAGACTTACTCGAATCAGAACACCTGGTGATAAGAAAGTTTGGTTAAGAAAATCAGTGTTGTTCTGTTACGCTACGGTGTGTAGACAGCGCGATTTTTAATCAGTGCTACTGATGATGACAACTTAGTTGTTGAAATACGTATTTAGCCATTTTTTGTGCTTTAGTGTGGTGAAGGTGTTTTAGTGTTTTTGTGTAAGAAATATAGGTACAAGTAATGAGTAATTACAATATGATATGTTTCAATGGTTATAAAAGGGTTATATATACTGATTATATCTTTAAATATGAATGTGTAAGTATAGTTAATATTATCTTTGTAACCTTGTCTTAATTTTATCTAAAAATCTGTTTTAAAAATACATAAACCTTGATGTCAAGGGGTTGACACCTTTTTGTAAACCTAGCTGTGATTTGAGTTAAAGTGTCACTGCTGCCACAACACTTCTTCGGTAAAAACACTTCTCTAAAATACATATAGGTAGAAGTGGTATAATACACCCACGCATATATACAAAGTATATTCACATAGTTATATTGTATAGTGATTTAACTCTAAGTTGAAAAGGATAATGTGGATAATAAGGATTTTAATGTGTTATACGAAAATCTAAGGTACTTATTTTAGACTTAGTTAAAGACTTTTTAGCATGATATTAATTTGATCTGCGCTCGCTGGATTCAAAAGAGCTTCCTGAGGAAGGATGTTCAATTGACTTATATGTATATTTGAGCTAGGAATGAGATGCTTAATCGTGACTGTGAGAACATCTTGGTTAAGGAGAGTAAAACCTAGTCTAAGATTATTTTATTTCTTTTTAAAATTTTTTAGATGTTTATCTAAATCATTAAATCATGCTAAAAAGATTTACCATGCTGGTACAATCGTTTAAATATTAATATTACATTCAAGAGTTAATTGATTGTTAATGTTAAGTATTATAAATTATTTTTCTTGTACATGATGACTTTATCTGTATTTCAAGGATATGTATATTGTATGGTCATTGATAAAATTGTAATATTTTAACAAGTAAGAATTTTTTTGTTTATTTTACATACTCACCATACCTTACAACATAATAAATAAAGTATTAACTTTGTATAAATAAGCTGCGCCTGAGATAACGAGTTCAGCTAGGAAAGTTGTTTAAGAGGTAATTAAAGCAAATTACGGTGCAAACCTTTGTAAACTCACGTAATATGTAGCAATATATACGGGGTGGCTAACAAATAACGCCCCACGCTGTAGCTCCGTTATTTACTATCCGATTTAAAAAAACGAAATATCAAATAAAATGGTTAAGTAAATACTATCAATTGGCATAATCAAAATATTATTAGGAACAAAAAGTTTGAGCATGCGATAGTCAATTTTTTTTTTAATGGTAACGAATATTTTTAATTAATGTTTCGGATAAAGAATGTTTTCCTGATTTTGATGTTGTATAACACGTCAATTTTTCATCATAAGTTTCAAGTGTTCCGTGGTTAATAATATTTTATTGGAATAGAAATTTTAAAAAAATTCAAATAAATACGAAACTTATCTACAAATATTGTTCAAATTGTCTCCCGCCTTGTTGAAGACATAGTTGACACCTGCTAATATAAATAAATAAACCCGATCTTGAAGATAGCCCCATAACCAAAAATCCAGCGGCGTAAGGTCGGGCGAACGAGCGGGCCATTGAATTGGTCCATTGGTCCCTATCCACCTCTCAGCAAATGTCGCATTTTACCATTCAACATTTATTAAGGCATTATGAGGAGGGGCGCCATCTTGCTGAAAGTACATTCTATTTAGCTCGGCGATTAGCAAATCATCAAAAAAGTTTGTAATGTTTTCAATAGTTGATGGTATCTTGCTTGATTTAAGATGCCATCTATGAAAAATGGGCCAATTAATCGATCACCCCAAAGACCGCACCATACATTTAAACTGGATCTTTTCTGAAAGTTATTCTCAATTATAATTCTTGGGTTTTCTTGGCTTCAAAATCGATTGTTCTTTCCGATTAAAATTCTATTATTACTGAAACTGCATTCGTCCGACCAAATAATTTTTCGATAAAAATTACGATCTCCTTGTGTAACATTTAAGAAAAAGTTGAAAAATTTCATTCTTCGATCATGATCATTTTCCAATAGTGCTTGTACTTTTTGAGAGATGTATGGTATGAACTTGTGCTTTTTGAGTATCGCTTGCGTTGTTTGGTGCGATACGCCGACCTCATTTACAATTCTCCGAGTAGAAGTCCATGGATTTTCTTCCACACATAAAAGAACATCCAATTAAGTATTTTCCTTAAACTGTCGATTCTTACTTTTTGGCATTTTGAAGGCTCCATATTTTCTTAATTTTGTTCGATTCTACCGAATTTACGACGGTCTGGAACCTCTCTTGTCGGAAAACGATAACTGTTGTGTCTCACATCTTTAGCACTATTTCGATTACATTCAAAGTATACTTGCAACATGTCGGTCAGTTGATTGCTATCCATGATAATAATGAATTAAAATCACAAAAAGAATCAGAACGTTAAACTAATGTCACACCGATACACAAATGTCATATTGACAGTATTTATTAAAATTTACATTGTACTAATTGACAGTACTGATTACTTGATGCATTTGATTGCTATCCACGACACACTTGAAACTTATGTTGAAGAATTGACGTGTTATACATCATCAAAATCAGGAAAACATTCTTTATCCGAAACATTAATTAAAAATATTTGTTGCCATTTAAAAAAAAATTGACTATCGCATATTCAAACTTTTTGTTCCTAATAATATTTTGATTATGCCAATTGATAGTATTTACTTAACCATTTTATTTGATATTTCGTTTTTTAAAATCGGATAGTAAATAACGGAGCTACGGCTTGCGGCGTTTTTTGTCAGCTATCCTGTATGTGTTTTTTTTTTGCATTAGCACAGAGCATAATTTTTCGTTATTTCTAAGATTGTGGTCACAGCAATATGTAGTTACTTTTAAATTATTATGGTTACAGCAATCAAACATTTATGTTTGTTTTTAGGATCATTTATGCCTCTTTTAATCCCAGTGTCTCCAAGATATGTATGTAATAACTTAAAAATATAAAATAATTCAAAATTCCTGCTTTTTAAATCAAAAATAATTTAGTATTATAAAAAACCTTATTTGCTAATATTAACACTTTCCTGTGCGATTAATAGTTTTAAACTAACATCTCAGAATTTGTTAACTAATGATTTCTATTTCTTTTAGTATATAACAACACTGTATATACAATGATACATTATTTGTATACACAATGATACATTATTTGTATTACTACATTTTAATAGCCAAATTTCGTCTAATAATATATTTGAACTTCATGTCCTGCTTTCTGGCATTTACTAGACGATAGTCGTGATACGTCCTATATATAGATATTAATATTTTATCCGCGAATGACAGTAAGACATGCGAAGTAAGTTCATGGATAATTAAAGGGTTAAACTAGCGAGGTAAAAGGGGCAAAAGTTAATAAACAGCTCTATTTCAAAATACATGTACTGGAAAATTCATTTCTGGTTCTCATTTCATGCCAGCGCCAACGCCACGAGTAGAAGATTCCCTAACGTACGAGTACCGTGACAAATGATGTACTCATTTAACAAAATATCCACGTCCCGTCACAGTCGCCCGTACGACTATTAACGTAATAGTCTTAACGGAGACCGTTTTATCGCTCCACCGTTCGCCGGTCCAATTTTTAAAAACGTCAATGAATGCCGATGAAGAAGTTATCGAAGGGATATTAGGTATACCTATACCACGAGATATGTTAAGGAAAATGACATTTTAAAAGGTGGCGACTGAGGAACGTTGATATAAATTGTTAACAAGGGCTCGGCAATGAAGAACTTGTGTTTCTGACGAAAGCTTTTGACAATAGAAGTACATACTGATGTATTACAAGCACACCGGACGTAACACTGTTGTTTAAAAGTATAGAAATAACAGGCCAGCACCAAATAAAGAATATTTCCGGGCAAAATGACACATTCTACAGGAGAGACAAAGAACTAATATAAACTAATCTCGTGCTTATTTTGTAACTGGATTAGTTTTTCACAATAGCACTTAAAATCGCGTTTTAGTATAAATACAATAATAATAATAAATATTAAGGTACTGTTCTAAAAAATGGAGATGTGCCTATTTTATAGCTAAACAAAAATTGTGTGCTTTTAGCTTTTGTAGAAAAAATGCACGATTGGCTTTCATTTTTAAATGATTAATGACGTTTGATTTACGATGACAGTTTTACGAAAATAGACTTCTAGGGTATGAACTGTCAAAATGCATTAATCTATGCCAATTATCGATGACACTAGCCTGAAAACGTCAGAATTGACAGGCAGAATTGTATAAATAAATTGAATAAAAAAAGGAACAAAATGCCTCAATAAAATACTGGGTGTTCCATTAAAAAAAAACAAATTTTTGGTATGTAAAAATTTCAGGAAGTAGGTTTTGAAAAAAGTTTTTTGAGGTATTGTCGTGTGCAACTTTACCAAATGATGCAGAATTTTCTTGGCTACAAGCACCACCAAAATTAATGTGTTTACTTTTAAAAACAACGTAAAAATATTTTTTTTCTGAACACGTTTTAGTCAAATATTTTCAAACAAAAATTAATAACTCAAAAACTATTGGTTCAATTTTGAAAAAGAAAAAGCAGTTAAACAGAGAATTTAAAGCGGAATAAGAAAATCAAAAAATATATAGGGTAGTTGGCCATGTTTCCATAAAAATGCTTATTTTTTTCAGATTTCATAGCTATAAAGTTTGGTATGGTAATAATTTATAATTTTTATTATAGCGAAAGTAATTACCATAGAGATTACCATACCAAACCTTGTATCTATGAAATCAGAAACAAATAAGCATTTTAAGTCATGGTCAACTATAATTGCCATTTAAAAAACATAAGTTTCTATTATATCTTCACCGAGAGAAATTTTTTGTAGTTTTAAATATATTTATATTGTGTTTAAACATAAAATATTGTTATATATAGGACAAAAATGTGTTTTTTTTAATTTAAAAATAATTTTATATTCAAACATTAAGAATAAAATATATTTAGTTGGGATATGTTGTGTATTGAAATCAAATAAAAGGAGTATCTTGAAATAACAATAATTTTTTGTTAAGTTTATAAAGACACATATTAACTTTAAAATAAATTGTTGCTCAAAATCAATAAAATACATTCTTATTCCAAAAATGTATATGTTTATTTTTAACAAAAATTATAATGATATTGAGTAGAATTTAAGCAAAAGTAACCATTTATTGTACTTGTTCTCAACATTGAATTGCTTTGTTTAAGTATATGTATTACTTAACTCAAAAGCAAAAATTGTTCACTTTCAACAGTATGTATAATTAGGTCAAGTACCTTTTTAAATGAAAATAAATATAATATATAAATAATAGCAATTATTGTACTTGTTCTGAACATACGAAATTGCTCTGGTTAAGTAAATGTATTACTTACCTTAATAAATGAATTACTCACCTTTATAAATATCTATAATTATATTAAGAGATATTCATAACTTTGACGCTCATAAATCTGATCGACTTTATTTTTTTTCATTTTTGACGCGGTTATTGAAATTACGGAGTAGGCACTATTCACAATATTAGTATAGTCTTCATCACTTTTAGGTTCTTTTTAATCAAAAATATGAGCGCCAAGGTTATACATATACCTTCAGTAAATTAAATAAACTGACAATTATTCTTGTTCATCAACTTGCATTGCACTGCAGAATTTGACAGAATGCTATGTGAAAATAAGTATTGAAATGTGTTTAAAGACGGTATAACAAACATTTAACATACATAAGATACATCATGAGGCAATTCGTTTGTCGAGATGATATGAATGTTAGAATAAATATGGTATACTAATGAACCTATAGAGATTACTACGGGATATTTTCATTAATACTTGATCAGAACTTAAATCTGATTTATTTCAACTACAAAATAAATACATTTAAATTAACATTGATGCTTGAGTGAAATAATTAGCAAAGTAGGTTTTAGAAAGACGGTCTCATCCCTTTCAGCATATGTGTTGCCCAGTCACAATTCCTCCTGGGGATTCCTTAAATTTATCTGTAAGCGAATAAAAACTATAACGTTAATATTAAATACAGTAGGTACTAGAAGTTACAACCTTTCAGCAAATTTGAAGCAGAACTTTCAGTATGGTATCTATCTCGTCAGCACTATCAAAACTATTATTGGATGATACGTTTACTGTTGATGCTAAATAACTGGTATACTCTCTAGAAGACTGGAAAAAATTGTATGATCAGAAGTAATTATTTTTAGTTAACTATTGGTGATTATAGTAATAGAGCTGTCTATAAAAATGAAACAGTATAAGAAAAATTAATTTAAGGATTTGAACGCATTAAAATGTCTAATAAAATCGTGAGAAATTAATAGAGAAGCCAGTCAAAATACAATTGAACCTAGTTGTAACATTCTTTTTCTTTTGAAATCATGTTCCTTTGAAAAAGCAAATTTAGAGCATTTTGATCCCGGATAAAGATAATTTAACTTACCACGTCATCACTTTGTGCGGACGTGCTTGAAGTGTCATCGATGTGTTGCTGTAGCTTTTTCATAAACCTTATTCTTTTTCCTATTTGCGGTATTATCTCTTTTACGTGTCTTTCTTCCATTGCCATACATATATCATAATCTATCTCATTTTCTGTATTAAACAAAAACAGTCAAAATAAGCACAGCAATATATCTATTTTTTATATTAAAAATGAATATTTCCTATAGTACCTATCCAAGTATTTGGCTATTACGTTAAAAATATGAAGTTAGTTAACCATTGGTATATGTATGTTACCACCATCAATACTATTTTCTCGTCTTATTGAATAATATTTTTATATTTAAGTCATATTAAAATAAACAGTATTTTACTGAACAACGTAGTAATTAAAGTACTTACCTATATATAGCTTGTATATCAATTAAACTCTTGAAAACATCTATTACAAATTATTAATAATTAATTATCCAACTTTGTAATATCATTTTCAGATAATTCGACTAATTCTAGTAAAATGGTGAATTCTGTTGTCAGTTTTGTATGCTTCATCTTCATATGGTACAATCCTAATATCCAATAAATAAAAAAAATAGGTTATTACTGTTCTTAACGGCACGCGACAGCATCAATGAGTGTGCCAAAAATAATTTTGGGTTATAAAGAACGTAACATTTTCCACAACCACATACTTAAACAATACTCAAATTAATAATAAACACTATACCTAAGCTGATAATATTTAATAATGCAAACACGTTTATTATGCATTTTAAAATGATCTTGACCTAAGTTAATAAATTGGACGAGTTTTATTCAACTAACATACCTACTTTCTCATGGAAGCATAACATAAAGTAGTTTCATGGCATAAATAAAAATGTAAAAAGCAGATACATACCTTCAAATACAGCTACCAATTCCCTAAAGCCCCATTCAACTAATAATACTTTCATATCCATGTTAAACTACGCACAATTACAACGAAATACTTGTGATTATAGCAGATAACAGTACGGACCACAAACGTTACCATGTTAGGTAGATTACGCATGCGTTGCGCCAAGTATGTCCAATTATGCCCGTGACATTGCATATTTCTTCTACCCCCTCCCTCCAACCCTTCTTGAAGAATCTTAGAACATTAGACATAGAAAAGAGTTAAATTAAATATAATATTTTGTTTAAGAAAACGAACTTTATTTAGTAGCATAACATTATTTTGGTTGAAAAGTAACAAATATTAGTTGAGAAACAAAAAGATTTGCACGACGAAGAAACACTTAAATTAATTAAATGTGAGATGTAAAATAAACGTTTTTGTTCTTTGAATTCCATTAAAATACAGTGTTCGCTAATAAGACCATATAGTAAACCTCCGTTTAATTTCTTTAATTACAATATTTTATTGTAAACGTAAATATACTCTGCGAGACTAATCACCCAATATGTCGGCATTGTGGTATTATTCAACATAAATTTTGCTAACTTATTAAATATAAATTTATTGTCAATTTAAATAAAAGAATATTTTTACATCCAATACATTTTCTAGTAAAAATAAGTAAAATGATCTAAACAAAAATTTTTGCTAGACCATTTTTCTCGGTGTTGATAAGTAAGTGTGCCATGAATTTTTAACTAAAATTATTAAGTTTAACGTAAAAATTACCATCAGTTACCATTTTTATATTGGTTCTATCTTCAATAGTTACGAAGATGTGTATAATTGAAAATTTCGCCAATTTTAAATTTTTAAATTTTGAAAATACTATCAACTACTCCTCAAATATAGGAGCAACTAACCTATTTTAACCGATCCTGTATCTTCAATATTAAGAAGGTTACCCATATAGGGGATAGAAAGTGTGCACCTGAATATCGAAAAGTGCATTAACAACTGGAAATTCACTAATCATTTACTAAAATAGTTGTTATTGCATATCTACCTGTATATTTCCTTGCCTACAGGCAATATAACAATCCTATACTTGTGCCTCTAAATAACTTAATAATTTGTAATAATATTTAGTAAGTGTTGCAGAAATAATTACTCGTATGCCATAAGATAAATTGTCATATTTTCATGACTGTCTTTAGCATTGATGATTGGCTCTTACTAGATATTTTTTTAAATGTTTTTTTTTATTTGCACAATGACAAATAATAATAGTAATAGAGATAATTTAATGCATGTGTAAAAAAATTCATTAATCGCGATTGTTTTGTCACTTTGACAGAAAAAAAACATTGCTTCTACTTTTAATTCGGCAAAAAAGTTGTTTACATCTGGTTGACCTGACATCAATTTGTTTTCTTGTTATGTCATAAAATCAAAATGAATTGTCAAATTTATAACTACTCGAACTAAAATGTTACAGTCATTATTTGACTTTTGCTACACCTTGTACATCACATGTTTATTAAATGTGCTTCCCCATTGTGTTTTAAAATACTATAGCAACTTGAAAATGTAGCTTTCTTGTGAATATCCGTATATGTATATTTATTAATGTTATATGTAGTAATATTTGAAAATAACAATATGTAAATCACCCATATCATAAATTGCAACTAAAAATACCAGTATTATAGTGAATTATCATTAACTCGAAGTATTCAGATAGGGTCATTAGACACTTATAAAAATTATTATAAATGAGCTCTAGGTAAGTGAAGGTAATGTAGTTGGCAGTTAAATTTTAAAATTGGATTTGTAATAGTTATGTAGCGGGTGAAGAACAACACGGGAGGACAACGAGGGACCCACATCATTCTGCATGTGCAGGGATGCAAATGCACATGTGTCTGAGTAAATCATCATGTGGACGGAAGCATCAACGACCAAGCAGTCTGAACAGGAGGAGTTGTAGTCGAGTATAGTTTTAACTTAGACGTTCCTTCCTACGCAGCTGCCTTCCTTGATTCTCCCACATCGATTATATATAGTACGTTTTCCAATTATAAAACTGCCGTTTTGTCTCTTCATTGCGTAATTTTAAGAAAATGTATGACGGGAAATGTGTAATTAAATCAACAAATACCTTGAAGTGGTCTTGATACAATACTGAGTGCTTTTTCGATTTAGAATATTTTAATACAAGATTTAACATAAAATATCAAGTAGTTTCTTTTTTTAATTTCAATGTTATTTTGTGATTTTATTCGAATTTAAATTGGTATTACTAAATATCGGAAATTATTATCAATTAAGAAATATCAAAGAACAAGTATAATACGCGCAACTTAACCATAAATATTTAATATTTGCTACTTTGAATTTAATTTCGTAGTGTTGTTGTCTTATTTTCTACTAATAAAATAGGATATGGTAAAGAGATAGCCGAGAACAAAAAAGGTCTTGGAAACACTGCTTGAACTTAAAACTCGGCTAAAGGGTTGTCTCTAGTAACATATAAATTTTGTAGGATGTGTTGAACAAAAGACAATAAGCTTAACAACTAACATTACTTAAAAGATAGATACATTTGAAAATGTCACTAAATAAAATAGAATAATTAAAATTTCTAAATATTCGACATAATTATGTGGTTAATTCAATTGCAAATATTTTATTGGTTGTGAGGCGTTTGTGCACAACTTAAATTAAAGATTTTAATCATTTTAAATAATCCCAATTGTTTTAAAATAATTTGATGTTGAAGAGTACTAAATTTCGATATACAACAAAGCAGTAAGTTAAACATTTAGTTATCAAATTATCATAAACTGTTGCATTAATTAGGGTAGCTGTGAATTTTTGATATGTTGTATAGGTTGGTAGACTGTTGAGAAATCTAAGTTTTCTAATTCCCCTCAAGACCGCGGGCGTCGCTATATTTTTGGACTTGTTCCAGGTTTTGCAAAATATCGCCTAAAGTATTGGTTTGAGGGAAATCCGCTTACACTTTTATTAAACTAGAGAGAAAATAATCTACAATTTGAGAGAAAAACGGAATATTTAGCCCTGATACTTTCGGACATAGACCTTATTGAATTTTGAAAATTTTTCTTATAAATGTAGAAAATACATATTTAATTTAAGACCAAACTGATTCTTCTAGACCGTTTGGACTATGACATACAATCTTTTGAATATTATTGTAGTTTTTTAGAGAAACACATAATAACTTAATACTGACAAAATCAACGTATTTATTAAAAAACAAAGAGGTTCATATATTGTTTCGTTTGTATATCGCATAAGTAAGTAAATAAGTAAATGATAAATAAGTATAAATATATTATGTACCACACAAATTTTATGATAAAAGGTATCTGCTGAACAACAACTTTACATGTTCATACCCTTTGAAGAGCCCGAGACATCTCCCTCTTATTTTGGCTGCTATGTCGGACAGAGTAACATTATACTACTTCCAATTCAATTGCCTATCGACCATGTGAATTTTTGCTGGAGCAGGTCTCTGTTGAGACTCGTTGTCTAAAATGACTGGCATTGAATTTTGCAAGGAGTCTAATGCAATATTTGTATAGTAAAGAACATTACAGACATGCTTTCCTGTATCCACATGCATTCGTGCAACCTTTTTGGCTAGTATAGGAAATGAATTAAAGGAGGGACTTTGGTGCTGCATTCTTCCTTGCTTTCTTAGGGAAGAAGCCTAATAGAGGGTGCATCCTCACCAGGGATCATTTTCGTTTTCCAACTGTGTTTGCACCTAGTGATAACTTCTCGTGGCATGGAGTTAAACAGCATCGGTAGTTGGTGGCAATATAGCGAGGTTAAATTTACTTTTAGCACAGCTTTAACAAATGAGTGGTACCATAGTTCATCAAAGTTTGAGTTGCTGGATGTCCCTCATACAAATCAACAAGAACAATTTCCATTGATTCTGGTACTTGCTCCGTTATTGCTTGAGGACTACACGGAAAGAAATACTTTGTTGGGTCAATTGCATATTTGTCGAATGAAACACACATGTGCAAACAAGTATTTGCTAACCACAACCAAAAAGAAACTTTAGAGTTTCATGTTTCAGTTCTTGCTTCAAGCATCTAAAACGTTAAAATCAAATTAGATTTTACTGTATTCAAAAAGAAAACCTCTTAACTAAGCATATTTGTTTGTGTCAATAAACCTTTTGTTTCCGTGAACGTTCTACATGCTCGAAGCAAGAAATTAAACGTGAAACTCTGAAGTTTTTCTTGGTTGCGGTTAGCAAATACTTGTTTGCACATATATGTTTCATTCGACAAATATGCAATTGACCCAACAAAGTCTTTCTTTCCGTGTAAGAAATAATGATGGTATATTCAAAAGTTTTTCATGTTTCAAAAATAAACTAACAAATTTATTGATATATAATTCATACACACTATTTATTTGCTATCGAGCAAAAACCAACTAAAAATCTGTGGTTTTTTTCTTTTTTAAGAAATTCTCATTATTCAAACAGGTCTTTCTCGGGAAGTACTCGTATTAGAGCTAACAATTTCCTTTTTAGCTCTAATACTTCCTATAGCTAGTTAATAAAAGAGTAAACGTTTTTTCCCTTCAGGTCAATACTTCAGTAGATATTTTGCAAAAACAGGGACAAGTCCAAAATAGTATCGATTTTATCAAAATGGCGTCGGCGCCCGCGATGGCGACGGCAATTAGAAAACTTGCATTTTTCAACAGTTTTTTTCCCTAAGGCCAATACTTCAAGCGATATTTTCCAAAAACAGGAAGAAGTCAAAAAAAAGTATCGATTTTTTCAAGATGGCGGCGGCACCCGCGAAGGTGAGGGGAATTAGAAAACTTGCATTTTTCAACAGTTTTTTTACCTTCAGGCCAATACTTTAGTAGATATTTTGCAAAAACAGGGACAAGTTCAATAAAGTATCGATTTTTTCAAGATGGCGGCGGCACCCGCGAAGGTGAGGGGAATTAGAAAACTTGCATTTTTCAACAGTTTTTTTTCCTTCAGGTCAATACTTCAAGAGTTATTTTGCAAAAACAGGGACAAGTCCAAAAAGTAGTGATTTTTTCAAGATGGCGGCGGCGCCCGCGAAGGTGAGAGGAATTAGAAAACTTGCATTCTTCAGCAGTTTTTTTTCCTCAGGCCAATACTTCAGTAGATATTTTGCAAAAACAGGGATAAGTTCAAAAAAGTATCGATTGTTCAAGATGGCGGCGGCACCCGCGATGGCGAGGGGAATTAGAAAACTTGCATTTTTCAACAGTTTTTTTCCCTCAGTCCAATACTTCAAGCGATATTTTCCAAGAAGTCCAAAAAAGTATCGATTTTTTCAAGATGGCGGCGGCACCCGCGATGGTGAGGGGAATTAGAAAATTTGTATTTTTCAACAGTTTTTTTCCCTCAGGCCAATACTTTAAGAGATATTTTGCAAAAACACGGACAAGTCCAAAAAAGCAGTAATTTTTTCATGATGGCGGCGGCGCCCGCGAAGGTGAGGGGGATTAGAAAACTTGTATTTTTCAACAGTTTTTTTCCCTCAGGCCAATACTTCAAGAGATATTTTGCAAAAACAGGGACAAGACCAAAATATGTATTATCGATTTTTTCAAGATGGCGGCGGCGCCCGCGAAGGTGAAGGGAATTAGAAAACTTGCATTTTCAACAGTTTTTTCCCTCAGGCCGATACTTCAAGAGATATTTTGCAAAAACAGGGACAAGTCTAAAAAATTATCGATTTTTTCAAGATGGCGGCGGCACCCGCGAAGATGAGGGGAATTAGAAAACTTGTATTTTTCAACAGTGTACCAACCCATACAACCTATCGAAACATCGGAACTATCTACCTTAATTAATGTAACCATTCGAGTATATAGGTATGATTAGACAAATTAAATATCTATAGTGGTTATTGTATAATACTGTATATGTATTTATATGTATTAAATCATACGGAACGCGTTGTATACATTCGTTCTATAACTGGCTACTGGATATATTACATAGTATGCATATAACGACAACACACCGGCAGTCATCACATCTGCAAAGCAATAATTCACGTTGCAACGCAGTAGGACGGAGCAAAGAGGACATCTCCTGCGCGATATGATAAATGTCAAAGGGAAAAAACAAAATTGAACGCACAATCGTATAAATCAACGCAACCGTCAACGTATAATCGGTGCCTGGTAGTATCAAAAAACGCTAAAGCTGAAAAAATACACGCATACGACGTTGTATAAGGTTGCATGAATAGCGAAAAAATGCATTCGTAAGCTGGATGTCGACAGTGGGAGTGGTATTTAGAAGGGAAAAAATACAAGGATTTGTTGCTTCCTCTATTTGACATGCGAATCATTTTTTAAATTTAATATTTACATTAACGTCTGATACATAATCCTTTAGACACAACATTAAGAACTTCCGCCGTTTCAAAAATGTATTAATAAGTAATATTGTTAGGTTTGTATGTCTACATTATAAAAATGAAACTTTATTAGAAATTAAGCATTTTGACGTGTTGGCTAAATTTCTAATAGATAATAATAATAATATGCTTTATTGCAAGATACATATTGACATATAATATATAATAATGGATCCCTGAACCTCTAGTCAAGGCCAATGCAGATGAGAGACATCACCGTGCAGCTTAACGCACTTGTACCTTTCGGAAAAATACGAATTCAAGAGACCCACAGCGCCGCCACTGAAACTCAGATGGTGTAAGATAGCCAACAAGATATCATAGTCAACAGAGTCGAATGCCTTACTGGAATCCAGCAAAACCAATAGAGAAATGGAGGTCACCAATGTTAGCAGAATTTACTTTTTTAGATATAGGGATTACACTAGTGATGTTTCCCATGAAGCAGGAAAAGTGTTCCCTGCTACGCAACAGTTCACCAGATAATACATGCTATAATTCGTAACATTCTTTTTAACGTGATTACGAACAATTGTCACCATTAAAACAAATACAAACCCCAAAAGCGATGAGGGTTTACTTTTTATAGACTTTTAATACCATAATTTCAGCAGTTGGAATAAGCAACGAACAAACACGAATTTTTTTTAGATATAAACGGGTACGCCATATTTAAAAACTGTTTATTCTTGAATCATTTAGTTCCAAAATATTCAAACTTACGTCAAAGAAGCATCCTCCTAACATCCAAGTGAGGCGACCTCATCTTCTATCAAGGTGCCTTCAACAGTATAAACATCATAAAATATATAACAATTTAGTTAAATATATCAATTTCATTGGCAGTCAAATTAATTTGTTTTGCTATTGAATTAATTGCACTATTGTATTCATAGGATGTTTTGTGAAAAGTAACAAAGAAAAAATCGTTACTCTTTGGATTAATGCTTTAGTGTGAATAATAATAATAATAAATATTTAAAGTTGAAATGCATTTCGTGGTAAAAGTAATAATTTTCATAAATAAATGTGTCTGTCTCTTGACTTTAGATCTTTATACTGTAAGTATTACACCATTGCATTTGAATTCTTCAAAATAGCAAGCGATCCTATTTTGTTCGAAGAAAATATGACACAATTTAAAAAAGATTATAAACATTACTTTAAATAATATTTGTTTACCTATAGTGGGTAAAGCAAAAAGCCTGATTTTATTTCTTGATAACGCATTTGGATGCACTAACTACGACAGATTCCATTAACTACGACAAATTCAGTTTTAATTTACTTATTAGAACATTCTTGATAAGTTTGTATAATATCGAGTGTACGTTTTGAAGTCCCCTGATACCGAAAAGGATGTTTTTAAAAAATGTCTGTGTGTCTCTATGTGACCACGATAACCGCTGTAGATATCAATTCCAAATTTTGTATTTACGTGTCTTATCTCCCTCTTGAGATCTGAGTAGTTTTTCAGTAAAATCGGTAGACCGGAAGTAGCAGTTTACTTCAGTAAAAAAATTAAATTTTGCCAATATTTCGTCAACTACTAAATTTAAACAAATTTATAAAGAATTCATATGCACTTGAAATTAAAATTGAGAACAATTTTATTTAAAAAGTTTTTCGAAGCTGCTACCGGAAGTAGGTCTTTTACTCCTATCGAAAATCAGTTTTTTGCGAATATTTCGCATGTCATGCTTTTTAGACAGGTACGTTACGGGTATAAAAGTATTTAAAACGTAATTTTCAATATCTTTTGCATAAAAACAATTTCAAAATTCAGACCGGAATTACCACTTTTACTCTTATCGAATAGCGATTTTTTGCGAATATGTCGTAAATTATGCATTCTATATGTATTTATCTAGAATACAAAAGTATTTAGTGCTGGATTTGCTATATTTTTTGAATATATGAAATTTCAAAATTCGGACCGGAAGTAACACTTTTACTCTTAGGGAGTAGTCCTTTTTTCGAATATCTTGCTAAGTATGCATTCTATAGCGATTTATTAAGAGAACAGAAGTACTTAGAATAGGATTTTGAATAATTTTTGTGTAAAAAAAATATAGTATAGTTTGAAACGCTCATACGTATAAGAAAGTCGTGTGGTGGCCACACCTCATTTTTTAATTTGAGATTCGATTTTCAAAATATGTCATTAGTTTAGGCAAATTTCCAAAGTGTTCCTGAAGGAATAACAAGTGATTTTTTAAATTTGGAATTTGTGTTAGTTCCTTACACTCAGAAATACTTCGAGCATCGTCATTTAAACACGTAACAAAATTTTGTAAACTATCGAAATTCTCTGCATGAAAACTATTTCTGTGTATGTTTTAGCAAAGCTAAGTGACGATATTTTACCGACTTTGCAATAAATTTCGGAATCACTGACAATTAATTTTTATCTCAGAAAAAGCAACATAAACAACGTTCTTGATCTAAATAAATGATAACTAAAAATGTACGCGTATGTTATTGAAACATACATATTATATTGCGAAATATAAGGTAAATATAATAAATTTTAAAAACTCGTCACCCTTGTACCTACACCGAAGAAGAAGATTTTATTCATAAAATTCATTATTTTATGGCAGTTTTTTTTCTGATTCTCTGGAGTAAACAGATGTTACAGTTCGCCCTATGAATTAGTGCTATTCAGATATAATGTAAACAACACGCAGTTGTTTACATTATTTCTTTTCACGGTTGTGGCTCCGTGGTAGTTTAGCTCGCTCGATTCCGCTCCCTAATGATGAGCTACACTGAACATAGGGCGTGATAAGGGTTAAATAAACTTTACACGTTCAGTAAAACATTAAATGAACGTAAAATAAACAATCTGTTTGATATATTTTTCACCATCTTTGTATGGAATGGTTATATGTCATTAACTATTTACGATAATTATAACGCAATTTCCTCAAAACGTTAATGTATGCTGTATATTGCCATATCTTTTCTTTTCTATAATATGAATATTTTTGTAATTTATATTTTCATGGCTTTTTGCGTAATCATCAAAATTAGGTGAGGGTTTAGTTAAGGCATTGTCTATTAATTTCTCTATTTTTTATAGCGATAATTAAGCAGTTTTAGTGTAGCTCGCTTTGAGATTAGGCCTTAGGTTTTACAAATATAATGAACAATATTATTATTATATTATTATTAGTAACATTATATAGAGAATTCTTTCTATGCATCGTATTGAATTATAGTCGGTAAGATATAGTGCGAATGCAAGCTCTCACAGGTTGCTTGAACACGGCAGGTGGTATGCAATAAATGTAATCGATGTGAGGAACATGCCACAGGCCCGCCCGTATTGTCAATATTTGATTAGAAATAATAAAAGTGTACGTGTATTATAATATGAATACATATATTGTGCGAAATGTCAACTACGCTATGTGAAATACAAGAATACATCTTGCTCGCTAATTTATTCTGTTATTTATAAGAGATATTATGGTTGAAATGAATATTAAAATTATAAATTAATATTAATTCCTTTGTTTTCTTAATACCCTTAAGCACAGATAATTTCTAGGTACTTAAAATTTGTGTTTGTCATCACCGGCTTTTGGAGAGATTAGCGCAATAGATCCATAATTATTTTGTTTATGACGTCGCACTATCCCTTGAAACACCCTTTACTAACTTCATTAAAAATTGTCCCTTTTGTTCAGTGAACAGAGTAGTCTTTCTAAAATAATTCACGAGCAAATATTTTACATCATAATAATTACTCAGAGCTCAGAAGAAATCTAGAAATACATTTGATAATTTAACGAATGTGTAAAAAAACCCATAAGTCGGGATTGTTTTGTCACTTTGACAGCGAAGAAAGCTTACTTTAACTTTTAAATCGCCGAAAAAGTTGTTTATCTTTGTTGACCCGACAACAATTTGTGTTTTCAAGTTATGTCATAAAATCAACAAACTTACTGTCAAAATGAAATGTCAAACTCTCCCAACCGTAAGGTTTGCGTAGTGTCTTTGGTTGACCCTACATCAATTTGTTTACTTTATCATCATTGTTCGTTGTGAAGTGTTGTTATGACATAAAATCTACAAACTCATTGTAAGTACATAAACTTCACAAAGTGTAGAAGCACTGTGTTTCTAATAACTGTATTTTTAAATAATATAATTACTATGTAATAAATTGTTTACACATTTAATAAATCCTTCGGACTCGTCGTTTTATCAGGCAATTTCTTTCGTAGAGTTACCTAGCAACAAAAATTTTCGTTAAAATCTGAAAATTTATTCGGAAAAAAGAAAACTCTCTTGTAATTATAAGTGAAAATTTAAAAATGCCTTTATTAAACATTCCGTAATATTTTTTATTTAAAATTCATCACATAGTTGATATAAATGTGTGGAATTTTTATATTGGTAATTAAATAAAAAATGGAAATTACATACCTCTTGTATAAATACATAGAAGAAAGTAAAAGTAACGATAACTGACATTTCTAGAAAAAAAGGTCTTTTATCAAACAATTTTAAAGCAGTTCCGAAGCAGGTGATATTTTTTGTAAAGGACGAAAACTATTTGAAATCTTCAAGTTCCAGATTAGCCGAATGACCAGGAATTTGTAGAATGTTTTTGTTTAATTAATTTAAGCAATTATTGATAGGTATAAGGGCTATAAATTAAAAGATATATAAATGTTCTTGAGAAATGCCTACTTAAATGTCCTGCATACAGGGGACTTCTGGGATTAAATATTGTATTAATTATGGACGTTTATTCTACTCTGAAAGCAGTATTAAATTCTAAATATCACTGGAGATTAAGCAATAATAATTGCTGTAATATTTAATTAATAATTAATTGTTTGTGTTAGGACTAAGTGGGATAAGTAGGGTTTGCATAGTTGACATTTGAAACTTATAATATAATTTTATGAATCATTTTAAAATATATTAGATGAATGTAATACACAACCACATAACTTAAAGTGTTTTAATTGTTAAAATCTCACCTTTCAAGACTTTTCTTCCAAATGGTAAAATATGTTTACTATAACCCTAAGAAAAAATTAGCATTTGCTAATGCTAGACACGTAGATTTTATGTTATTAATTAAAACGGGCATTAGGGGTTACAAGTGGTGTTTAGATTATACGAGGGCTGTTCTCCATCCGCTGTGCCTGGCAAAGAAAAACACTATTTACTCACAAAAAAACATATATGTATTTATAATTTTTCAAAATAATCTCCTCCACAGTTAAGGCGTTTTTGCACCCGTCAAAACCAGTTTTGAAAACATTTTCTCCAATCTTCTGGCCTTAGTTTAACTATTTAATTTTTAAAGGCATCAACCACTTTTTCGGCCGTTGTAAAACGTAAACCCCGTAATTTATCCTTTACCCGCAAAAATAAGAAGAAGTCAATTAGGTGCTAGGTCTGGGCTATATGGTGAATGACCCATTATTTCTATGTTTTGGACATTCAAATACTTAGTTGTTCGAACGGTAGCATAGACCCGAGCGTTATCTTGATGCAAGATGATCCTTCCTCTTAGACGTTTTTCACGAACATTTTGGAGAACCTGAGGCAAACAAACTGTAGTGTATCATTCTGAATTAATAGTACGTCTGTCCTCCAATGTTACATTGGAAACATGCCAAGTAATTCAAAAAAATGTGGCGACCATCTTCTTGTTTCGACTTTTTTGACGAACAGCTTTTGTTGAAGTCGACTCATTCTAGAAGACCCAAATTGTCGATTGTCGCTTTTTCGAGATCATAGCAGTATACCCATGCATGTTTCATCATCTGTGATGATGTACGGCAAATGAGATGATCCACAGTGAAAGTGATCTAGTGTAGATCTGTACCATCTCACTGGGTCTTCTTTTTAAATTGAAGTCAAGTTGTGGGGAATCCACCGAGAACAAGGCTGACTGACCTTCAAATGTTTATGTAAAATAATGTAAATTGCTTTCACACCAATCTTTAAAGTTGCTTGAATGTTTCTGACAGTAGTATGCCGGTCTTCTACAATCATGTGCCGAGTATGCACAATTTCTTTTTCTGTAACTGCCGTGTTCGGCTTAGGAACTCAAAAACTTACGCAGAGGTGCCAACTAACTGCCGTGAGGTAGGACGTAAGGGGCTGGCGCCATATGCGCTAATGTAAATTCTGGACTTTACAAGGTTTCGTTAAAACAATAGTACCGCTTTTATTTACAAAATATCAAAAAGAAATTTAAAACACAAATAAACAAAGGCTCAATGTATGCTCGACTGGAATTAGTTTTTAAAATAAAGTTTCTGAAACTGTGTTATGATGTTGTAAACTTTGCCCACTTTGAGAGTGAAATGTAGGAGTAAATAATTTGAATTATAAGAAAGCGCCCCCAACGAAGCCTTAATTAATCCTTTGTATTCAATTTAATGCGAAAACATAATGAGAAAAACAAAAATTTCTGCTGTTTGTTTTATTTTAACAAATACCTTACATCGGCGGAATTTACATTATCGCATATGGCGCCACCCCCTTACGTCCTACCTTACGGCAGTTAGTCGGCACCTCTGCGTAAGCCCCCTTGTTGAAATTCATTGTACCATCGATTTACGGTAGTGAAGCAACACGACTTGTCACCAAACACTCGATTGATTTCCTCAAACATTCTTTACGGCTTAAGCCACACTTGAAATTGTAAAAAATCACCGCCTGATAATGCTCCTAGTTCAGGTCCATGATATATTGGCGAAAGAAGTGCCTTTAAACTAATGTAACTTACAAACAACCAGGTATATTTAACAACTGTCACTATAACTAAACTTGAAAATAATTGATTGAAATTGTCATACAAAATTTGTCGCAAAATATCATCGCCTATACTAGATAGGCTCAGCGGAAAGAGAACATCTCTCGTATATGTTTTTGTAACCTAGTGATATCATAAATTTTCTTATTTATTTTGTGCGCATAGTGACAAAGCCTGTGATCTAATTACTTTTCAAGTCAGAGAAAGTTTATATCAAAAATGTTAGTAATTCTGACTGAAGTAAAGCCTTGAGATTGCCTGTAGAGACTAATAGGGATTTTATTATTGAAGTTTTGTTATTACTGGTAATAAAAATCATGCAATTCGTTACGTGAATAAAAAAAGATAAGCAATACCGGGTGCGTTTTATGTTCCTTGTCGACTTTATTTAGTCGCCATTTTTGGATATAGTAATTATTATGGAGCATCTAATGCCGCAAAAACATGTTGAATTCATTAAGAAAAATTATTTAAATAATTGTTCAATTGTGAATACGAGGAGAAAATTATTTGACTTTTTTGAATAATTTTGAAAATGTATATACCCTGGGAGAAAAAATAAAGACTGACTAACAATTAAGCCAGTGAGGCAGAGTGTTGCTGACTCTCCGGGTACCTCTCCTCGACGCCGTGCAGAAGAATTGCGAACGTCTACATCATGATTTTTAAAAATTCTCAAAAAAGATTTCTGACCGCCATCGAAACATGTTGCAAAACCTTCTTTTCCCAAATTGGATAAATTAGGGCTACATAACATATGGTTCTAACAAGACGATGTCTCATCACACACAGCTCGTGCTACGACGCAAATTTTGTGAGAAAATTTTCCCGGCCGAATAATGTACTTGAAGGAAAAGATGTACATCAACAAACCAACCACACATGCGGTGGTAAATACAACATTCGAAAATAAATTGTTGAAATGACACAAGAAGTCTGCGAAATAGTTATGGAAAATGTGTTTAAAAGAGCTCGTCTTTGCGTCACGGCCAGAGGCGACCACTTGAGGAGCATCATATTCCATTCATAATGTTAAAGACCATATAATCAATAAATGAAATATAAATAATAAAATTGTATTTCATTTAAAAGTTGTTAAAGAAACATCTACCTGGAACATAAAACGCACCCTGTATAAACCATGTTAAAAATACGAAAACAGTAAATAATATCTATGCGTTGACATTAATGTTTGTACATAAAGTAATCATAAATCAATAATTAGTATTCAAATTTTTGATGATTAATAGAATAAATTAAGCACAGTTAGATTTTATTTGCTTTTGCAAGATATTTTAACGTTTTTTTTTTTGTGAAAGAACGACTCTTGATGAGTTCCATTATAGCAGTCCACAAGTTCTGCAAAACATACATATCACAAGATTTTTGAGGAGTTTTAGTGCAAAGCCAGTGATTGTTAAATTAATGGAGATATTATTTAAGGGACTATACAATTTCTGATTTGCATTGAAATTTAAGAACAAAATCTTTATCGTGCTGCTAATTTGAATAGAAACTTTGTCTACTTTACAGTGTGTTATACTGTGAATATTGTTATTATTTTTAAAAAATATACAATTTAGCAAAAATTAATATGTAATAAAGTTTAGTTTCAAAATGGATTGCTTAAAAAAATTTAAGCAATCAATTTTGAAACCAAACTTAAAACTTCTCTTGTTTTGAGATTGATATATAACATACTACCATATAGCAGTATATTTACATTGTAGCTTTCAAAAAACTGACGCAAATCATTAGTATACGAGGGGCGTTCAATATATTCTCCGTATCGGAGTAACGAACTAATTAAGTGGGTAATATTATAAATGTATTAAATAATTACATTATCTGTGGAAATAAATGGAAAATTTCATTTAATTATGATTATTAGTTTCTATTAATCCTCAGTGAAAGACGATCGCAATGACTGACGCGACAATGCTGAAGAAAATCAACCACCACGTTGTGATTAAATTCATTACAAAACAAGGAAAAAGTCAAAAAATCATTCGCAATGAGATTAGTGGCTGTTTATCACCTTCATTATCTACAGTTCAAATGTGGTCTAGTTAATTCAAAAGGGCTACGAAGAGCATTAAAGATGACCCTCGCTCGGGGTGGCCCCGTTAGTGCTGATACAGAAGAAAATGTGAAAAAATTTGAAAAACTTGTACTGGAATATGCTCGTATAAAGGTTAAAATATTAGCGGCAATTGCTACGAGTGCTGTAGAGCTGCAGTTTCTACGAGTATTTTCGTCACTGGAGATGAAATAGGGGTCATCGCTACGAACCTGAAAGTAACCAGGAGTTTATGCAATGGCATAAGAAGGGTGCAGATCATTCTAAGAAATTTAATATGGCTTCATCTGGCGGGAAAGTCAAGGCCACAGTGTCTTGAGAATCTATAAGAGTTTTGTTGATCGAGTACATGAAAAAAGATGAAACTATAAACGCAGCATTTTCCGCAACCCTATTGCATAATTTAGCGGAAGAAATTAAAGAGGCATGGCGAAGAGAACTGAATGCTAGTGTGTTGCTTCTTCACGATAATATTCCGGCACACCGAGCGTGTTTCCAAGGCTGCTGTAGGAGAATGCAGTTTTGAAGAAATCATTATTATCTATTCCCAAATTTAAAAAATTATCTTTGTGGAAAATGATTTTGCAACGAATAAATGCACGCTTTTAGGATAAGGAAAAAAGTTATTTTTTACAGGATATTGAAAAGTTAATTCCAAGATGTTATAAATGTATTGAGCTTATGGGAGATCAATTGAAAAAAAAATTAATTACATTTTAATTGTATTGTTCTTCATACTGATACCGAGAATACATTGAACGCAACTCGTATAAAATAAGCAGAACCTAACATAGAGTGCTGCCAGATAAATAATCACTTATGATAATAAGAGTTGTGCCTCTTATTCCATGACTTTGTAATTTATGCAGAGAAATGTATATTTGTACTTTTGGACAACTTTGTTAGTTTATTGTTTTATATTTAAATATTGTAGCTTTTCAGTTTGTAACATTTGCATTGGAGTATAGAGTTCTTGCACTGTTTATCTTTCGTTAAAGACAAAGAAGCCTTGTAAAGAAAATAATCACGAGACGCCACTGGCCTCCTCAACGTAATTTAAATCAATTTGAAGCTAAATTAGTCAAGAAACGTAAAATATCTATTTGGTGGGTAATAAAAAAAGAATTCCGTCACGCCAGAGTACGACAGAAATAATTAACGAAACACGACGGGATTTATCAAAAATAAAATTGTAACGCAAACATATCAGCAGGTGCCTCTTCTTCTTTAGTTAAAATCCTTTCCTCCTGAGCAATCGCACGGAATGTGTTACAATTAAGATTTTTTTACAAACTCAATACGTATACACATTATATACGGCTTACGACCGGTATATTTCTAGTAATTAAGACTTCATAATTGTTCCACGTAAATAAAAAGATCCGGACCTCTTTCTTTTATTTCTCCGTTTATTATTGCTGCCGTTTGTGATGATACGGTAACAGGTCTAGAATAAAAGATGCGAACAATTCGATAAGCGCGTAAAAGTCTCTTCCGCGGCGGGTCGACATGAAACACACACAACGAGCAGATGTCTAACAAGTCTCGGTCATTTTTTAAAACGGACGGAAAAAGAAATGATTACAGCTATAGGAATAATAAATGATGATTAACGGGCGAAAAGATAACAGGGACGTTCTGTGGTTAGATGGAGAGGAGAGAAGAAGAGGAATTCCTGTCTCACGCTAGTCACCGTCCGATAGTTCTTTGAAATGAGAGGAGGACGCATCAAGAAGACGACTATATTTATGTTGACCGATAGATTAAAAACGGTCCTCCTCTTGTACTATCTGCCGTTGTGTCCGGATATCGTATCGATCTGTAGTGTCTGCGGTTAACTGACACGACTGACAACTGGCTGATGACGTTTTTTGTAATTGAAAGTAATGTTCTGTAGGTAGGTGGATGATGCCAGCAACGGTGACTATGCAAACTTATATATAATATGTCTATTTCGTTGTATCTGTTTGTTATACGTGCCATTGCATTGCATCGATGTACTTACAATATATGAATTTAGTACTCACTATTGAAGAATGGAAAAACTATAAAACACAACGCACATCACTATTGTAGGTGTGTTTGCTAGCACAAAATAAACGAAAAAGTCCATAGAAACATATTGCTGTGACCCTTACATTATGAAAATGATAGTATTAAGTATTAATTTACTTATTAAATAAGAGCAATAATTAATTTGAACTTTTATTCAAAGTTATATTATAATATATGCAAATAAGTAAAATAGGTTGCAAACATTTAATGATGAATTTCTTTATTAGAAGTTATAGTAAATAAAAATAAACATATAGTTTACACTTTAATTAAGTAAGCTTAAATATTAGATATAAAGACAAGTGAGATGTGATACACATACTAAATAAATTGGAAGGCTTTAATTTGTCAAAATGACACATTAAATGCTACAATACGAACAAAAAATAAAACAGATGTGCTCGAGAAAATGACACAATCTTGAATAAAGAAATAAATGTGAATATGAATAGTATTAATTCATAAATGTGTTACAAGTAATATAAGTAAAATATAGTAAATGCGTACACTTAAAAAAAGGATATAACTACGATGTTTGTCTTATGACATGTGAATCGTAAATAAAAACTTTTTGTAAATAATAATGTAAGAATGAAATGTATTTTTTGATTCATGTATGTGTGGCCTTTGTGTTTCGGAGGGATCAGAAATAATCATGTATGGTCTAAGCACCTGCAAGAGAAAAATACAACGTCAATATTTTGTTTATAGCAGTCTACAAATAGCAATATCACTTGAGATAAAAGCGTGGTTTGAAGACAGGGAAAAAGAAACGGAGGCGGCAATTCTTCTCAGTAGGAATCGGTCAAGAACACAGAGGTTGTCTGCGAGGTTTTTCCTTTGTTTCCATATAGACGAACTAATAAAAAAAAGAATCAGAATACGATTAGCAAATGGCAAAAGAAAATATTTGACAAACAGTGACGAGAGCAATGAATTTATATAGGTACAACAGATGTCTACATTGAAGAAGAAGAAAAGGAACAACACACTTACCTAGGATAAGAAGCAACAAATCTGTAAACTTCAATAAAGAACAGTTTGAAGAGCCGACATTGTTGTATAACTGTCAGTGTAATTCATGTGTATTTGAATAAAAGTGATACCTTAAAAAAGGACAAAGAAAAATTTAATCATGAGTATAAAAGTATAGCCAATTTAAAATTTTAAATAGAGGGCGCAAAAGCAGCGATAGTGTTTTGATTGCCAATATGAAAATGAAAACAGGATAGAACAGGAAAGAGTTTTCGACTGCAATTTGAGTAGTAAATATGCAAAATTTTAAAACCGAAGCTCCGAGATAACATTATGAAGTTACAGTGGGGAAAATAAGCACTACTTGTTCATTTATGATTTAGAAATTTGTATTCAGAGATAGAGTTTATGTATTTAGCTAAATTTTCTTTTTGTTTGATTAATTTTTATCGTTATAAATAAAATGGAAGATATTAATAGGATGGAGTTTGATCAATTGTACGATCAAATGAAGTGAGTTATATAAATTCACATGGGTTATAATATGAAGTTATATTAATTTGTTTTATATCAAATGAATGTTCACTTAATTTTAAATATTTCGTTTATTCATTAGTCATTACTAAAGGGCGGAATATATGCAAAGTGCATATATTTGCATATTTTACATATTTTAACAAATTTCACAAAAAATTGCATATTTCGGCAAAAATAAAATTTGTGTGCATATTTTTAAGTTTTTCGTTTTATGAAAAGATTAAGTGCGACCCTGTTTAGGAATTTCCAAGTAATCAGCTTGCCTAATGGAGAGCAGATGTGGTCTATTCTTTTATATTTATATTGTATAGTTTTTATTATTATATGGTTTATTGCCGGCATTTATTGGGTGTTTAGGAATTTCCAAGTAATCAGCTTGCCTACTGGAGAGCAGAATAGATATGGTCTATTCTTTTATATTTATATTGTATAGTTTAGTTTGTCGATAGATTCCAGTGTGAAAAGAGTGATTTCGAAAATATTTTATTTCAAACGCCTAAAATGCCGAAAGCCGCTTCGTGGATTAAAAATTTTCCTGAGTTGGAGTTTAGTGGGGATAAAGTGTTTTGCAAAGTTTGTGCCAAAATCATTGTTTGTGAAAAGAAGTTCAAAATTGATCAACACTTGAAAACAGCTATGCATAAAGCTAAGTTGCAGAAAAATAAATCAGTGCCTGTTCAGCAGTGTGTGCAAACCGCATTTCAAAATGTCAAACCAAAGAGTGAAAAGGAGGTGTTTCATCAAGACTTATGCAAAGCTTTAGTCGCAGCAAATATACCTTTGAAGAAACTGCAAAATACACAATTCAGAGATTTTTTGCAAAAAATATTGTAATCAAAACATCCCTGACGAATCCACACTTAGAAAGAAGAATGTGCAAACAGTATACGAAACCGTAATGGGAGAAATTAAAGTTACACTGCGCGATGAACATTTTTATATTATTGTTGATGAAAGCACAGACTCATGTGGTCGATATATCGCACATCTTATGATTGGAGGGCTTCAAGAAAATGAGCCAGGGAAACCATATTTAATATCTTCTAAACAGTTAGACAAAACAAATAATGAGACCGTAACTCGATTTATTCAGCAGTCTCTATCAATTTTTTTTTTACCAAATCCAGTTCCAGTAGAGAAGTTTTTAGTGTTTTTGTCTGACGCAGCGCCGTATATGGTTAAAGTAGGCCAAAACTTAAAAATATTTTATCCCAATATGGTACATGTCACTTGTCTTTTACACGGGATAAACAGAGTTGCAGAAATTATTAGAACAGCATATCCCTTGGTGAACAAATTAATTTCAAATGTAAAGAAAGTGTTTTTGAAAGCACCTCTAAGAGTGCAGATCTATAGAGAGAAATTGCCAGGAGTTTGTTTACCTCCAGAGCCCGTAATTACTTGATGGGGAACATGGATTAAGGCCCCGATATTCTACGCAGACCATTTTGAAGCCATTAAAGACATAGTTTTAGATTTAGAAGACAATTCGCAGTGTGTAGTGCAAAGTCAAGCATTATTCAAAAATGTAAATTTAGCTAAGGAACTTGTTCTTATTAAGGTTAATTTTAGTTTTGTACCAGATATAATAACTTCGTTAGAAAGTAGGAATATAAGTTTAAGAGAATCAATTAATATTGTTGAAACTTTTTCCGACAAATGCAAAAAAGTTCCCGGTGATGTAGGAAATCAAGTAAGAAGGAAACTCGAAATTATTGTGGGAAAGAATGAAGGCTTTAAGTATTTAATGGAAGTCAAAAATATTTTTGATAGTAAATCATCCAACGAAGTAATACCTTGGCCTTATAACTTACTACCCAAATTAAAATATTGCCAGATCACATCGGTAGATGTTGAAAGAACTTTTTCTTTGTACAAACATATTTTTACAGACAGAAGGCAAACATTTTTATTGGAAAATTTTGAAAAATATATCGTTATAAATGCATTTTATACTATTTCAGGTTGAAAATTGTACCTATTATGTTTTTCTTTTAATTTTACATAAAATAAATAATTTTTGTAAGAGTCGGCGTTTCTTTATTTCCATTTTTCCATGTTATATTCAAGGCATATAATTGCATAATTTGACAAATAAATGCATATTGTTGCATATTTCAGAGAAAAACGATGCATATATATGCGCATATTTTAACTGAATTGACGTGCATATATTCCGCCCTTTAGTCATTACCAATTGAAAATGTATTTAATAGTGTTGGACAGACTATAAAGGTACTATGTGCAAATGTTTGCCTTTAGTGGATTATTAGGCATTATTAAATATTGCATAATCATTTAATAAAAAAAATTCAAACAACTTAACACGAACACGCGAGGATGTTTTGATGGGTAAATACTAAATGGCTAGAAGTACTATGTGCGAATGTTTGCTTTAGTAAAATAGTGACGGCATCGTGTTAATAATTTGTACAAAAATCATTCTTTCAAAAATAAAAGAACACATGGTGAACATCCATTTAATCATCACTATATCTATTTCACACATTTAATAATAAAAAGGAATATAGATAATTTCAATTAAGAATAAATTTTATAAAATGTTAATGTTGTTAGTAACAATAATATAAAATATATCTGATGTTAGTATAAAACATAGATATTGTGTTTAATTTTCTCACCTTATCCCAAAGTAGATTAAACAAGAGAAAGACCATAAATCAAGAAGTAAATCGCTGTACGAATTCACGAATAAAATTTAATAATTTATGCTGTTATGAACAAATCGAATGTGAAAGTATTACATCACTTGTATCAATTATAAAGTAGGTATCACATCAATGTGTCTCAAATGAATGTATTATAAAGATATTGTAGGTTGAAGATGTTAATCAAGTAGTGTTACTAGAGGTGTTGAAACAATTCAATATCGTTTATTTATATGAGAGATGGTTAAAAATCTCTCAATTACTATTTACCACTGTTTATGTAAATTACTCATCCGTGGTTTTATTAGTTCTGTGCATTTTTGTGTGAGTGAAAACTGTGAGCCAGTTCAATTTAAATTAATATGGAAGACTGTTTACTTTTGCAGAACATACAGAAATGGCGTTCACTTATGGCGAGGTAAATGGATATGGTGTGCCTGTTTTGTTTCTAAAAATATACACCAAAAGTTCCAAAATATATACACTAGGCAAAGGCAAAATGAAAATATGAAAAAAATGGAATATGGCCTGCAAGATGTAGTTGAATGAATACCGGCAATAGAACGGATTGAAATGATCCCCAAAGGATGATTCCGTATGCCATGCGCGAGAAAACCTGGCCGTAATAGAACCTGACTAGGTCTTTTGTATATAATCAATGCTTCAGTACTCGAATCTGATAACATGCGGAATAAATTAATAATTAATAATAAATTTGCTTTTTTACTGAAGTAAACTACTACTGTCGGCCTAGCTTTTATTAGAAATCTAATTATATATCAAGAGGAAGATTATATTCGTTAATATGAAGTTTGGTATTGATAGCTTTAGCCGTTTGGCTATTACTGTGGTCACACACACACACATATACACACAGGCAGACACACAGACATGTTTGCAAAAACCACATTTTCGGTATCAAGGGACTTCAAAACGTGGACATCTGCAGAAATCTCGAGGTCAAAAATATTCGTCATTACAATAAAAAGATGTTTGCTGGGCTGTTAAGCATCCCTGTTTAAACGAATGTGAATAAAAATCATCGCCGCTAACACAGGAAATGTTAATATTGGTGGCACCCTGTTACCAACTACGTTGACTGCTAAAGCTATAGTTTCTAATATACTCCTTTCTTCTGCAGTAATAGCACTACTTTGCTTTACTTTTTTTTTGGCAATATTGTTAAATGATTTTTGATCCGTTTAAGTCCAGTATCATCAACATTATATATACTTCATTTGCTTAAAATTTGTTTTGATTGTTGAAAAAAAAATTAATATTTGCACGCTTGAATAATGTAGATCTTGAAAGACTTGTAGACTTTGTGGTGTATATAGATACATTTTGATGTCGTGTGATAACAGCTAATAACCAATCTTTTGATGCCATATCATCATTTTTCCAAATTTCGATTATTTTATTTGTGTTGACAACAGCTAAATCATAAGCCAACCTCCGTATATCTCTTGTGGTTAGTGTATAATATACCTTTGAACAATCTTCTACATATTTGGCCAACTACTCCTTTTGTTGTAGAGTCAAAGTTTTAGATGGTTTGGCATATTCAACAGATGGAGGATTATACAAATCCAATTATAACGTCTTTACATAGCGATAGAGCGTCATAAAATTAATTCCGAATCTTTCAGCAGCAATTCAATATTTATCTCCAAGTAATTTCTTTCTTATGTGCTGCCATCATATTTCATTCTATAAGAATAACATGAAGCAAATTCAACCTGTCAGTGTTATTATCATTTCGCCATCGGGTATCTGCAGTTTCTCCAGAATATTATTATCAGCTCTGTATCGTGAGAATGAGTAAATAAATATAGTTTGTTTCAAGATATAGTGCGAATGCAAGCTCCCACAGTGTACTATATCTTGAAAAAGACTATACAGGGTGAGCCGTGAGGAATCGACCAAACTCTAGGAGTGTATTCTACATGTGAAAATAATGAAAAAATACTCAAATGTTATTATCCGATTTTTATTTATTTTCGAGTTATAGCGTAATTAAATATGTATATTTAGTATGCCATGTTTTGATGTAATGTATGTATTCGTGAAAACAGTGAAACCCCGGTAGCAAATCATCATAGGAAAGTCTTCCTAACTGAAACGCTATCTGTTCGTGGTTTTCCGAACTAGCGGTGGTGACATCTAAAGCAGTCGAGAAATAGTGTAGAGTGTTTCGTATGTCTAATGCGTCTAATGTCACTACCTCTCGTTCATTGTTGATATAGTGAGGGCGCTGCCATCATAAGAAACGTTCCCTATACATACATACCTTGGAGTAAATTATTATAAAACTGTTGTTCGAGTTTTATGACATTGACTTGACGTTTGTACGACTAAAGTGTAGGAAACTAAAATGCCACACACTTATTCAAATTTAGAATATGCTAATATGGTGTTTGTTTATGGATTTTGTAATGGGAATGCTACTGCTGCTGCTAATGAATATCGTCAACGGTTCCACATCACAGGCATCCAAATAAAAAAGTATTTATTAGTGTATTTAACAAATTGTGCGAGACCGGAAAGCTTCCCAGTGTAAGCATAATATCTGAACGCGGCAGTCGACAACAATTACAATAAGTAGAAGATATTGTTGATGTAGTAGAAGAAGACGCAACTATCAGCTCACGGAGAATCAGTATTGAATTGGGCATTCCACAAACAAGGGTGATAAAAACACTCCACGAGCAAGGCTGACGTCCGTACCATGTACAAAGTGTACAGCACCTACAACCAAATGATTATCGTAGACGTATGGAATTTTGTCGATAGATAAATGATAATCCCCGTTTTGTATCGCATACACTTTTTACGGATGAAGCAACATTCACCCGTGAGGGTATTGTCATAACAATCATGTATGGGCAGACGAAAATCCACACGCAACAGTCGAAAGTAACTTTCAACATAAATTTTCGGTAAACGTGTGATGTGGTCTGATTGATGGTGTTGTAATTGGTCCTTACATTTTTGAAAATCGCCTCACGGGGGAGATCTATTTAAGTTTTTTAGAAAGTGAACTACACGGACTGCTAGAGGATGTTCCCCTAAACATCAGAATCCAAATGTTCTACCAGCACGATGGAGCGCCTACACATTACGCTCGTGCGGTCAGGCAACATTTGGATGAAAGGTTTCCAGGGAGATGGATTGGTCGTGGGAATGACACTGGTTGGCCTCCTAGGTCTCCAGACCTCGCCCCACTCGATTATTGTTTGTGGGGCTGTTCAAAAATGAAGTGTATCAAGTAAAAGTGGACACTCGTGATGCACTAATTCAACGGATTAGGAATGCTGCAGAAAATATCAAACATCAACCTGACGCAATCAGGAACGCAACCAGCGCCCTTGGTAAACGATGTAGAAAATGTTTAGAAATGAATGGCGGTATTTTTGAAAATATATTATAAAGAACGATAATAATAATGGGATACCAAAACTTTAATGTATGAAATTTTGTTTATTTAAAATTACGCTATAACTCGAACACAAATAAAAATCGGATAACAACATTTGAGTTTTTTTTCATTATTTTCACCTGTCGAATACACTCCTAGACTTTGGTCGATTCCTAACGACTCACCCTGTATATGTATAGTCAGTTTCAAGATATAGCAACCTATGGGAGCTTGCATTCGCACTATATTTTAAATTATTATGATTTATTTGGTTTTGTGCATTCAATGAAATTGAATTTCAATAAGTAACGACTACTCCCATCACAATATTTAATACCACCAATTTTACACAAATATATTGTGAATGTTGATTGTTTATATAGATAATCTTCATCATTGAGCCCCACAAAGGGCGTTTGTCCGAGGATAATGACGTAGTTTAAAATTTATAATTGAATTAAAGCTGTGGCACAAATCGTAAAATGTAAAATTCGCAATGGCTGTTCGATAAATCAATAATATACGGCCATTATTACTTGCAATATACATGTTGCAAGGTAGTTTCTAGATGGATGGTATGATTCAATATCTGCATTTACTCCAATTGACACTTCGTCTTCGAAAGACGACCGAAACATAGTCCATGGTCACGTCTGTGATTGCAGCGGACGGCGTAGAGGACGTTATCTCGGCGGACCATCACCGAGTCCTTTGCCGACATCTCGAGGAATGTTTGTAAATTGGTCCTTACAAGCCGCTATACAAGTATTTATTGGCTGTGGACGGCCGCCCGATAAACGACCGTTTCAATTACATGTCATCACATCGGATACAACACAAAAGTTCTTCTTCTTCGTTCAACTAATTGTCCGCAGCAATACTACGAAAGGTAGATCAGTCGAATTTATGGAACCTCTAAATTTTGTTCTAGACTAAGACTTGGTTGGCATTTACAGTAAATTTCTTTACATTGAAATACAGTAAGGTATATATTTCCATAACTGACGAACTTTATAAAACTAGGAAATTATATTTTTTAATAATACATTGCTGAACAAATTATTGACACACATATTAAATAAATCATAAACTAACGATTTTGAACGAAATACAGGAGCTAATCTGTTTTTTATTTAATTTTATATACGAGGGGTGTTCAAAAACCTATTATGAAATTGTAATTTAATGTTTAATGTAGGTACTTACAATTGTTTTAATTATACATTCATGTGCAGTAACAAGTAAACGAGTACTGAAGCTGTTTTACGGTATTTTTGCTAGATTGTTACTGGCTTCATAAAAATATGGAGTGCCATGCTGTCTCTCTATTCCATTTTGAGTGAGACTCCTCCAAATACATTCATATTTGCTAATATGATGTTTAGGAAAAAGCCGTGTAAGAAAATTATTTGAACTGCATTGTGTAAACAGCCCGGACACCGATATGCTTTTTATGATTTCTTGAAAGCTACTCTGTTCTCGAGAAAGGCGAAGTTCAGCTAAAGAAGTAACTGTCTAATTTGGATAAAAAATTATACGTAAAGGCCAGTTCCCACTTATGCATTTTCATGCTGCATTTTTTAATGCGGGAGCAAAATGCAGCATTTCTATGTTCACACTGTGCATTTCTAAGTAGTTGCATGCAACAAAAATGCATGCATTTTTACTGCATGGCTTTAGAACCTGTTCTATATGTATGCAATAAACTGCATGCATTTCTAGTAAGGACTAGGGATTTATTGGATACCAACATATATTTTAGGTTTGGTATCATACACAATTGTGTTTGAAATTTTGAAATTTAGGTAAGCTACTTTTCGCAAAGATTCATCGCCAAATTTGCATTTTATGATTTTTATTACCTTTTTGTAGAAAGGCCGTATGTGATTTATTGAACATTTGTTAACCAACTGTGAATACGTATCTAGTATTAACTGTTAAAAATATCTATATTCAAGCACTTTTCTGTTTTCAGAAGTAGAGTAAAGACTCGATAAATGTACATAAATATTTATATACGGTATTTCTATTCCTGAACTATTAATTCAAAAATTAATTTACGTAAGTATGAATATATAATTTATTTATAGTATTTGCCTATAAATTACATAAATTATAAAATTGATTTTAGAATGGCTTGCAAAGGACAATTTATATGGTTGCGAGAGCTAACTCTAAATTTAATTGAAATGTATGAAGAGCAACCACTGCTGTACAATATAAAAACTGCAAAATTATAAAAACAAAATAAAAAGAAATGAAGCATTGGAAGAAATTAGAGAGAGCTTGTGTTCGAAAAGTAGTTTCGCCTCTGGCCAATGTTTAAGTATTGAGGACATTAAAAACAAAATTCATATTTTAAGAACGCAGTTTTTTAAAGAGTATAGAAATTTGAAAGAAAGTAAAGTAAGTAGAGCTGGTACAGAAGAAATATATGTGCCAAAACTTTGGTGTTTTCAAGATTTAAAATTTTTGATCGAAGGTGATGTAGTAAGTGACAGCATCTCCTATTTAGAAGTAAGTTATTGTCCAAGAATATGCTAGAAGATTTATCTTCCTTTGTTTTAGAACGAAATATGTGAAAAGGTAGAAAATCATGACAAAAATATGGCAACAGGCCAAGATACTATTGTTTTCGATGGTAACATCGATGAACTTATAGTGGCAGAATTAATAAAAGTGTCAAATCCAAGCACACCTGCTGTACCTGGGTCATCTTCGAGTAACACACCCCACAGGCAAAAACTACTATCTCGATTAATTCAAAATGCAGCAATTGCCTTGAAGGATCACAGGGCTTCCAAAGGGGCCAGTGATGATCTTCATTCATTTGCAAATTAGGTATTTCAAAATGAATCTTCATTTCCCTTATAATAGCAGATGTTTTTAGTTCAATAAGTGATGAAATGCGAAAAATAAAAAATCCTAAAAATATTAGGATTTTAAAAAGAAAAATATTTAATTTAATTATTAATATGCAGGAAGAGGAGGCAGAAGAAGAGCTGTAGATATTTAATTTTTAAATATATTTTACAAAATATTTTTCTGTGTATTATTTGTGACTGAAAGATACATAAAAAATCATTTGTTCAATACATATTTTGATGTACTAATGATGAAGTATTACTTGAAATTAATAACATAAAAAAATATTTAAATAAAACAAATCACTACCCAATATATTCAAAATTATATTTTTGTAAAAGAAATATGAAATTACAAATACATCATATCATGCCAGGTCATTCTGCCAAGGAACAGCCCCAACACCATTAACGTACTCCATAAATTCATGTCTATTTTCAATAGCATATCTGGATGCACTATTTCCTTCTTCTTGACTTACACCATATTTAAATGTATAACGCCTATCAATTTCATCTCCTACCCCAATTGTCGAAAATGAATTGCTGCGTAAAAAGTTATGTATAACTACACAAGCAAGAACAACAGTTTTTCCTTTTTCGGGTTTTAACTTTATAGGACCCAACAGAATTCGAAACCGATTAGATAAAATCCCAAAAGCATTTTCAACAAACGTCGTGCTCTAGTAAGCCTGTAATTAAAAATGCGTTGTCCCCTGGATATGTTTCGAAATGGATATGGTTCTAAAATATGCTTGGATAAAGGAAATGCTGCATCAGCTACCATTTCGAATGGCATTCTATGGGCGTTCTACTAGATAATTGCCTTTCCTCAGGTATATTTAGTATATTATTTGCCAAAGCTCTTACCAAAGAACTTTTCCTGAACATACCTCCATCACAAATTCTGCCATTTGTCCCAACATCAATATATATAACTTTGTAATTTGCATCTGCCAATGCCAAGAGTACAATGCTGTAAGTTCCCTTATAATTATAATATGCAGATCCTTCACTGTTAGGAGCTTGGATTAATATATGTTTCCCATTCAAAGCACCTATTACATTGGGCATATTCCACTTCTCTTTGAACTCTTCAGCTATATTAAGCCATTCAGCGGCTGTATTTTGCAACTATAAATTTATATAATAAGTGCTATAAAAGTAATTTTCAATATAATCGTTACCTTCAAATATTGGTTTAAAGTTTTATAAATTGCGATGCAAACTTCCGGTATAATCTTAGATATCGTGGAGTGGCCTACCCGAAAAGAATAGGACAAGTTTTTGTAGGTTTCTCCAGTAGCTGAATATCTAAGAGTCATTGTTAATCTGTCTCGTGGAGAAACTTAGTGTTTTCCTTCTTTATATGTAGTGTAACATTATTTAACAAAATATTAAATAAATCCTCAACCATTCTTAAGAAATTCAAAAAGCTTTCCGGGTCATCTATCCGAATTTCATTATGAACGAGGCTGAGATTACCTTTTGAATCTCGTTTCCTCAACCAAGGTTTTACCCACCATTTCCTTGGAGTCTCTAATAACAGAGAAGCACTTGCACCAATTATTAGTAGAAGTAATATCTCTTCATAATCCATAGCTCCTACTATTAAATTTAGACGAAATCGACAAATGGAATGATCAAATTAATTACTAACGTGAACCAATATGACAATACGACAATACGACCGACAGTTTTATATATAATAGCCACCTTTGGCGCCTTTTTATTTCACTATTTGTGAAATGGTATTGTGATTGCCCAAAAATAAAATCCCTAGTTATTTTTCACTATGCTGCACATACAATTGCATAAATGTAAATGTCATTGCAGTTTTTGATGCACAGTGGTTGTGCATTAAAAAATGCATAGATTTCATGCAGCAAAGTTGCTTCAGTTTAATGCATAAGTGAGAACTGGCCTTAAAGAACAACACGCACGTACATGCGCACTGGTGGGTAATAATATGTCCGAAGATGACATAAAAAAACATTCCAAATTCAAATCTAAACTTAATTTGCAGCTATCCACTTCCAAAGATTAATGTTATTACTTATTTAAAATTGTTAAATACATATACTATGTTTTATGTTATATCGCTCTTTCTTTAACTTCAACTGCACACTTTCCATAGATTTTAACATGAGAGTATTTTAAAAATAATGAGATTTCTATACGCACAAGGGTGCGATAAATAATTTAAGAGACTAAAACAATATTTCGAAGGAAAGTGCTTTGCGTCAACGTCTCTATAGTGGAAATATTGGGAAAAAACAACTAATTATAAGTTGTAACACACTGTTGTTTTTTCTAGATAGACTGTATATGACAATAAACATATTTTCCCTCTTGATTTCAGATTAATCTTTGTTTTAAGTATAGATTTGTAGAGTTTATAATAAGTACATATTAGAAAATACAGACTATGTTGATTTGTGAAAAACCATGATTTTCAAATTTTAAATTTTGGTCTTATCGTTAAATTATGTTTATTCAAATTTAAAAAAAATGTTTTGAGAACTCTACTTGATAACAAATTTGATTTAATTGATTTGTAATACATAAAAAAATTTAGTGACGAAACAAGCAGCATTATTTATTCGTCTTTCCTGATGAAGAAACCAAATATTAAATACAAAAATACATTGTTCCATCTTAGACGCGTATTGCAAGCATTAAGACAGACGAAATACCAATTGTGCAAATTAAATAAACATCTAAATTCATTACGTAAATATTTACATATGAAAATAAAAATTGTTGTATTTATTTTATATAAAACGACGGGAGCATTAAAGAATGCCATTTTCTCTTACAACCCGACTTACACTGTAACTTACCAAGTGGTTGCTTTTCACTGAACAGGACCGGACTTTGTACACTTAATGTTTGAGGTAAGTTGTTTTTCAATGAGTTTACACAAACATGTCGAAAAAAGAAACAATTATTTAGCGAAACTTCGTATTTGGAGGATTTTAGTGATTAGCAACAACTTTTTTTAAATACTTGTTTTAGGATTGTTTTCATTATTTTACTCGATACACTAGCTTTTATTTTTATCATAGTTGCCCGGATTGAAACTCCAAAAAAATTCATAACACAAAAATACTAATCATAATGGCCATCTATCACTGATAATTAAATAAACAATTTATTTAGGTGTCATCAAGTAAAGTGAAACAGGCGGTATAATGAAAACTTACTAAAAATTCAATGTTGGTGAAATGATATAATTGCATTTATATCAAATTTTAACACTTGTACGTTGGGTTTAACGAATAAACGACCGGCAGGCAAAGTTTCGCCAATATTGTGTGCTATTAGGGTTAGATAATAATGGGACCCCATTAATGAAAGCCAGCATTTGAAAATACATATCATAAGAAAGTTTCGTTGAAGTAATATAATATAGGAGAGCCACTTTTGTCCCATAATATACTTTATGGAATAGCATTAGTTTAATTTAATTTACCGAGAAGAGCTTACAATTTAAAAACCCATAAATTCTGTTATTACATAATGTTCAAAAAAGCTCTGTTTTGAAATTTTGATTGTGTGGAAGCCCCTTTTGGTAAATAAAAAAAAACAGTAATCATTTAAGATAGGCTAAAAAAAAATGAAAATTATGTCCGAATGTTACATCAGTATCGCATTACCCATGTATAAGTCATTAACCAACGACATTTCCTGATAGTTCAGCTAGCTTTATTTGTGAAAAATGTTGATGCTAAGGCAGCGAATTTACCTGGTGAAATGTTATGCTACAGGAGAAGTGAAGTCTCGTATGTAATATAGTTATTTAATGAAAATACCCGAATGTAAGTGTAAGCAAAACAGCATCGAAGAAATTCAGCGATAAGTTTGATGAAACGGTATAACAGTTTCCGACAAAAAGAAGCCTCAGAAAGAGTACAATGGTGATGACGAGTTGCCGAACATTCTAGAAAATGCTTCAGGATTTTTTTATTGCCATCACTTGAGCTAGAGGAATTGCAACGCATCTACTTCCAACAAGATGGGTGTCCAGAACGTGGTACCTTGATTGTAAGAGAATTCTTAAATTTACACTTTCCTAATACCGGGATATCAACAATTAAATTGGTCAATGGTGGTCATGGATTTTAAAATTATTATCGTAGCGTGCATCGTACATTTAGGTATGTCATAATTTTTTGAATGTCAACATCTATCAAGTTATTGTGTTGAAGTTTTCTAATCCTGCACGGTTTTTGAATCATGGTTCTCACCACAGAGCACAAAATTTACATGATTGAACCCTATTTTCGAACGGGTGTGCTAGTTAATGGAACTTGGGAATACAGTCAACGTTTGTGTTTGGACAATTTTCGAGAGCACTTCCCAGCCGTCGCAGTATTACCAGACAATTTTTATGCATGCCTTACAAATTGTGTTGAAGTGTTTCGCGAAACTGGTTCTGTGACGCATAAAAAAGGTGCTGGTAGACCAAGAGTTCGTACAGAAGAAGTTATTAATGATGTTCGTCAACGTATGGAAGAAGAGCCTACAAAACCTTTAAAACGTCTCTCTCAAGAAATTCGGCTTTCTTATGGAAAATGCCAAACGATTGTAAAGAAGGACCTGAACATGCATCCATATAAGATGCAATTATATCAAGCTCTTCTGCGTGCAGACCACCTCAGACGCCTTGCGTACTGGCATTGGTTCGTTAATAATTTAATGAATGCCGATCTGCTGAACTTAACTTTTTTTTTCTGACGAAGCTTGGTTCCACCTTTCGGGATACATCAATTCTCAGAATATGCGAATGTGGAGCACTGATAACCCGCATATTTTTATTGAAACGCCACTACATGCTCAGAAAATTGGTGTTTGGATGGCAGTTTCTCGCAGAAGAATAATTGGGCCAATTTTTTTCAATTTCACCGTCAACGCAGAAAGGTACAGAAATATTTTTTTGACTGAATTTATGCAACAGTTAGACTATGATGAACTTCAATACGGCTACTTCCAGCAAGACGGTGCAACAGCACATACTACACGAGAAAATCTTGCTTTTCTCCGCGAGTTTTTTGATGACCGGCTGATAAGTTTGCATACGGAAGTTGAGTTTCCTCCGAGATCACCTTGTTTGACAATTATGGACTATTTCATCTTCCCTTATTTAAAAAAATTAGATTTTCGCAAATCCGATACATAATTTGCAAGAACTGCAACAAAGAATTGTTCAGCAATGTGCAACCATAACGCCAAAATGCTGCAAAGCGCTTTTCAGAACATGAGGAGGCGCGTAAACTTGTGCATTGAACAAAACGGGGGACATTTCCAACAATTATTGTAACTTAGTTTTTCCGGTTAATAAAAACGTTATTTATTTCATAACTTGTAGTTCATTATTATTTTACAGCTGAACTAAGTAGATAACACATTTGTAGGTTATTGATAATGTCAGTGTAGCTTGACAATGATTGAATTATTTCAAAAGGATGATTTAAACTAAGACAAGCGTTTTATATTCCATGACCAACATTGACCAATTTAATTTTTTATATCAGAGTAGATAGATTGGATGACATGGACCAATATATTGGCCACTTCCGTCATCGTACTTAACGCCTATGGATTTTTTTCTTTGGAGTTACTTAAAGCAAAAAGTGTAGAGAGAACAATGGAAAATGATTTAAATTATCTAAAAATGTGGATTACGAAGGCTGTTCGAGAAATTAATGTAGAAATGTTAACAAAGTTTACCAACAATTTAGAAACAGTTGAAGATTGCGTTGGTTGTGGAGGACATTATTCGTTCAATCATCATCGATTCAAAAATGAATCAATATAGGATGTTGTTACATTTGAAAAAATCACTTTTAGACAAAAATGTGTCTTGTTACTTTAATCCAGTTTTCTGCAAATTCAATTAGAAATTGAAAAAAATGAGATATGTTTTTATTAGGACCTTTTGTTATGAACAATGTTACCAAAATTGTCTCTATCTGATACGACGTTCTCGAGAAATATAATTTTATAAAAACAGTTTTTCAGAAAAATGGTAAAAAACGAAATCCTTAAATTTTATGTCTATACTATCGTATTACTTTTTGACTAAGAATTATACGGGGAATACAAAAGTGTAATAATATACATGGTGTTCTATTAAAAAAAAATCTAACCATGGTTAGCCACCAGATTATGGAACACTCTGTATAATACAAAATAATTTTAAATGGTTGTCCTAATAAGTGGCTATTATATGAGAAAATCCGCTTTGAATTATATTTTCTCATAATGTGACAATCTACCTTCTCCGCGGAGATAACTCACCCTGTATATATGTATGTATCGTATCAAGTGACGAAACAAATTAAACTGACATTTATTGTTTTCTTGTTACTTTTTTTATAATTTGCTCTTTGCAACACAGTAAAAATGTGTACAAAATATACTCAAAAGAATACTTTTACTAGGTTGACTTTATTGCCATATTATTAATTTTAACTGAAACCAGCCGCTAAGTAATTTTAATATTCACATCCTATGGAAGATGTATTAACAATATAAGAAATATATTTATGTTATTGTTTGCCTGTCGGTATGTGCATACAATATCATCATAGCGTCTGCCATAATCATTAGTAAGTACATACATTTATATAGGTACAAAGAATGCTGTTATTGGAAGTTGACACATTCACTGCACAGAGTAATGATGATGCAATTAGTATGCGCTGTCACCGCAAACTTGTATTTCACAAGCGTTAATAATTCAAAAAATAGTTTGAATTGGTCGTAAGCAAACCATTAGTTACAATTAAGGAGGCAATAAGACACACATTAATATTGATAGAAGAGGAACGGTTGCCAGATAGTGATCTCTTGCCGCCAACTTCTTTTAAATGATGAACAACGTGGAATATAATCGAAGAACTTGGATACTTATAAATACATACATATATTATACATTTGTACGCACGTTTGTGTAGATGAGAAGGAAACGAAAGAGAAAAAAAAACGGAAGAAAAGTGATCATGTAAAGACGAAGAAGAGATGCATCTCAGAATTTATAATTTAACGTTTCAATCTGGCGGTGATCTGTCAACGACGCGGACAGGTAGGACAGGTAGGACCGTCATAAGTCAAAGGGACTAACGAGGGTGATCTGCACCCCTGCCGCGCTACCATTATTCCTTTCGCTTTACAAACATATCGTGCTTAATAATAATCAACACGTCCCATCAATAAATTATCAAGATCTGCCTGTGGTAGGAAAGATCGATAAGGGAGTGTAATTTTTCAATCGCAGAAACTAGGGTAAACACATCATTGCTTACTTAATTATTTATTTCTCCTCATAATGTAATTATAATAGGAATATTTATGTTTTAAAGCTAATAATATATTCAGGAAAGAACTTACAAAACAGAAAGTTATAATCTAATTGAATAAGACTTATAATACAATATTCAATTGTTCTAAAATATATTATGTTGAGTCTATACTCTGTTTTTTAATTCTGCGGACCACCTTTAAATTTTAGCGCTGAATGTGGGCAATTCGACTATAGTTCTTTTCGTGCCTGAATGACACTCACTTAATTTAATTGACAGTCACTTCTAGTCATTTGACAGTTGATAGAATATTGCGTTCGCGGATATTCCAACGAAGATTTTCACGAGTCCAATACCAACAAATTGAGGGATTATGATGACTATGCACATGAAATGATTTTACGTCTATGAACAGGATATTATTAAAAAAATAACTCATTACTTTGCAAAATTCCATACGCCTGTAATAATCGGTGGGAAGAGTTCTTGAGACGTTGATATTTTGTAGGACTGGTACTTATTTTTACGTAATAGTTTTCGGACCGTTGTATCAATGTTAAATTCGCAAGCAGTTTGTCAGAATGACATACTTGGATTTAATTCAACCAAGGTGCATATTTGCATTTAATGACTGACTTTTTGTTATTTACTAACGTAAAGTTCGTTTCAAAACGTCGAATTGTGTTACGAACTGTATTTGCGCTAGGAATGGATCTGTTCAGATAATTTACTCCAAGTAAATCCCTAGTTACTTCCACATATTTACCACCGTAAAATTGCTTTACCACAAACAGTTTTTCTTCTGGCGGATAGTAATCCATCTATAAATAACAACCGTTACCCACCTACCCGACGCGATTAACAAATGTGCCAGTCGACTGGAGATCGACCGTTTCTAGCAAACAAAATTCAAATGAAATGCGTAAGTGCAACTGCTATCCTTGTTGCACTAATTAACTTGCTTTCATTCCTACACATATTGACTTGCAGATAACATGTTTGTTGTGTTAGACAAGAACGTTATTTCTTCGTGCATTTAATGTATTAAAAACAAGGATAGTTACCTCTAATACATCAATCAAAAGAACAATTTGTACAATTTGTAATTTGCTTTCTCGTACTAGCTCATAGAAACTCTATGTGCCGTCCTTTTATAACAATAGTAACATCCTCGACTAGTTTATACAGGCTAGGATTACGAACTTAAATGTAAGAACATCAACACCACGGATGAATGGATTGTAAATTTTGTTATTTTCAATTTTTTAGTGCATTAAATAATCCACTGAGAAAAGGACTAAAATGCCCGAAACATGTATGAAAAGACAGTTACTTAAATATGAATTTCCATACAAAGAATTTGTTTTCTATTCAGACCTGTAAATCTCCCAATAAAAGAAAAACTACGAACAGTGCAATAAGTGTGTTACAAATGAAAATAATTAATAATTCATACATATATCATATCTTGTGATCGGTGCCTTTTCTCTCTCTCGTCCTGTATACTTACTGAAAGCATATATTAGAATATATTTCAATAAAATTAGTTATTGTTCATCTTAACTAAATTGTTATGGTCAAGAAAGTAATTATAAAACGCAAATATATGAACAGCATAATATATTTATACCATCTACATCTATACATTAATTGGCTAGTTGACCTAAACGTTTAAATACAAGTACGTAAAGGGCGCGTTAAAAATTGGTCTTGAAGTCACTTTGCGTTTCTTTGCCTACAATTCGTACTTAATTAATACGTTCTCTGCAAGTTTAAACGACACAGAGTTTTTAGCAATTTCGAAACGTCTGCGTAGGTTAGTTTGTATGCGCGACGAGAAAACCACTTAGAAGGAAATGTTTTGAGTCAAACACAAATAAACACAACACTTTCCCATTAACGGTCGAGGTGTAACATTTTAATGTTGTGTAGGATTGATTTATCGATACAATGGTAACGGTGTGTTCATATAGATTTATTATTTGGAAAGTGTGTTCGTAATGACAATAAGTAATAGAATATTCATGTTTTCAGACAAGTGTTAATTCATTTTCGAAATATAAATTATATTTCTTTTTCAAAAAATTATTCTAGAAAGTTAGGCATACATTTGAAATAAAACACATAATTTTCAAAATATCGTTTAGACAAACTTGAAATTTTCGAACTTGCAATTGGAACCAATTCCGAAACGGCCCCTAACTGGAACTTCTTATAATTAAACATAAACATAATATAATAATAATAATATAATTAAACATAAACTTAATGATATTATAATTCCAGATTTATCCCATGCTTCAATGTAAATATTCTTGTCTTCCTATATCCAATTCTACGTACATCAACTGCTATGCTAATTAGTTCTACTATTATTTTGCTTTATAGATAGAAAAATTACTGAAATCTTTTCTTTAAAACTGTATGATCAGAAAAAATATTTTTTCTCATCTCGTTTAAATAAAAATTGTCTCTAAGGTATTAGCACTGATTTTCAATTACTCTTGATATACTTTAATAGGATCATTTCTCTTAAGGGAATATGATTCAATACCAATTGCTCACTCAACGACAATGGAAGGAGAATATGACAGCTTAGCTTTGATCATGGAGAAGAAAAAGTTTTATGAACATCAAGTGTGAGGGCTTGAAAACGGTAAACTTTCTCTTTGGACAGCGAAGTGACAACACCAGATATACTTGCTTCTTGGGTCTCTGGGATAGCAGAGACAAAACACATCAATGGGTTAGAAAAAAGTGGCTTAAAAATAAAACATGGATGTTGGGAAAAAGAATGTCATTAATAACCCTTTAGTTGGACAAGAGAAAAATTACTTTTGTCCACTTCATATCAAGCTAGACCTTATGAAGCAGTTTGTAAAGACTCTTAATAAAAACGGATCATGCATTGCATACATAGGGGGAAATATCTCAATTAAATACGGACAAAATTAAAACAGGAATATTTGATGACCCACAAGTAAGGCAACTCATAGAATCGATGTATTCTGCTTTCGTAAATTCATTAATTGAGGCTGAGCGAAAAGCCTAGACTTCATTTGTTGTCGGGAGTTTTCTGAGCAAACGCAAAGCTGAAATCTATGTTAAATCGAAAAACAATTTCAAATCCCTTGGGTGTAACCTGAGCATTAAGGTGCACTATTTATTCAGCCGCCTCGACCGTTTTTCTGCAAATTTAGGTGACACCAGTGAAAGATAATATGAAATTTTTCAGCAGGATATTAGACAATGGAGGACCGCTACCAAAGAAGCTGAAATGTTGATGGATTAATGCTGAGTTTAAAAAGAACAGTTCATAAAAATGTGATGAAAAAAGCTCCCGAAGTGTTAGTGACTAGTTGGTTTCATCGATGACTCTTTTCTCTATCTTATTATAATAATTTTTGTATAATGTAATAATAAAAATTTCGTGTTTAGATTTTTTATTTGTCCATGAATTTATTTCGAAACAGAGTATCGTATATTTCGCAAAGTGTTATATTTTAGAAATTTGTATTCCTAGGCAAACATTAATGCCATATTTGAATACAGGGCATCAAATTCACATGAAATTAGATCCAAATACCCTGACACCATGTTACACCCTGAACAACATCGCAACTGAATTATAAAACTTTAGGTAAGTTACGGTATAGGGAGATCACTGTAGTGAGGTGGAAATATTTGAAAATCGCAGGGCCGAGCTAACTCAAGTCGCAGATGGCGTGACGGTTCAAGAAATTAATCTTAATGAAATGAGCGTCGGTCGGCGGCGACGCTAGCGACGTTGTCTCTGGGCACCAGGACACTACGCTACCTTAGGAGGTAACCTACCTGCGATCTCTATGAATTGTCACTGGCTGTGTCCCTCCAGTGTGATACACCAACGGATCACCCTGTATGGGCCAGTTACACAAACCTTATCCAAGTGCTAGTTACGTAGTAAAATGTTAAGGATAAAAAAAAAAGAGAAAGATGGACAGTATGCTATATATATTAATTATAAAGATTTTCAACACACAATGTTGCAAATAAATACGCAAAATTATACCATATGATACAAAAAAAAAAATCTGACATGAACAAAACCAATGTATTAAGGAATTTACGAAAATTATTTTCTTAAAAAAAAATTATCAAAAGAGGTATAATTATTACAATCGAAACATGCTGAAATTTTTAAATTATAGAAATATAATGAAAGTTTAAATGTGCGGCAAATTTATTCTTAAAATACTTGATTTCAAAGCCTTATCAAAATGAAGTAGTAACAGTTAGAAATTTGACATAACCTCCGCTCTTATTACCAGAGGTAGGCCGTCAGCAGAAACGTTTCATAAGCCTTACAAGCTTAATTACATGCGATCTTAAATAAGTCGCCAACCAACGGCGATACTACTACAATAAAAATTAATTAAACTGCTAAATTTTAAAAGAAAATCAAAATTTTGAGGAGGTAATTAACGTGATTCGCAAATGCTTATGTTTACAATTGGTACTTAATTAGCACATTTTAGATATAGACAAAATAGTATAAAAGAGAAATTGTTGAATTTACTATAAAGAATTTTGATTACAAATGATATTTATTTAGTTCATTTTAATCATAGGTAAAATAGTATACATAAAAAAAGAATTTACTGAATTTACTGTACAGAATTTATGTTTACAAATGATATTTAATTAGCACAATTTAGACTAAGGTAAAATAGTATAAAAAAAATAAATTATTGAATTTTACTGTAAAAAAAATTAATTCCAGAAAATTAATCTGAGTCGTACCTCAGGTTGTTACAAGAGTACGCAATCAACGAGAGCCCTAACAATTATCCTACTTCTGGGATCTCTCGGTATACAACGAAGTCAAATTTAAATATAAGCAGAATTTAAATAGCGGTAATTGTGACCTAACACATGAAAAGGTGGTTGCAATAAAATTTTGCAGATCACTCGTTAGTTCTTAAAACATGTGCAAATGACCAGCTTACTGGCTCAAAATCCTGACAAATTAGTCGTGATACAAAACGTAGATAAAATTGGTGCTGTACTTAACTTGCAAAATCATGTGGGAAGAATGGCCCACTAGCTGGTGATGTAGTAACGGAGTCCTTCTGGACCTTCAGGAGGTATTCCTCGCAGAAGTCTCTGAGATGGTAGCTTCACACCTCTGAATATGTACAAGCCACTACAGAAGGTATAACGGTCAATTCGACTAAGCAGGTTCTGTGTTCCGCTTAATAATTTTGTTCGACAGTGATTACGTCGGCAAATACCGTAGATACGGTATCGTACCACGGGTTCCTAGATACCAAAAAAAAAAAAAAATAAAGAAAAGCAGAGATTAAAACTCTGGAAATTAACATAATGAAATTCTCTCAGACTTACCCCGACTTTTCGGAGAACACGGTATCCTTACTTCAAAAGACACAGTAGTACAAAAAAAACTCAGAGCCCAAACACGTGGTTCAGCAAAACGAGGGTGACGAAATTACGTAAACAACCCCGATAATAGATACGATAAAGTAACGGTAATATCTACTTATCTCATTAGAGCCGCCGTAGCGATATTGTCTACTTAGACATACAAAATAAATTAGAAAGATAAGTAGTTTTGCACTTGTGATCTTCCTATGAAGAATTACTTAAAAGTGAATTCAGATAGCGTCCATCCGTTGAAACGCCGCGTCGAACTTTCCACGCATTTCTCGAACCCGGAAACAAAAACTAAGACAGGCGGGAAGAATTTAAAACTACACGAGCACCAAAACCATTCCGCAAGTAAATCAACAGTAACATGAACTTAATAATAAAACACAAACATCCCTTTGAACCCCAACGATGACAAAATTAACTAAAAATAAACTTGCAACGAACGGAAGATTATATTGTGATAAGAAAACGAAGAAAGCAACTTTAGGTCAAAGAAGTTGGTACTATGCGATCTGAAAGACCGATAAACAGGCCTAGAGCGGTAAACAGACGCATCTTGAGTTATCCACGCATTATAAATGTTCAACACCCAGGTAAATAGATTAATTACAAAGGTACAACGCTCACCAGATAACGGCGTGTATTTTCCGACCGTAAATGAACTTACAGGCAATGGAACTAGACGTACATACGGGTGATATGTCCAGGAGGTTATGTTCAACGAATGGCTCGGAAAGATGATATTCATCCGAAGGCCCCCCTATTACAATCAAGAGCATGTCCGTGAAAGAAGAAAATAAGTATGCACAATGCCTAAGCTGTCCATCAGTTACATATAAACTTTTTTTTAAGCAAACATAATAACCATAAAACCAAGGAAGTTTTCGATGGCCACAATACATGATTCATTTGGGACATATGTAGATAAGGCGCTGAAAGAGTATCCTAACACAATATTTTCCCTCACAAACAAGGTTACATGAGAGCAAAAAAACTAAGATGAAAACAATCAAGAATACACAGGTATCGTAAACTGGAAGTTCAATATGACGACTGAAATAATATGCGTTCATCCAAAATCAGAACAACAGAGTAAATACAGGTAGGTTAGCCTAAGCAAATGTTTAACAGGCTCAGGAATTACCCACTATAATTCGTAGTCTTAAGGAAACTCAGAAATATAGGAAATTTTAACGTCTAAATGCATGTAAAAATCCTAAATTAAATTCTCTATAAATCTAGCCCTATATAAAAGAGAGTATTCACAAGAACGTACAGAAGTGTTTATTCTGACTCGTACTCTTAAGAAAAACGCAAATATGCGGTCTAAATGATTAAATGCATAGCAATTTATAACCTTAGTCTGAGATGTCCAGTTTTTTAAGTAAGAGAGTGTGTACATAACAAAAGACATGAGTCACGCCTAGTTAGATAACTCAAGTGTACCAGGCACGGTCAATAAGAAAAATCAAGCAACATAAACTGCGAAATGTTAAGATCCTACGGGACACTGCAAAAACGAAAATAGAGCGTAACTACCAAAACAACCTGGCCTGTGTATAAACTATATACAGGGTGAGTTTTTTTGAATGTTTAGCATTGGGATCTCAGAAACTACTGGAGATAGAAAAACGCTTAAATGGGGAAAGATGCGCAGTTTTACGAGTTTGATTTAAAACTGCTTTTGTTTCTCCGATAACTACCATGGCTTATTAGATATTCAAAGAAAACTAAATTTTACGATTTTCTTTAAACATGCTTAGCATCGTTAATAGTAATTTTAGAGAAAAAGTGTTCAGACAAAAGTTTTAGATAATTTTACGCCAAATAAAACTTTGTAGCTAATATTTTTTTTCCGTTCATCATTATCGAGTTATGACGCAAACCTTTGTTTTTTTAAATGGAAACCATAGTTGGTTTTGACATCATTAAAAAGATTATTTTTTGCTGATTACAATGATATAAGGTTTGATATGGTTATTTTAAAAAATAAAGAGGATATAGACATTTTTATGGTTTTTATGGGAAACAATTGAATTTCGAACTGATAAAATACAAACCAAACGAAAACTTATTTTGAAATCTTGTGTAGTAATAAAATGAAAACTATAGGAACTTTTATTAAGGGCACACAACATTATTAATGTTCAAAGATACCTCCATTATTATTAATACACAAATTGCATCTCTTCACAACAGAATTTGTAGCATTGCGTACTTTACGCCTATCGATGTTATTAAAAGCAACTAAGACAGCTTCTCTTAAATCGTCGATTGTTTCATATGTTCTTTTGTATAATGTGTCCTTTAGTACACCCCACAAGAAAAAATCCAAAACTGATAAATCAGGGGATCTAGCCGGCCATTCAATGGGTGCATGTCGTCCTATCCATTGATTAGGGAAGTTCAAATTTAAATAATTTCTAACATTCAAGTAGTGTACTTAGGAGAGTTCTGGGACCACCACCCCCCACTCCTACTACCCCCCCCTCCCCGCAAGATAGGTAGAACCCTCTACCAACCCAACTGATATGGCGCCCTCTCGCAGTCGCCAACCCAACTAAAAATTGCAGATTTCATCATTACCAACCCAACTAAAAATTGCAGATTTCATCATTACCAACCCAACTAAAATTGCAGATTTCATCATTACCAACCCAACTAAAAATTGCAGATTTCATCATTACCAACCCAACTAAAAATTGCAGATTTCATCATTACCAACCCAACTAAAATTGCAGATTTCATCATTACCAACCCAATGTGGCGCCCTCTGACGGCCACTAACCAAACTAAGAAATGGCAGATTTCATCATTACCAACCCAAATACCATGACGCCCTCTCACAGCCACTAACCAAGAAATGGCATCTCCCATCACTACCAACCCAACTAATGTAGCATCCTCTCACGGTCACTAGCCAAACTAAGGTGACGTCAGACAAATGGCGGACCATCAAGATGGTCTTTGTTTCTAGAGAATTCCTGAATAAATTACCAGGCTTGCTATCGCGCTTCTCAATGTACTTCAAACAGGTCTAAACATGTTTCCAGCGGAAACCACAACGGCTGTCTGCTTCTGTGATAGCCGCATGCTTGAAATGTATATCTTACTATATTTTTTAAGAAAAACAATTTATTTATTATTATTTATAAATTAACAATATTATTTTAAATTAACAATATCTCCAAGCTTCATACCATCAAGATGGTCGATAAAAATATAAACTTTACATCTAAGATCGGCATACCATTTCAAAATTATAAAATAAATATACAGTATGCTACTGGACGAGATAGCAACCAAGTATGAATATACAGGACGTTTCAAAGGTAGGGATTTTTAGAAAAGCAAGATGGCGAATCCAAGATGGCTGCCAAAAATCTAATAAACTAAGGTGACGTCAGGCGAAATAGCCGACTACCAATATGATCGATAAAAATATAAACTGTACATCTAAGATCCGCATACCATTTCAAAATTATAAAATAAATATACAGTCAGCCTACTGGAGTCGATTCAGACGAAATAGCCGACTACCAATATGATCGATAAAAATATAAACTGTACATCTAAGATCGGCATACCATTTCAAAATTATAAAATAAATATACAGTATGCTACTGGACGAGATAGCAACCAAGTATGAATATACAGGACGTTTCAAAGGTAGGGATTTTTAGAAAAGCAAGATGGCGAATCCAAGATAGCTACCAAAAATCTAATAAACTAAGGTGACGTCAGGCGAAATGGCCGACTATCAAGATGGTCGATAAAAATATAAACCGTACATCTAAGATCGGCATACCATTTCAAAATTATAAAATAAATATACAGTATGCTACTGGACGAGATAGCAACCAAGTATGAATATACAGGACGTTTCAAAGGTAGGGATTTTTAGAAAAGCAAGATGGCGAATCCAAGATGGCTGCCAAAAATCTAATAAACTAAGGTGACGTCAGGCGAAATAGCCGACTATCAATATGATCGATCAAAATATAAACTCAACTTCTATAAAATACCCAACTCCGTATCACGCATCACAACAACAACCCAACATATTTTCAAAACGCCACAACACCAGATCAACTTAGGAAGATACATCTAGCTCAAACCCAACATACTTTCAAACACCACCACCGAGGATTTATATTTGACATCAGCATACCATTTCAAAATTATAAAATAAATATACAGTATGATACTGGATAACATAGCAACCAAGTATGAATATACAGGACGTTTCAAAGTAGGGATTTTTAGAAAAGCAAGATGGCCGCCAAAAATCTAATAAACTTCGGTGGCATCAGGCATCAATCCATTAAAACCACTATCAAATCATTCTCTTTAAAAGCCATCATTCCAAAACAATACATTCAAATCATACATTCAGCGATAGATGCATAAATGAAATGTATTTATGCAGCGTAACAGTTCAAAAAGCTCGATATCGAGCTTACCAGCATATTTCTAACAGATCTAAACATGTTTTCTAATGGAAACCACAACGTTTGATCGCTATCAATACCTCTATGATAGTAGCCTTATTTAATATATCTATATCATAAAATAAAAAGGAACAACATATTTTAAGAAAAAACAATTTATTAAAAAATAATAACCACATTTTGTAGGCGAATTATAGCATATCAATCATAGGGAAAAACATTAAACGAAATACAACGATAAACAATTATGACATATAAATCCATAGGTAAAGTTATATAGGTAATAAACATCATTCTCTCCATAGAAGACCTAGATATTTAATACCACATACATAAATACATAGACACTCTAATCCTCATATGAATAAATTGATAGACTTATAATAATTATTTTCATCCATAAGTATACATACATACTTTTATATATATCACTACAAGAAATAAGTCGACACCGCTGTGATAGTCACCTTATTTAATATATCTATATTATAAAATAAAAAGGAACAACATATTTTTAAGAAAACAATTTATTAAAAATAAAACAACTACACACATCAAACAAACCTCAACCATACTTTCAATTTCACAAATATCAAAATTTAAACAAAACAATCAAATGCAAAGGCAAGGAATGTTCTCGAGATGATCCATATAGTGCAATATAACAATGCAGTAAAACGATAGAGCTGAGATACATGGTCTATCAAAATTTTTATTACCCACTCTTTCAGCAATCAAAACTTTTTGACAAAACACTATACATATGAAAAATAGACATAGCATTAAATATTTCCATTTTAGAGATACCCCAGTTTAATCCCAATTTTAAATAACATAAATTCTTAAATTGATTTAGTTAACTTTCTTATAATATTTAAAAAAGGTTGAAAAAGAAAACATACTAAGTCCCACAACAGATAAAATATGTACTATCTTTTTACACTTCATGTTTAGTACTGTCATTAGAAGAAATATGCCTGAGGTACAGCTTTTAATATGAAATTTAGGGGTTTTTTACACAAAAACATAGTTTATGCCTAATAAAACTAATTTTGAAACACAATGTGCACATAGTATTAAAAAAGAGAATAAAAACATTAAACAAGGTACGCTTCACACGAAACATTATTATAAATTACATTTTAAAAACATGGAATTCTATTTTATTTGGATGACATTGTATTTACAAATAGTTTTTATATCATTACAAGAAATATGCTTTTCATTAAATATTAACCACTGAACAACAGCAGTATACACAAAAAAACTTGATAGTCACCTTATTTAATATATCTATATTATAAAATAAAAAGGAACAACATATTTTTAAGAAAACAATTTATTAAAAATAAAACAACTACACACATCAAACAAACCTCAACCATACTTTCAATTTCACAAATATCAAAATTTAAACAAAACAATCAAATGCAAAGGCAAGGAATGTTCTCGAGATGATCCATATAGTGCAATATAACAATGCAGTAAAACGATAGAGCTGAGATACATGGTCTATCAAAATTTTTATTACCCACTCTTTCAGCAATCAAAACTTTTTGACAAAACACTATACATATGAAAAATAGACATAGCATTAAATATTTCCATTTTAGAGATACCCCAGTTTAATCCCAATTTTAAATAACATAAATTCTTAAATTGATTTAGTTAACTTTCTTATAATATTTAAAAAAGGTTGAAAAAGAAAACATACTAAGTCTCACAACAGATAAAATATATACTATCTTTTTACAGTTCATGTTTTTTGTACTATCATTAGAAGAAATATGCTTGAAGAGCGGCTTTTAATATGAAATTTAGAGGTTTTTACACAAAAACATAGTTTATGCCTAATAAAAACTAATTCATGTTTGGTAAGCCTACTATTTAAGACAAAAATTATTAGTTATTTCCATTTACAACAGATAGCCCACTATTTATCAATATTTAAGGCAAAAAATTATTATTAATTCCCTCATTTACAACAGATTTCCTTGCTTAATCTCAATTTTTAAATAACATAAATTCTTAAATTGATTTAGTTAACTTTCTTATAATATTTAAAAAGGGTGAGAAAGAAAACATACTAAGTCTCACAACAGATAAATATTAAAACTAAAATAAATATATACTATTTCAAAATGTTTCTACCTTTTATAGCTGTGTTTTGTTATACACAATCCAAACCATTTTGCATGTAAATATCAGTCGCCATTCCAACATGCTTCAGAACTAACCCCATCAGGTTAACTGAAAGAAGAAACACAATCCTATCAAGAATTTTATCTTATATGGTATATGTTTGAATATCTTTTTCGACCACAATTATAGGAATACAATTAGTTTCACATACCTAATGCGGGTGACAGATTGGGCAAAGTATCGGGGGGATCACCAAACTAATCCTTTCAGAACATCGCTCGCATCTGATTATTTCATATTCTTAAAAAAAAATATATACCGAATAATATTTTACATCTCTTTTTTTCATAAAACTCACCTATCATGAGTAAATTAAGCACAAAATGGCTCAGCACCCTGTGTCGATATATTTCCCGCAGAGGTGCAGAATAATAGCACATCGTGCATAATATATCATCACCCCCTTCATGCACTCGCACGAAGCCAGCAGCAATCACGCACATATTATTAATAGGTATCAATTGATGACGTCCATATCCGTCATCTCGGTACACATCAACCACAATGTCACCCGAACCACGAGATTCATAACCATTGTCTGTATCAACAGACGGCAAAGTTAATGTTGAATCTGAATTTTGATCATCCATCACCTTAAACAAAAATTAATCAATATTAAATTCTACACCCCCAACCATCTTTAAACATCAACAAAAATTATTTGATATTAAAATACCACTCACAAAAATAAACAAACTAAATAAACACAATTAATAGCCAACAATAAAAGATGCAGGGGAAAAACAAAATCTACTTCGAGGCACACTATCAAAACTAATATAAAATGATCTACTACACATCTATATATAACCAACCCCCACTAATGACCTTAAACGAAAAAAATTCACACTGGAAATGGATAAAGAAAACACAGGATTACCTAAAACAATCTTCTCCACATCTTCAAATGATTTTTTTTTATTATCATCATAAAAATCCAAACAATTGCCAACCCAATTAAAACTAGGACCCTTTAACGATAGACGATTAGCATTAAATTAAAAAAATATAACCAAGTATCATAACTTTCAATGCCATAAAAGCAAATTACCGACATCCGTTCCAGACAAAAAGCCCTAAAACTCGGCATTGGTCAAATAACTGATTACACCCCGTACCGTAAGAATTATTTACATAATGAACCCTTAGGCTACTAAATATATACATATTTAGTAGATAAATTAAGAACAAATTTAGTTTCACCAATTATAGGAACCCCCACATATCAGTCAGCAAATTAACAAAAAAGATTGATTTAACCAATTCCAACGTTCTAACAAAGAAACGCACTTTATGTATCTGGAGATGTCTTCAACATAATTGAAATTCCACTTAGTCCGAGCAGATTACAACCCCATCATACCGACAAAGGAATGAATAATTCGAACAGATACCTATAAACCTGTCACAATCAACAAATCCATTAGAAAACGACACAACCTCCCAGCAGCTGTAAATTAAATGCTAATGATGCAAAAATACCTAAAAATATTTCGTAAAACAAGAGTATTTTAGTTAAATATACAATAAATATTATTCAGTATTGGAATACACAATGAATAACACAAATTTGAGTAGAGAAAGATAAATATTTCTAATTACACATGTGTGAATTTGAATTTACATCACCTGCCCGAATAGAGTGTCTTATATATGGATAGTAAAGTCGTCGCGTCCATACAAATGCATTTCTCACATACGTATGTATATAGTCACCGCGCTTATGTACGAACTACTACGGCGGATACAGCCCTTAGCATACATACGTAGGGTAGACAGGTAGTCATTTGCTGACCGTCATTATTTTTAGTCCCATCGCTTCGTATATATAATGCCTCATTATTAGAGGTTCCTAATAGATGAATTTTATTCATAAATATGGGGATGTTTAAAATGAAAAATAGGAAGTATACATATTCTCTTTATTTATTAATGTATACAAGATATATTTATTTATAACATTTTTATATATTTATTTTAGCAATATTTATCACCAACGCATACTCTCTAAATCGGATTTTGATTTCTTCAATTTCGGATATAAACCTCAAGAAACCTTAACGATAGACAATTAGCATTAAATTAAAAATATGGCCAAGTATCTCATAACTTTCAATACCATAAAAAGCAAATTAACGACATTCATTCCAGGTAAAGAAAAATTGCACCCTGTGCAGTAAGAATTATTCACATAATCAACCCTTAGGGAAAAAATGCGATATATATATACATATTTAGTAGACAAATTAAGAAAAAATGTAGTTTCACAAATTATACGAGCCCCACATATCAGTAGACAAATTAACAAAAAAAGATTGATTTAACCAAATTCCAACATTCTAACAAAGAAACATACTTTATATATCTGGAGATGTTTTCCACATAATTCAAACCACAACTTAGACCGAGACATTTTTATATTTACCCGACAAAGGAATAAGTCGAACACAGTTATGATGCCCCTGCAATACAAAAAAAAGATGCCCAATAAACATGCCACACTCAACAAATCTATTAGAAAACGCTACAACTTCCCAGCAGGTGTAAATTAAATGCTAATAATGTAAAAATACCTAAAAAATATTTCCTAAAACAAGGTTATTTTAGTTAAATATAAAACTTTGTCTGCCCATGTGTATACAGAAGTCCAATTTGTTTACACAATCAGTAGGTATAAGTAATATATATTATGCGATATGCTAGCATATATACAGAGTAGTGTTAGAAAAGGGTTATAATAGAAACATAGTAGATAGAATAAAATTTAAACTAGAGAAGAAAAGATTAATTAGTAATAAGACTACCCTAAATTCAATAAAACATAAAAAATATTGTAAATTCACTTGCAATAAAATGTTTGTCCTTAAATACTGATAAATAGTGGGCTATCTATTGTAAATGGAAATTAATAATAATTTTTTGTCTTAAATAGTAGGCTTATTAGCTATAGGCGTATATTTATACGATTATATAAAGTGGGAAAATAGGATGTGCACATATACACATTTTTTAATTAATAATAATAATGTACATCACATATATTTATTTATAAAATTATAAAATACCAACAAATTGACGAACAACATCACAGCTTTCTATTTATACATACATATATTGGGAATTATTGCACTAATTATAAAACAAAATTAATTATAGATAGACAAACATTATACAGGTATATCGCAAACATGTAATGCTAAGATAATCAGAGTCCTGCTTTCGGAAATTGCTGCAAATGCCAACAAATTGACGAACAGCATCATATTTTTTTTATTTATACGTACATATATTGTGAATTATTACAGTAATTATGAAACAAATTTAGTTATAGGTAGACAAACATTATACAGGTATATTGCAAACATGTAATGCTAAGATAATCAGAGTGATATATACATACATGTAAAGAAATTTATAGTTTATTCAATCTCTTATTAAAAGACTTATTAATAATTTTCAAATGAATACCTGACAGTGGTGGAAAACTGTTGAAATTTGGATAGATTAATAGTTACATATGCGAGCTTCAGAATAGCTTCTGAACATGTTGGGGAGAGGTTTAAACTGCTTTCTATTCAACTTGAACTCCGGTGAACTTGCTAAAAAAAAATCGTTAAAATCGTCGATTCCCCATCACAGAAAAATAGTGTATCATACAAGGGAAAAAAGTATTATCGGTTTCCCATCACAGAAAAATAGTGTATTATACAATGGAAAAAATTAGATTTTAGCTCTCGGTAATTTATCTTACCTCGAGCTAAAATCTAATACTTTTTTCCCTTGTATGATACACTATTTTTCTGTGATTGGGAATCGATAATACTTTTTTCCCTTGTATGATACACTATTTTTCTGTGATGGGGAATCGACGATTTTAACGATTTTTTTTTTTTAGCAAGTTCACCGGAGTTCAAGTTGAATAGAAAGCAGTTTAAACCTCTCCCCAACATGTTCAGAAGCTATTCTGAAGCTCGCATATGTAACTATTAATCTATCCAAATTTCAACAGTTTTCCACCACTGTCAGGTATTCATTTGAAAATTATTAATAAGTCTTTTAATAAGAGATTGAATAAACTATAAATTTCTTTACATGTAGTATATATCACTCTGATTATCTTAGCATTACATGTTTGCAATATACCGGTATAATGTTTGTCTACCTATAACTAAATTTGTTTCATAATTACTGTAATAATTCACAATATATGTACGTATAAATAAAAAAAATATGATGCTGTTCGTCAATTTGTTGGCATTTGCAGCAATTTCCGAAAGCAGGACTCTGATTATCTTAGCATTACATGTTTGCGATATACCTGTATAATGTTTGTCTATCTATAATTAATTTTGTTTTATAATTAGTGCAATAATTCCCAATATATGTATGTATAAATAGAAAGCTGTGATGTTGTTCGTCAATTTGTTGGTATTTTATAATTTTATAAATAAATATATGTGATGTACATTATTATTATTAATTAAAAAATGTGTATATGTACACATCCTATTTTCCCACTTTATATAATCGTATAAATATACGCCTATAGCTAATAAGCCTACTATTTAAGACAAAAAATTATTATTAATTTCCATTTACAACAGATAGCCCACTATTTATCAGTATTTAAGGACAAACATTTTATTGCAAGTGAATTTACAATATTTTTTATGTTTTATTGAATTTAGGGTAGTCTTATTACTAATTAATCTTTTCTTCTCTAGTTTAAATTTTATTCTATCTACTATGTTTCTATTATAACCCTTTTCTAACACTACTCTGTATATATGCTAGCATATCGCATAATATATATTACTTATACCTACTGATTGTGTAAACAAATTGTACTTCTGTATACACATGGGCAGACAAAGTTTTATATTTAACTAAAATAACCTTGTTTTAGGAAATATTTTTTAGGTATTTTTACATTATTAGCATTTAATTTACACCTGCTGGGAAGTTGTAGCGTTTTCTAATAGATTTGTTGAGTGTGGCATGTTTATTGGGCATCTTTTTTTTGTATTGCAGGGGCATCATAACTGTGTTCGACTTATTCCTTTGTCGGGTAAATATAAAAATGTCTCGGTCTAAGTTGTGGTTTGAATTATGTGGAAAACATCTCCAGATATATAAAGTATGTTTCTTTGTTAGAATGTTGGAATTTGGTTAAATCAATCTTTTTTTGTTAATTTGTCTACTGATATGTGGGGCTCGTATAATTTGTGAAACTACATTTTTTCTTAATTTGTCTACTAAATATGTATATATATATATCGCATTTTTTCCCTAAGGGTTGATTATGTGAATAATTCTTACTGCACAGGGTGCAATTTTTCTTTACCTGGAATGAATGTCGTTAATTTGCTTTTTATGGTATTGAAAGTTATGAGATACTTGGCCATATTTTTAATTTAATGCTAATTGTCTATCGTTAAGGTTTCTTGAGGTTTATATCCGAAATTGAAGAAATCAAAATCCGATTTAGAGAGTATGCGTTGGTGATAAATATTGCTAAAATAAATATATAAAAATGTTATAAATAAATATATCTTGTATACATTAATAAATAAAGAGAATATGTATACTTCCTATTTTTCATTTTAAACATCCCCATATTTATGAATAAAATTCATCTATTAGGAACCTCTAATAATGAGGCATTATATATACGAAGCGATGGGACTAAAAATAATGACGGTCAGCAAATGACTACCTGTCTACCCTACGTATGTATGCTAAGGGCTGTATCCGCCGTAGTAGTTCGTACATAAGCGCGGTGACTATATACATACGTATGTGAGAAATGCATTTGTATGGACGCGACGACTTTACTATCCATATATAAGACACTCTATTCGGGCAGGTGATGTAAATTCAAATTCACACATGTGTAATTAGAAATATTTATCTTTCTCTACTCAAATTTGTGTTATTCATTGTGTATTCCAATACTGAATAATATTTATTGTATATTTAACTAAAATACTCTTGTTTTACGAAATATTTTTAGGTATTTTTGCATCATTAGCATTTAATTTACAGCTGCTGGGAGGTTGTGTCGTTTTCTAATGGATTTGTTGATTGTGACAGGTTTATAGGTATCTGTTCGAATTATTCATTCCTTTGTCGGTATGATGGGGTTGTAATCTGCTCGGACTAAGTGGAATTTCAATTATGTTGAAGACATCTCCAGATACATAAAGTGCGTTTCTTTGTTAGAACGTTGGAATTGGTTAAATCAATCTTTTTTGTTAATTTGCTGACTGATACGTGGGGGTTCCTATAATTGGTGAAACTAAATTTGTTCTTAATTTATCTACTAAATATGTATATATATCGCATTCTTCCCTAAGGGTTCATTATGTAAATAATTCTTACGGTACGGGGTGTAATCAGTTATTTGACCAATGCCGAGTTTTAGGGCTTTTTGTCTGGAACGGATGTCGGTAATTTGCTTTTATGGCATTGAAAGTTATGATACTTGGTTATATTTTTTTAATTTAATGCTAATCGTCTATCGTTAAAGGGTCCTAGTTTTAATTGGGTTGGCAATTGTTTGGATTTTTATGATGATAATAAAAAAAAATCATTTGAAGATGTGGAGAAGATTGTTTTAGGTAATCCTGTGTTTTCTTTATCCATTTCCAGTGTGAATTTTTTTCGTTTAAGGTCATTAGTGGGGGTTGGTTATATATAGATGTGTAGTAGATCATTTTATATTAGTTTTGATAGTGTGCCTCGAAGTAGATTTTGTTTTTCCCCTGCATCTTTTATTGTTGGCTATTAATTGTGTTTATTTAGTTTGTTTATTTTTGTGAGTGGTATTTTAATATCAAATAATTTTTGTTGATGTTTAAAGATGGTTGGGGGTGTAGAATTTAATATTGATTAATTTTTGTTTAAGGTGATGGATGATCAAAATTCAGATTCAACATTAACTTTGCCGTCTGTTGATACAGACAATGGTTATGAATCTCGTGGTTCGGGTGACATTGTGGTTGATGTGTACCGAGATGACGGATATGGACGTCATCAATTGATACCTATTAATAATATGTGCGTGATTGCTGCTGGCTTCGTGCGAGTGCATGAAGGGGGTGATGATATATTATGCACGATGTGCTATTATTCTGCACCTCTGCGGGAAATATATCGACACAGGGTGCTGAGCCATTTTGTGCTTAATTTACTCATGATAGGTGAGTTTTATGAAAAAAAGAGATGTAAAATATTATTCGGTATATATTTTTTTTTAAGAATATGAAATAATCAGATGCGAGCGATGTTCTGAAAGGATTAGTTTGGTGATCCCCCCGATACTTTGCCCAATCTGTCACCCGCATTAGGTATGTGAAACTAATTGTATTCCTATAATTGTGGTCGAAAAAGATATTCAAACATATACCATATAAGATAAAATTCTTGATAGGATTGTGTTTCTTCTTTCAGTTAACCTGATGGGGTTAGTTCTGAAGCATGTTGGAATGGCGACTGATATTTACATGCAAAATGGTTTGGATTGTGTATAACAAAACACAGCTATAAAAGGTAGAAACATTTTGAAATAGTATATATTTATTTTAGTTTTAATATTTATCTGTTGTGAGACTTAGTATGTTTTCTTTCTCACCCTTTTTAAATATTATAAGAAAGTTAACTAAATCAATTTAAGAATTTATGTTATTTAAAAATTGAGATTAAGCAAGGAAATCTGTTGTAAATGAGGGAATTAATAATAATTTTTTGTCTTAAATATTGATAAATAGTGGGCTATCTGTTGTAAATGGAAATAACTAATAATTTTTGTCTTAAATAGTAGGCTTACCAAACATGAATTAGTTTTTATTAGGCATAAACTATGTTTTTGTGTAAAAACCTCTAAATTTCATATTAAAAGCCGCTCTTCAAGCATATTTCTTCTAATGATAGTACAAAAAACATGAACTGTAAAAAGATAGTATATATTTTATCTGTTGTGAGACTTAGTATGTTTTCTTTTTCAACCTTTTTTAAATATTATAAGAAAGTTAACTAAATCAATTTAAGAATTTATGTTATTTAAAATTGGGATTAAACTGGGGTATCTCTAAAATGGAAATATTTAATGCTATGTCTATTTTTCATATGTATAGTGTTTTGTCAAAAAGTTTTGATTGCTGAAAGAGTGGGTAATAAAAATTTTGATAGACCATGTATCTCAGCTCTATCGTTTTACTGCATTGTTATATTGCACTATATGGATCATCTCGAGAACATTCCTTGCCTTTGCATTTGATTGTTTTGTTTAAATTTTGATATTTGTGAAATTGAAAGTATGGTTGAGGTTTGTTTGATGTGTGTAGTTGTTTTATTTTTAATAAATTGTTTTCTTAAAAATATGTTGTTCCTTTTTATTTTATAATATAGATATATTAAATAAGGTGACTATCAAGTTTTTTTGTGTATACTGCTGTTGTTCAGTGGTTAATATTTAATGAAAAGCATATTTCTTGTAATGATATAAAAACTATTTGTAAATACAATGTCATCCAAATAAAATAGAATTCCATGTTTTTAAAATGTAATTTATAATAATGTTTCGTGTGAAGCGTACCTTGTTTAATGTTTTTATTCTCTTTTTTAATACTATGTGCACATTGTGTTTCAAAATTAGTTTTATTAGGCATAAACTATGTTTTTGTGTAAAAAAACCCTAAATTTCATATTAAAAGCTGTACCTCAGGCATATTTCTTCTAATGACAGTACTAAACATGAAGTGTAAAAAGATAGTACATATTTTATCTGTTGTGGGACTTAGTATGTTTTCTTTTTCAACCTTTTTTAAATATTATAAGAAAGTTAACTAAATCAATTTAAGAATTTATGTTATTTAAAATTGGGATTAAACTGGGGTATCTCTAAAATGGAAATATTTAATGCTATGTCTATTTTTCATATGTATAGTGTTTTGTCAAAAAGTTTTGATTGCTGAAAGAGTGGGTAATAAAAATTTTGATAGACCATGTATCTCAGCTCTATCGTTTTACTGCATTGTTATATTGCACTATATGGATCATCTCGAGAACATTCCTTGCCTTTGCATTTGATTGTTTTGTTTAAATTTTGATATTTGTGAAATTGAAAGTATGGTTGAGGTTTGTTTGATGTGTGTAGTTGTTTTATTTTTAATAAATTGTTTTCTTAAAAATATGTTGTTCCTTTTTATTTTATAATATAGATATATTAAATAAGGTGACTATCACAGCGGTGTCGACTTATTTCTTGTAGTGATATATATAAAAGTATGTATGTATACTTATGGATGAAAATAATTATTATAAGTCTATCAATTTATTCATATGAGGATTAGAGTGTCTATGTATTTATGTATGTGGTATTAAATATCTAGGTCTTCTATGGAGAGAATGATGTTTATTACCTATATAACTTTACCTATGGATTTATATGTCATAATTGTTTATCGTTGTATTTCGTTTAATGTTTTTCCCTATGATTGATATGCTATAATTCGCCTACAAAATGTGGTTATTATTTTTTAATAAATTGTTTTTTCTTAAAATATGTTGTTCCTTTTTATTTTATGATATAGATATATTAAATAAGGCTACTATCATAGAGGTGTTGATAGCGATCAAACGTTGTGGTTTCCATTAGAAAACATGTTTAGATCTGTTAGAAATATGCTGGTAAGCTCGATATCGAGCTTTTTGAACTGTTACGCTGCATAAATACATTTCATTTATGCATCTATCGCTGAATGTATGATTTGAATGTATTGTTTTGGAATGATGGCTTTTAAAGAGAATGATTTGATAGTGGTTTTAATGGATTGATGCCTGATGCCACCGAAGTTTATTAGATTTTTGGCGGCCATCTTGCTTTTCTAAAAATCCCTACTTTGAAACGTCCTGTATATTCATACTTGGTTGCTATGTTATCCAGTATCATACTGTATATTTATTTTATAATTTTGAAATGGTATGCTGATGTCAAATATAAATCCTCGGTGGTGGTGTTTGAAAGTATGTTGGGTTTGAGCTAGATGTATCTTCCTAAGTTGATCTGGTGTTGTGGCGTTTTGAAAATATGTTGGGTTGTTGTTGTGATGCGTGATACGGAGTTGGGTATTTTATAGAAGTTGAGTTTATATTTTGATCGATCATATTGATAGTCGGCTATTTCGCCTGACGTCACCTTAGTTTATTAGATTTTTGGCAGCCATCTTGGATTCGCCATCTTGCTTTTCTAAAAATCCCTACCTTTGAAACGTCCTGTATATTCATACTTGGTTGCTATCTCGTCCAGTAGCATACTGTATATTTATTTTATAATTTTGAAATGGTATGCCGATCTTAGATGTACGGTTTATATTTTTATCGACCATCTTGATAGTCGGCCATTTCGCCTGACGTCACCTTAGTTTATTAGATTTTTGGTAGCTATCTTGGATTCGCCATCTTGCTTTTCTAAAAATCCCTACCTTTGAAACGTCCTGTATATTCATACTTGGTTGCTATCTCGTCCAGTAGCATACTGTATATTTATTTTATAATTTTGAAATGGTATGCCGATCTTAGATGTACAGTTTATATTTTTATCGATCATATTGGTAGTCGGCTATTTCGTCTGAATCGACTCCAGTAGGCTGACTGTATATTTATTTTATAATTTTGAAATGGTATGCCGATCTTAGATGTACAGTTTATATTTTTATCGATCATATTGGTAGTCGGCTATTTCGCCTGACGTCACCTTAGTTTATTAGATTTTTGGCAGCCATCTTGGATTCGCCATCTTGCTTTTCTAAAAATCCCTACCTTTGAAACGTCCTGTATATTCATACTTGGTTGCTATCTCGTCCAGTAGCATACTGTATATTTATTTTATAATTTTGAAATGGTATGCCGATCTTAGATGTAAAGTTTATATTTTTATCGACCATCTTGATGGTATGAAGCTTGGAGATATTGTTAATTTAAAATAATATTGTTAATTTATAAATAATAATAAATAAATTGTTTTTCTTAAAAAATATATTGTTTGTTTTATTTTATTTTATAAGTAAGATATACATTTCAAGCATGCGGCTATCACAGAAGCAGACAGCCGTTGTGGTTTCCGCTGGAAACATGTTTAGACCTGTTTGAAGTACATTGAGAAGCGCGATAGCAAGCCTGGTAATTTATTCAGGAATTCTCTAGAAACAAAGACCATCTTGATGGTCCGCCATTTGTCTGACGTCACCTTAGTTTGGCTAGTGACCGTGAGAGGATGCTACATTAGTTGGGTTGGTAGTGATGGGAGATGCCATTTCTTGGTTAGTGGCTGTGAGAGGGCGTCATGGTATTTGGGTTGGTAATGATGAAATCTGCCATTTCTTAGTTTGGTTAGTGGCCGTCAGAGGGCGCCACATTGGGTTGGTAATGATGAAATCTGCAATTTTAGTTGGGTTGGTAATGATGAAATCTGCAATTTTTAGTTGGGTTGGTAATGATGAAATCTGCAATTTTTAGTTGGGTTGGTAATGATGAAATCTGCAATTTTAGTTGGGTTGGTAATGATGAAATCTGCAATTTTTAGTTGGGTTGGTAATGATGAAATCTGCAATTTTTAGTTGGGTTGGCGACTGCGAGAGGGCGCCATATCAGTTGGGTTGGTAGAGGGTTCTACCTATCTTGCGGGGAGGGGGGAGGGGGGGGGTAGTAGGAGTGGGGGGTGGTGGTCCCAGAACTCTCCTAAGTACACTACTCATTCAGTTGATTGTGCGGAGGCGCTCCGTCATGTTGAAACCATTGCAGCATTGCTCGGGTTCTTAAATTTAAATTATCTAACATTTCCTCAAAATCTTGTAAAAAATTAAGATAACGATTGCCAGTTAGTGATGCATCAAAAATAAAAGGAGGAAGAACAGTTGATCCTATAACACCACACCAAACATTGAACCCAAATTTAATTTGTGGTCTCCTATGTTCAACGTGAAGTGGATTTGTTTAAGACCATATGTGCTCATTGTGCCTATTAAACATTTCACAATTTGTGAAACGAGATTCATCAGTCCATAATATTTTCATTGAAAACTGTGGATCGTTTTGACACTGATCTTTAAACCATCTACAAAAAGCTATTCGTCTGATGTTATCACCTTCATGTAAAGTTTGTGATACTGATAATTTGTAGGGACGAAATTTATGCTTCTTCATCACTCTGACAATAGTGCGTTGAGAGGAGCCTATTTCTGTTGAAATTTGTCGGGTCGATGTAGATGGATTCTGAGCGACAAATGCTAATATGTTTATTTCTCTATCTTCATCCATCCCTTTTTTTGATTTTGGTTTAACGAACGAACCATAATCTGCTAAATTATCCCATGATCTCTTAAAAGTAGATAGCGACGGCTGACGTCGATCAAAATAATTTTCAAAATAAACTTCAGCACCTCTAGCAGAATTTTTCTGGCACTGAATGTAACATTCAACCATATCACGCTTTTCTACGTTAGAAAATTCCATAGCCAATGCAAACTTATGATTAACGGCCGTTTGCACCGCTTATAGTTAAGTTACAATTAAATTAATTAATAGTTAATTGTCAATGTTTGACAATTAACTTAAAAGTAAAAATTAACAGCCCTCACTTCTGTGACTCAACGTGAAAGCAATGTTAGTATATTTTTCTCGACTGCTCCAACGAACACTATTATAACTCAGATTTTTCGTTTTTTTAATTACAAAACACCAAACATTTTTTTTTAAAAAGTTTATATCTTATAAAGTGAACAATCATAGAAATGTCTATATCCTCTTTATTTTATAAAATAACAATATCAAACCTTATATCATTGTAATCAGCAAAAAATAAGCTTATTTTTTTTTTGAAATACAAAACACCAAAAAAATTTTTTTTTTAAGTTTATATCTTATAAAGTGAACAAACATAGAAATGTCTATATCCTCTTTTTTTTGTGTATTAATAATAATGGAGGTATCTTTGAACATTAATAATGTTGTGTGCCCTTAATAAAAGTTCCTATAGTTTTCATTTTATTACTACACAAGATTTCAAAATAAGTTTTCGTTTGGTTTGTATTTTATCAGTTCGAAATTCAATTGTTTCCCATAAAAACCATAAAAATGTCTATATCCTCTTTATTTTTTAAAATAACCATATCAAACCTTATATCATAGTAATCAGCAAAAAATAATCTTTTTAATGATGTCAAAACCAACTATGGTTTCCATTTAAAAAAACAAAGGTTTGCGTCATAACTCGATAATGATGAACGGAAAAAAAATATTAGCTACAAAGTTTTATTTGGCGTAAAATTATCTAAAACTTTTGTCTGAACACTTTTTCTCTAAAATTACTATTAACGATGCTAAGCATGTTTAAAGAAAATCGTAAAATTTAGTTTTCTTTGAATATCTAATAAGCCATGGTAGTTATCGGAGAAACAAAAGCAGTTTTAAATCAAACTCGTAAAACTGCGCATCTTTCCCCATTTAAGCGTTTTTCTATCTAAAGTAGTTACTGAGATCCCAATGCTAAACATTCAAAAAAACTCACCCTGTATATATAACTTACTTTTTTGTAAAATTTAATAAAAGAATACAACTGACGTCCCTATTCATTGAACAAGAGTTTGTATTAATATTTTTCTTTGTCTAACATTATCAATCGCTGCTTCTGTTAAAAATGTAATACAAATGATAACAGTGGCGGCCCGTGATTTTTTGCCGCCCACCGGGGTGGCGGGGTCTGAGTGTTTAATATCAAAAATTAAGTAATGACAAAAAAATAAACTCAATATGTTATTTAATGAACTTGTTTGAAAATAAAATCCATTCGCCGTTTCTTACGATCAGCAAACTGATTAATAACTAATTCATTGAAGCTTGGTGTTGATGTCAGTAATTGTTTTTCAATGGAACACATTGCTAAGGCACATTGTCTGCTTTCCAGCATGGTATTTCTAAAAACTTAAGTCTATCACTATGATAGACTTAAGTTGGGACCAACATTTGTTGATTCTAAACTTCTCCGGACTCCCCTTATAATATCATGCCTGTTATGGTTTTGTGTTTATATGATTTTTTCTTATAGTTGCTTGAATTGTAATGTATAAGTCATGTTTTTTTTTAAATTAGAATAATATCAAGTATATATAATTTATTTTCTTTCCTTTTCTCCATAAATATGCTTAAAATATAAATTACTACGCGTAGCACGTATAAAATTCATATAAATCAAATTCAAGTATATCTTTTATTAGTTCGCTCAACATGCATAAGTTTAAATGAAAAACGTTAAATAACTCTGGAGTAATTGTTCATTAAACTCTGGAGGAAATTTAATAATAAAACATCTCCAGGGAAAGAGCGTGCACTCATTAAATTTTAATATACCCTTTAAGAAGATATTAATCTTTTTACGCAAAGCTTCACTTCGGAACGTCGTTACAGGTATAAGAGGTCGGCTAAACTGCATTAAAGCTGCTTTCATTATACTAAACACTGCAAAGGAAGACATAATAAATACGTGTCGGTATCAGTGAGGGACCGGTTGCTAGACCAAAATTTTGATTTAATTTATTGTGGAATTTTTGTCTTATCTGAAGAGGGCACATATTTCAAAAATGTCATTTCGTTGCTAGATTAATTTGCATTATTCTTCTAACACATTTTTGTTGAGGATTAATATTTATGTCTATATGCTTTAGTGAGAATTTTTATAAAGATATAAAAAAATAAATTCTTGTTTATTGTTTTTCTCTATTCAAAAATTTAATCAATATAGAGGAGAACAAATTCCATACAAACTTTAAAATATGCCATACGTTCCTAGCATGCAAAATTTTACACTTTAAGATGAACGTATACATGGTGATCCTATGAAATCGACTAAATTATTAAGGTGATGGTATTTATCTTGCTGATGAAGTTACCAAAAACAATTTACTGTCTATTCCATTTTTTTTATTGAATCATAATAACTACCCATACAGCCTTGCCCGCTACATGTTTATTTTTAATGTCTGTTCTACTTACGGTTTAATAATATACTATTCAAACGCAATCGAAAGTCCTGCTGCTACTAAGTGGTTGATGCTAAACACTATGTCGTACCATTTAACTGAAAATGTAATGGTTGCTGCTAATTAGCAGTGGCACCCTTGAAAGGTTTGCTTTCATAACAGAATTATTAAATAAAATGGCATAAATATTTATGGGAATTTATTCTATTTAACACGTTTTTTTTTCATGTCGGACTGATTCGGACAGATCTTACGAATGTAGAAAACTCTTCTTTATTATACATATATGTATATGATAATACGTTTCAATTTTACTGACAATTTATAATGATTAATTAAGCATATTTTTTTATTAATATTTTAAAAAAGTATTTAAAATCAATGAATCTATTATTGTAATATTAAGCCGCAATTAGTCATAAGTTTAGTATGTATTTAAGAATAATAATTGTGGCGCCAAAAGTTTACATTAACGCGATAAGCGCTACGATAGTGATAAACATTCTCACTGTTAAAAGAATGTGAGCATGTGAAATTTGAATGGAAACACCCGGACTATGTAGAAAGCGGGGATTCATTCACATTCTCATATAAAAAGAAAATACGCGTTCAAAAGTCATGAGTCGAAAGCTAGATCAAGTCAAGTACGAGACTTGGTATCGAACTCCAAACAATAGACTACTGGGATAGTCGGCAATGTTCATAAGAATCATTGTTAATATAATTTAAATAAATAATAGACTACTGGGATAGTCGGTAACAATCATAAGAATTGTTATTATTTGAAAAAATAGTAAAAAGTGATTAAAGTGGCACATTCATAGTAAATGTGTAAAGTATTAAATTTTGTAATAAAGATATTGTACTCTGAATGGCAGAGTAAGCCGAGTTTCGGGCCTTGATCAGCGCAGAACAAAGAAGAAGTTCCCGCTGAAAGCAGTATAGAAGAGTGAAAATAGAAGAATCGTTATTATAAGGTATTTTTAAAATGATAAATGATTATTGTAAGATGAATGTATTTTTTATAATTAAGAATTAAAGATTGTAAAATAAATTTCAAATAGAGACGGAATAAATAAGTAAATGTAAATGTTAAATAAACATCGTCTCCGGACTATAAAGTATAATGTAATTTAATATGTTTCGGAATCGTGGTATATGTATATAATCATACATAACACTTGTATGTAGCGTACGTCGTACATTCTTGCCTTTATTGTTTACGTTTTAACATAACGAATAATATACATTAATATTTGTGTCCATTTATTATTTGTAAAAGTGTATTGAAATTGTTTTTTAAATGTGGTTTTGTTTCTTTTGTTGTTTGTATGAGATTTTTCTTTATCTGTGAAAATATATATAAAATTCATTGATTTTGAATATAAGTATTATTTAAAGTTTTAAATGGCATTTTTCTTTTTATTAAAACCAATTAATGTTTCGGAACCTTTTAATTAATCATTTATAGTAATCCGAATCGCCCTGAGAAAATCCGATCTGAGCTGAGCTGGCAAATAAACAATTTATTTAGATTTTATTTTTCGAATTTAACGTTAAATTTTTTACATTAAATATATTAATTTAGATATAGTGGTTCCTATTCATTATGTTGCTCAGCTTTGGGGCATTTTAATTGCATTTTAAGTTTCAAAATAGGGGTTTCTTTTTAAAATACAATAGCAATAATTGATAATAAAAATAATACATATCTAAAAGGTATCACATTTCAATCAAAAATCCGCTTTTCATTCGTAAACTCTTCAACATTTGTTGAGTTTCTGATGTTCAAACTTGACAACTAAATAAATATTCTTTCTCGACAGTTTTTCGTATTTTATAACACATCTCGCGATAATTATAAATGTTCATCTTTGATATATTGTATGTATACTGTCAATTCAGAGTATTTATTAGACGTACAACTAGCGCTATTTTGTCTGCAGATTCTAACGTTTTCTAGCAAGGGTCATTGCTATCTGAAATTGACCGTTTTTTTGTTTCGTGCGCCAGCCAAAGTTAATCAAACGTCAGATAGATTTTCCATCCTTCATTTCTGACGTATTCTGGAATATAACGTCAACCTAAAGTAAACTTTGTCGTGTTATTGTCAGCTGTGACGAACTCTATATTGAATCCCGGCATTTTGCGTAGGCTTTAGACGCTATTATGTCCGCCAATGGTAACGTTTCCCGGCAAGTGTCATCGCGAATTGAAATTGGCTGAGGACTATCCAAAATAACACAATATAATACTTCCTCTTATAGGTATAGATATTGCAAAACTTATACTAACAAAAAATAATGGAAAGCAATATACCTAGTAGGGACATAAATACTGTTACACACACTTTACGCAATAAAATAAAAATTACTAATCAATTTATGATCAAGTTTTATTAGTTTTTTAGCAGACATGCATGATATATAAAAAATGAAAGATCATTCAAAATGACCGCCTTTAGCCTTAATGCAGGCCTTAAGTCGCACCGGCCAAGCATCAATCGCTGCACGCATCTGGTTTATCGGAAAGATAGCCACAGCTCGAATCACGGCCTGTTTCAATAAGTCAATATTGCTGTATTTTTTGCGGCATACCATGTCCTCCTAAACGGTCCATAATTTGTAATCCAAAGCGTTCAGGTCCGGGCTACCCGACGGTCAATTTTCAGTGCTTATAAAATCCGGTAAACTGTCTTGGTGGCTTTGGCCTTATGAGCTAGTGCAGAATCTTGATGGAACGTCCACGGTTGATATTGGTAGAGGGATCGGTTTAGTGGTTTCACAACGGTTTCCAGGACGGATTTCTGATACACTTTGGCAGATGTTTTGGCGCCTTTTTTTACAGGAATGCAAATTGGTAAGCCCATCATAGGAAACACTCAATCAAACCTTAACTGACGCTAGGTAGTGACCTTTTAAGTGATAATGTACTTTTAATATTTATGTAAAACAATTATATTAATTATAAGATCTATACAAAATCAAAATCAGAAACATTAATGATAGGCAACGACCATACCACGCTGAATAGACCAGTTCTCGTCCGATCACTGAAGTCAAACAGCATAGGGCGCGGTTAGTACTTGGATGGGTGACCGCTTGGGAACACCGCGTGTCGTTGGCACACTTTTTGTCAATTATGGGCAATAGTGTTCTATTCTTTTTAATATCATGGAAAATAATATTTTATATTTTGTGAGGTGAGTTGACGTGACTCACCGTAAGATTCTGTGAAACGAACGGGCGCCAGGGCGCTCTGAAACTGCGTCGCCTCGCCCTGCGTGCGAACATGCGGTGTAGTATTCTCTTATTTGTTTCACAGAATCTCACGGCGGGTCACCTCACCTCACCTCACGAAGCTGCGTCTCAATTTGCGCCCGGCCTATCTGCGATTCGATTTTCTTTATCGGACCATTTCATAGCAGCAACAAACTCAAATAGCAATTATTTGAGTTTGTTGCGTATGACCAAACTAATAGTTGGCTGTCAAAAATCATGTGTTTTTATAAGAATGCGTTCAGTTAACTACTGCTAACCATTTTATATGCTTTGCTGGTGGGGTCGAAATTTTATGATGCCAACCTTATCTGGTATCCATATTATATTGCGCATAACCCTCAGTAAAGTTTGTACAACGGTGATTTGCCAAATTCTTACAGTTCAATGTTGATGATGCTTATACTCTTTAAGTTTTGGACTACTTCTTATGAACAGGAACCTCTATATCCAAACTAATATATTTAATGTAAAAATGTAACGTTAAATTTGAAAAATAAAATGTAAAATTGATTGTTTTGCCAGCTAAACTCAGTTCGGACTCTCAAGGGCGATTCAGGTTAATAAGAGATTATTGATTAAAACGTTCCCAAACATTATTTAGTGTTAATAAACTAAAAATCCATTTTATAATTTAAATGATACTTATATTCAAAATCAATGAATTTTATACCAATAAATATCCTACTCAATATAATGTTTTTTAATACAAAAAGAAACAAAACACATTAATAGACAAATTAAATACACTTTTATAAAGATTACATAGAAGGAAGTTTACGTATACCATTCATTATATTTAAAACGTAAACAACAGAAGCAAAAATTTACAACGTATGCTACATAGAAGATTTATGTATGATTATATACATATACCACAATGCCGAAACATATTTAGTTACATTATACTTTATATTACAGAGACGATGTTTATTTAACATTATATTTACTTAATTCGTCTCTATTTGTAATTGATTTAGAATCTTTAATTCTTTATTATCAAAAATACATTCACATACAATAAGTTTTTATCATTTAAATAATACCTCATATTAAAACTTCTTTTTGTCTTCTTTCTTCTTCGCTGTTTATCATCGGCGAAATCTTCTATGTTCACGATCGAGACGTGAAGAATCAGCTTGCTCTACCAAATGGAGCACAGTATCTTTATTGCAAAAGATATAACACTGTGCACATTTACTATGTTATGCAAATTTTAACCCCTGTTTTATTACTTTCACATTTAACAACAATACTTATGACTGCTGCCGACTCTCTCAGGAGTCTATTATTTATTTAAATTATAATTAACAACAATTCTTATAACTGTTGCCGACCCACCCAGGAGTCTATTAGTTGGAGTTTGCCTCTCTACACCAAGTCTAACTTGCGAATCTTGCATTTGAATACGTATTCTTCCTTTTTTAGGAGGATGTCTGTGATTCCCTGCTTTCTAAATAGACCGGGCCTCCTATTGCTTCTTCACACACATAGTTACGCGTAAACACAACACCAATCTTAAATAAATACGGATGATTAGGCGCCACGATTACTCATACATAAATACATAATACAACTTATGACTAAATGTGATTTAACATTACAGTAATATATTCATTGATTTCAAATATGTTTTATAATTATTAGTAAAAAATATAATTAATTAAATTCTTAAAATATAGTAAAATTATAATATCAGTACGTAGAAATGTGCTGTACCATTACATTTACTTTTCTCTCGTCTTCAAAACTCTTCCCTCTCCTTCAGACGCTGAAATTTTAATTCAAATATATCTGGTTGATAGAAAATGATATGGAATTTTTTTTTTGCTGAAAGCTCATTTTGAGATCTATCCTTAATACTTGTGTATTTCTTCGCCTTAATTTCTAAATAAACAAAAATATAAGTAAGCCTAGATGTATACTGTATTCGCGTCGACATTTTATTAATTTAACATAAACAAATTAATGAAACGAACTACTACTACTGAATAATAGTAGGTACCTATATAATCAAAGTTAATTAATTTTGTATAAGCAAGTTCACACTTTTAAAATACCAACTTTAATAAGTACAAGTCAATGCGTCCCTGATGAATACTATTAACCACTTCGAGAATTAATGCCTCAACATAATAAGATTAATGTTCAGCTAATAATTTTACATTTAATATAAATAACTGGAAGGTACGTAAAGATAAATTTATGTGTGCATACATACCTCTACAGTTTATTGATGTGTATATTTCAGGTCTGACCATAGACACGGGAATCTTAAGAATCTATAACGAGCGTATATAGTAGTGATCATTGAGGTATTTAATTCATTCCTGTCGGCGTGCATGCAAATATGATTAGAATTCAGGTTCGATTTATAGTATTTTTATTTCTTCTTCCGAAATATAAATATACGTGAGGAGATATAAAGAATATGCTAGTATATACACACTATTATTCATAAGTTTGAACGCCATACATAGTAGACACTTAATAGTGTAAACCGAACAAAACAATGGTTATTTGCATTATCGATTTATTCACATTAACAAAGGTAATATTAGAATAAACATTGATAATTAACGAAATAAAATATAAAACCCAGAAATACTAATTAAATAGCAACGAATACAAGGAAAGTGTAATAAAAGAATAATTATTATACAATTATTCGCAGAAAAAGTCAGAAATTTTTTGCATAATGGCATTTAAAGCGTTTATAGCGTCAGCTAGTGAAGCTTTATTCATGAGTTCAGAATTTTGTTCCATCGCCTCATCAAATTCCTCAACATCAGTTTTGAATTTGTTTTATTCAATTTAGTGTCACAGTCATTCTACGCCAAGACGTCAGATTCTTCAAATGCAGCTTATTGTACGTACACTTAGGCAATATTTGCATATGCATTATGGATATGGGACTATGCTGTGGTAGTTTAGTTAGTTTATTAGTTTAAGAGATTTCGACATTGAATTCTCATTGTTCCATTGGCGTTTTAAAACAGCGAATGGCACAGGTTCGTCATCATCTAAATATTCTTTCATAACTTTTTTTTTATAATTTCGAGGAAGATGATGCCAGCTTCTATATTGCATTAACAACAAACACTATTGTCTACTAAATAACAGCAATTAATGTTAGGAATGTAGGAATAAGAGAAGATATTCTTACGTGGCTCAAATCATATATGGAGAATAGACTGGTAGAGGTAAAAATAGACAATGAAGTACCTTATGTTCACAATATAGTACGAGAAGTAGGATGTTGATCAAAAATTCTATACTATTTATGCTAAAAAGAAGAGAGCATTAAAGATCAAAAGGTAAATGCTGCAAAACACCATAAAAAATCGCTGAAAAAATACAAGAAGTTTCTTTGAAGAAGCTTAAAGATTCCACAGTTTTGGTGTATGTACCTAAGGTAGATAGAAGCTCATTTAAATGGAAATAACAATGTGGGAATCGTATTAGATATAAAAAATAATTTATACCAAATTGGTACCTCAGTTGGAATTATAAAAGATTGGCTACCTAGAAACGCTCTTCAAATAGTTACTACAATATTTTCCGTAACAGTTCAAGGGCTACCTTAGTCTGCTTGAGACTGCAGGAAAATTATCCTTATTTGGAGGTCAAGGATTTAAGAATTGTTCCTGTGAACAATCCAAAATACAATGTAAAACAAAAAGTAACGTACCTTATAACTCGATATGCCACAAATCAACAACGTGTTTTAATAAAAATAAATGATAATAATTTCCATTCACTAAAAATGTTTTAAATGTCACTAAAAATACCCTTTTTGTTTCTAAAAATATTAGCGTACGTACCTATTTCTTTTGTTAATTAGTTTCAAATAAATTATTTGTGTTTCAATGACTATTATTGTATTACTTACTTTACATTTACTAATGCATGTTTTACTAAATAAATATTTTTAATATCTAAACAATATTATTTCATCTTTTCACTAAAACCGTTAAGGGATTTGATCAAATCTCCATTTTTATCATGTCTCTGCGACATATATACTGTTATACTGTTGTTTATTACAAAGATATTTATTTGTAAAAGTATATAGTTTATTTTGAACATCATTGTATTAGAATAATTCAATAAGAAAGCAATAGTTTGCGTTGATATATTAAAATATTTTATTTTTATATGTATACATTTTTATTAAATCATTTTTGTTAAGTCTAAATAAAGTATGTATTAACAAGTTAATAATTATGTTGAATCTAATGGATAATTAACTAATTGATAATAACTGTAAATGGAAATAATTTACAAAATTAAGAAATGTCATTTTCGACATATACAGTCGAAAGCAAAAAAAGTAGACAAGAGATCTCGTACTTTGTAAACTTGGCTTTATTTACTTGTCATTCATTAGTGTCAAGTCATTATTTTATGGAATATCAAATATTATCAAAACATCTTCTATCTGATTAATACAAATCAAAATACTAATTAAAAAACATCCTGCAGAAACATACGCATTAATATCTGGTTATAAAGCCGTTTTTGTTTAAAACTTCTTGCAATCTATTTGGTGTAGAGTTATAAAGGTTGGTACAAGTAGTACTTTGATTTACATTCTCCCATGCTGTGTGAACTATTTCTACCAGTTATTGTCTATTTTGAGGTCTTCGATTCAATTTCTTTATATCTTTGATCATCAACCCCACACATTTTCGATAATATTTAAATCAGGACGTTTTTGGCAGAAAATCCAACACACTGAAGCTATTTTCTCTGTACCATGTTTTCACTTCGTCCGGTGTATGGATGGGGCAGTCTTCTGTTGAATTATAAAACTGCGATTTGGAAAAAATAGCTCCACTGAAGGCAACATCTTAGAATGTTGATATAAGTCATCAATGTAAGTTTCCTTCTATTTCCCATAACATACCATGAATTGAAATCCCATACCAAAAGTTTACTTAGAAATTCTCTTTGATACACATTATTAATAAAGTTTTCGTCAAATCCGGTAGCTCTTGGCCGGCTTCCTGCTTTGAAATAATTTTTAATCAGTAAAAATTACAGTTTCCCAAAAGTGTCTGTTATTTACCAGATGTTCAAGACATATACTACATGAGCTTCTTTGTGGCTCCCATTCAAATTACGTTTTTCGGAAGTTTTATGGCACCGCAAATTAGCTTCCCTAACTCTTGTCGTAAAAACAGAATCCGGAAAGTTACTTACATCAGCTGCAATCACTACCGAAGAAAATGGGTTTTCAATAAGCACATTTGCGAGATAACGGTTTTGCTCAGCTGTTCTTTTGCGGTCAGAACCAGAAATTCTACAAATTCTATGGTGATCTCGCCATTTTTTTTATAATTTTAAAAGCTGTGCCTTTATTTATATTATTTCTTTCCGCAATTGCATATATTTTGAAAACGTTACACAAATCTGCAATTACATTGACTTTAATATATTCTTCCATGGAAGGCATTTTTGTAATAGTTTAATATCAACTGTAAGGTTGTCAATTTTGATAGATAACCAAATTTTGACAAGTAACTCTGAAGCCGCTATTACACTAATCATCTTGAGAAAGTCTATGACAGAAACCCGTATTTTTGTCTTATTGAAGAATATATAGTTCTTTTTTGCAAATGTCTTGCAAATTATGCATTTTGTATAGATTTATATGAGGATAGAAGTATTTAAAATTTAATTTACCACGGCCCTTGTATAAAAAAAAAAATTGTAAGAAAATCCTATCAGTAGAAGAAATAATGGGCAGTAAATACTTTTATTTTTATTTACTTAATTTACATTCAATTCAATCGTTCTTGCCAAATAAAGTAACATACGTATTTTTTACTTATATCTACTCTATATTGAGGACATTCTCGAAATTTATATGATTTGAAGAAGATCGCTGATAATTTCCTAATGAACTTCCTTTTAAATGCTTGTAAGTATGTATGTAGAACACGTGAACACGATACGAGGTACGATACCTGTAAATAGTCGGGCCATCGTGACATGCCTGAAGTCCATCTGTATAAAAGTCTCTGAATTGTTGTTACGCGCTTGGCAATCGAACCCGGTCCCATCAATTGCGCTGCATAAATAGCCAGCATGTTAATCACTCGGAAGAGAAGTAAATCACTATAACGAGTGATCGAGAAGTGTTATAAATCTGTCAAATGGACGAGACGGTTGTTCATCTAGCGTCGTCCGCGAATAAACAATACTCGGAATTGTCGACTGCATTCCGCCATACGAACGTTATGCCAAAATCGTCCAGGTTAAATCGCAATTCTCTACAACTTGCAGATAAGATCGTATTTCGTATACGCAGTTCTAAAATATACATGCATATGTTACAATCTCGATTGGTCAAATAATAAAGACATGTTTGGACGTTTTTTGTTTATTCGTTTGGAAAACATACAAATACGTTGATGAACGTTGTCGCAATCTCAATCGCTATCTTTGCCATAGACTAAGCAAATATCACTAATTTTATAGTTACAAAAATTAAATTTTAATAGTTGCGATTGAATATTTAAGCATCTACTGCAATGTAAAAGTGATTTTGATGTCTGTTTTTCTTACTACTTTTCTTAAATACCAAATTATAATCTCTTTAGCTTTGCTTCTGTATTATATTTATATTTACTGCAATTTTAACTAGTTTACGTTTTATTTTATGTCTGATATATTATAATGATTTAAATTGTCAACATTTATAAGTATAAAATCAAAATGAACTTTCCTAGATAATTAATTTATGTTATACAAATAAAAGATCATTCGTATATAGAATAGAAGAATTTTATTTGAATAGTTATGAAATGTATAAAATGTTAGATAGGAACTAAATTTATTGTAATCTCATTCTTATTGAAAGATTTAAAAAAAGTCACAATATAACTAATATTGTCAAGACATAAGATAGGCAACTTAAATTACTATACAAGAAAATGTCATTATCATGAAAAATCAAATACGTATATGGAAACTAAGTAAAAATATTCTAACAAATAGATGATTTGTGAATTTTGACATGAATGGTAAATGTAATTAAACGAGATATTTGGAGTAAAGAAGAATTTATATAGAAAATTTGGTATAGAAGTAATAAATACCTGATTTTATAAGTTAATTATCATCATCTACATGTTTGATAAGTTGTAAACTTGTGGAACTCATATCTTGAACAGAAGTAATTACTGAACCGGAATTACCTTGAAGTTACTTATAAGAATAAATGGAATTGAATTTTGTAAACTGAAAAATACATTTAAGAAACATTTTACCGAAATAGAAGAAGCCCATAACGTGTATACAAATACAAGAAAAACCTATTAGATGAATTTAACTTGGACCTTATATGCTGTATTATCCGGACCTTAAGAAACTGTACCTGCTATCCAGGATAGATGTATTTTATGAAGAGGACGAGTTCTAGACGGAAACAGAAAATCGTAAAGTAAAATTATAAACATTTAAAAGAAAATTATTTCATAATCGTTAATATCAAATATTGAAGTAAAATCTTTATAAGATTAAGAGAATAGTAGAATTGATCTTTCATTTATTGTAAAAAATGATTCTATTTTATATTAACATCATCTGAATAGTCATATTTATATTATTGAATAAATAATTTTCATTAAGAAGGAGAATTTAATTTTAAAATTGAATTTATTGTTTATGTGTTAAAACGAGTTTTCTATCATTACTTAACTTATTTGTCAACGTACATTAATTATATTGTGTTTAAAAAAATATTATTTTGAAATAAATATTAAAATAACTTTTACAAAAGAATTCAAACCTGAAATTACTACTTATTTTCATACTCGATTATAATTTCTACCGAATGAGCTTAGTTAGAAACACAATAGTATAATATAGGCTGTACCATTTATTTTAATAATACAAAGAGGGAAATTATACTTGCAAAAACAGAGTTTGGTAGTGATAGCTCTAGCCGTTTGGCCGTGGTTACACAAACATACAGAGAGACATTTTCGGTATTAAGGGGTTTCAAAACTTGGACATCCGCTAAAATTTCAAGGTCAAAGCGTTTGACTTTACAGGGAAAGTGAAATCTCAAGATCATCTGAAAAATCAAACAAAATAAAGTAAAACTAATTGATGATTTTCTACTTATATTCAAGCAAATATATTTCAAATATTGTATTTATTTATGATTTATATTAATAATACTACGTTTATCAGGCATGTCACGATGGCCCGACTATTTACAGGTATCGTGTTCACGTATTCTATCAGCATGTGTAAAAACATATTGGGGATAGGATATATGTATACTATGCATACCGGCAACAACTCCCAGGTCGTGGCTGTGTAGTGAAGTACGACTATATTTCAGTCGCATACAGTCAGCTGATGGATGTACATGTATTTATCTAAGCATCACACGCTTCGTAAATACATATTTTCCAAATAAGAATTCAAAATACTTCTGCGAGTTGTATTATATTGCGTATACAACGCAATTATGGATGATTACAAAGCTGTTATGGAACGGTATTATGCAAACCAAAACAAATACTTCGTAATTTATAATTCAAATAATAATTTGCATTCGAATTAGATTTTTATAAAAAATGAATTTGTATCATTGCATATTTTTTATTTACTTAGTAAATTTATAGAATAATTTACTAAGAATTAATGTTTAATTAGAATTGTGCTTTTATTTTCCTACTGCGTTGTATAAGCAGTATAATAAAACTCGCAGAAGTAGTTTGAATTCTTATTTGGTAAATATGTATTTACGAAGCGTGTGATGTTTAGATAAATACATGTACATCCATCGGCTGACTCTATCCGACTGAAATGCTATAATCGTACTTCACTACCGGCACGACTGGGCATTGTTGCCGGTATGCCTAGTATACATATATCCTATCCCCAATACGTTTTTACACATGCTGTATACATTTAAAAGGAAGGTCATTAGGAAATTGTCAGCGATCTTATTCAAATCATATTAATCTTGAGAATGTATATATAAGTAAACAAATGAAAGAATAAGAAATTATTGCGGATACATAAAATATCAGAAAAAGAAAAATATTGGGTATAATCCGCTGTAGAGCAACCGCAGACACGTGTTTCTGACTAATTGGTCGTCATTAGTACGGTGTAGCCAAGGAATTAGGTGGGATAACCTTGGAGATGTAAGCTAAACGGAAGACCATCAGGTGACAGATCTTCTAGCTGAAGCTGCAAATGGTGGTCTGTCACCTGATGGTCTTCCGTTTAGCTTACATCTCCAAGGTTATCCCACCTAATTCCTTGGCTACACCGTACTGATGACGACCAATTAGTCAGAAACACGTGTCTGCGGTTGCTCTACAGCGGATTATACCCAATATTTTTCTTTTTCTGATATAAGTAAACAATATGTGTGTTACATTATTTGGCAAGAACGATTGAATTGAATGTAAATTAAGTAAATAAAAATAAATGTCTTTACTACCCAACATTTCTTGTACTAATAGGATCTTCCTAATAAACCTGTTAAGTTAATTTTGAAGTTGTTTTATAAAAAAATATTCTAAATCGAAATCCAAATACTTTTATGCTCAAAATACTTGCAAAAAGCTACTTTTCTATAAGAGTAAAAGACCTATTTCTTTTAGAAATTCACTTTTGAGTACATTCACATTCTTCATAAATTTGTTTAAAAAAAAGTAGTTGACCGGTCTACCGATTTCACTAAAAATTAATCGAATCTCAAGAGGAAAATTATACTTGCAAATACAAATTTTGGTACTGATAGCTCTAGCCGTTTGACTGTGGTCACACAAACATACAGAAAAATATTTTCGGTATCAGGGGGTTTCAAAACTTGGATAACCGCTTAAATCTCAAGGTCAATTTTTTTTTAAATCACCATACCTCCTTATGCTACGCATAAAAAAGTAAAAAACCGAACACAAAAGGGTAAATATTAATTAAACCCTCTATTCTTTCATGTACTTGCCGGAAGATATTCTGGAAAAAGAAGCAACTTACAGTTTTCTATACAACAAGGTATATTGTGGCCATGCAAATTAGCTCTCTTCTATACCCAAGTAATTTTAGAAACCATAAACACATTTTTTATAATTACTCGTAAAATGTGCTGGAAGTATTATTAATGCATTTTGAATATTTTCAACAACTAGAGAATTTCATGGTTACCAATTAAACATTAGAAAAATATGAGAGGACGTGGAATCAATAATTTACATGCACGAGGGCCATCTGAAATCGGAATCGACAAGAAAAACACGGTATTGGTGTGGTTTTTATTTTTATTTTTCGATGTAGTCTCCTCGAAGATTAATACACTTTTTCCAACGGTGCTCCAGTCTCTTCAAGCCGTTGGAAAAGTAGGATGTTTCGAGGTCTGCAAAATAGCCATCTGTAGTGGAGATGACCTCCTCATTTGAGGCAAATCTCTTTCCTGCTAGAGATTTTTTCAGGTTCGGGAATAGGAAAAAGTCGCTGGGAAGCTGCGTCCGGTGAATATGGAAGATGAGAAACTAATTCATAGCGCAACTCATTCAATTTGGACAAGACGATGCGGGATGAATGAGCCGGTGCATTGTCATCCAAAACAAGCACTCTTTTCCGCTGAAAAAGAGGCCGTTTCTCCTTCAATACTGCATCGAATCGGGTCAATAAATCGCTGTAGTATTGCCCCGTGATCGTCTTTCCCTTCTGCAGGTAGTCGATGAGAATCACACCTTGGGAATCCCAAAAAATGATCGCCATGACCTCCGGCCTATGGAACGGTCTTTGCTTTCTTCGGAGCTGATTTGCCCGGAAAAATCTACAGCTTCGATTGTTCCTTGGTCTCCGGTATGTAGTGGTGGATCCAAGTCTCATCCACGGTTACGAAACGCATGAAGAAATCTCTTGGATTGTGTTGAATCCTGGCCATACGGTAATCCGATTTCGTCTTTGCTTTGGTCTGAGCAAACGCGGTACCCACTGCGCCGAGAGCTTTTTCATTCCCAAAATTTTGTATAGGATATGGCCAACGCATTCTTCCGAGATGCCTGTTGTCTCTGCTATCTCATTCAGCTTCAATCGGCGATCGGTTAACACGACATCATGAATCTTGTCGACCATTTTATCGTTGGTAGCGGTTTTTGGGCGTCCACTGTATCACTTGTGCTTTTACGGCCACGTTTAAACTCGCTTTCCCAGAAGCTGATGGTCGAAAATGACCGAGTAGATGCGCCATAAACCTCTAGCTAAATATTTCGAATTTTCCTGGCCGTCTTCCCTGCCATCCAGAAGTGTTTTATCACTGCACGAAATTCGATTTTATCCATTTTTGCAAAACCGACTGACTTGCTACACAAAACACACTCTTAAATAACAACTATTGACAGTAGACGTCTGAAATTTTGACAGTTGCTATAAAATGGATTGATGCACTATTTTTACTTCTTGAAATGTTCATCGTATCTAGTTGTGGGCACAATTCTCTTTCATTTACTGGAAGTAACATTAGTTCAATGTTATCTAACTTAAAACTGGTTCGTTTATACTTTTTAGTTTTTGAAATTTATTGTTATTAAATCTTTTTGGGTGTTTAGCTTTCTTCGTAATAATATTAGAACTAATATTTAAATAAAACACCATTTATTTGAAATGTTTGTTTCATCTATCACCAATTCGATCTAAGCACCTGAAATATACCTATATAATCTATAAATAATAATTTCACTTTGGTAATTGCAAATAACCATGTATTTATAGACGTATTTTATTTAAGTGAAGTTTGAATAAAATTCAAATCATAGTGATACTAGTTCAATTACCGTGTGTTATAATTGCACTTCTCAATAAAATGTGCCGCTGAAATACTACGAATTTTCCAGAAAATTCGTCGTGATCCATCCATACCTTCGTCCTCACATACAAGTACCATCTAATATTAACATCAAAAAGAAGCCGACCTTTCTCCCTTTGAAAACGTAGGTATACATACATGTCGCGAAGTCTAATGAAATTCTGATATTTTATACTGCACGTGAACTATGCGCTAAGAGAAAACTTGTTTACAGTTTTCGTGTGGAATGTACTGTACTATAATATCGACAACTTCCGACAGTGAGTGTACCAGAACGTACAATGCCGGCCAGATATGAAGGGGCGTTACCATGGATACGGCATTCCACCAATGAAAGCGTTCATTACTTCATAGCACGCCACTATGCCGCCGCGGGAAAACACCGACAATTAGCATATTCGGACTGTAATGGAGTACGGAGTCTTCCGAGAGTTTGGCTTAGTAGTAGATAGAATATAAATACAGTTTTTTATATTTATAATTATATTAAAAACCCTTTCTTAGATGATTAAACATACGTTCTCAGGAATACCAACAAGTTTATCTTTCAACAATATTCAACATACCTACGTTTCGATTATTAAAAAATAATATACGGAAAGCCAGTCAAGTTACACGAACTTTAGATTAATAAGAATTCGGATGGATCCCCAGTAAAATTACGGAATTGTAATATATCTTTATCCTGAGAGTAAAAATTATACTTTTAATACGTAAGCTTGCTTCATATTTTACTCATTATTACGGAATGGCCAAGACAATGTGTGTGTGTGAACTGAATATAAATTTTACTCTTAATTATCCCAATACTTCAAAAAACTATCTATACCCACAGTAGTTCTTCAATTCGTTAACGTTATTGGAGAGTGTTAACTATTTGCTTGTAAACCATAAACAAGACACCAGATGAAATATGGTACAAAAAACTAGCACCTACAGAAATTAGATAGTAATCCACTACCTTCGATCACAAGATGTGTCCGAGTTGATCTCCAAAGTTCAATAATAGTATATTAAAGAACAAGTGTCACGAGCCCAAGTTTGGGGCGAATGCAATAAGTGTCTTATGACACAAGTTCTTTATGTTATTTTTTCTAGTCTGCCACTTTTTATCATTTTTTAAATTAAAATAATAGGAATTTTAAAATATATAGTAATTTTTGTGGTGGTTGGCAATATGTTACACACATGACATAAATTGAAAATTTGAATTATACCCGATTTTTATATTCAGTATTTCATACTTAAAGTTAATCTAAAATGAGTACTAATACTTCATGTAGACCACCTGAAATCAGATAAATTGCTGAAAACGTTGTTAATAATTTACTTCCCACTAAATCCCGCAACAATTATGAGAAGCAGCACGTCAAGTTTGAAGAATGGTGTCAACAAAATAAAGTTCATGTTATATCAGAAAACGGATTAATTGCTTATTTTCAATTACTACGTACAAAATATAAACCATCTACGCTATGGACTACTTATTCTATGCTAAGGTCTTGTTTAACGATAGGTAGTATATAAAAATGTAGATATATCACAGATTCTATTAATTGAGTTAGCAGACGGTTCTTGGTGGAACATTTTATTAATAACTATTTTAAATAAAATAAAAATAAAATAAAACTCTTGAAAACTTTCCACAATTTTTTATTTAGTCTTTGCGACATATGTTTCGGTATTGTTCATACCATTATCGAGCGGGAACAAACAGGTCAGTTTGTGTAGGGTTGTTATACAGGGTGTAGATAAAGTCTGGAACAAAATTAATATTTCTGTTATCTTCGGTTTGATGGAAAAACCCTGAAACAGGTCGATTTTGTTTTTATCCCGTGGACTTTATAACATCGTGAATTTAATTCTGTCGTCATCTGGTTGCGCGCGGGCGTGACGTCATTAGTTTTTTCAAATGGTAACCCGCCACATTTATTACCCCTTCTCGTTAGGTATTCCATTGTGCATGCAACGGTATAAAAAGTTTGGTACCTGACATAACAATTTTTGGGAGAAAAATGCTTTCGAATTTCAAAAAATTAAAATTTTATTTCTAATGAAAAACTAATCAAAAGTTATTTTAAAAAATCAGATAAATTATAATCCGAGGTTTATCTTGGATTGTCGTCAAACAAGACACCAAAAAAATGTCAACGGAAGTGTTCAAATTGTCCGCCATTGGCCATTTGACACTGGCCGAGACGGACGTACACGCTTTCTACGACACGTCATATTGACAGTTCATTACTTGGTGTTTGAACTTATCCATTCACAATAATTGCTCCATTGGTAGTGTTGAACGTGCATTGCGAAAATGGCGAATTTGAGCGAAAAAGAGCGGATTCAAATTCTCATTATTGTTGGTTGTGGTGATAAGATACGTAGCCATGAAGAAGCCTGTCAGTTTTTCAATGCAGAAAATCCAAACCGCGCACCGATTTCGCGGTCAACGGTGAGCAAAATTGTCGCAAAATTTGCTGAAACTGGTAGCGTAAAAGACAGGGCTCGTCAAGGTCGACCAAGAATTGAGGAAGATAGAAGGGTCAATATTCTCTTGGAACTTCAGGACAACCCCCACACTTCAACAAGGAACATTGCCAGGGATCATGCAGTGGATTTTACCACAGTAGCCAAATTGCTGAAGAAGGAACAACTTCATCCGTACAAAATCAATCGGGTTCAGGAACTGAATGAAGATGACTTCGACCGCCGACTCGAGTTCTGTGAACAAATCATGCTACGGTGCGATGAGAATCCCGGATTTGTCGACAATGTGGTTTTTAGTGACGAAGCAACTTTTACCTTGAACGGTGAAGTGAATCGCCACAATTGTAGGTACTGGTCGGGCGAAAATCCTCGATGGGTCCGAGAGGAGCACACCCAACACCGGCAAAAAGTTAATGTATGGGCGGGAATAGTGGGAGATCGCATTGTGGGGCCTTTCTTTCTGGACAGAAATTTAAACGCTGAAACATACTTACATTTCCTAAGATTTACGCTAGTGCCAACATTGGTAGAATTATTTCCGGATGAAAACACCCCCGACAAGCCTCACCCCAGAATCTGGTTTCAACAAGATGGAGCACCTCCACATTTTGGCTGGCGTGTTCGGAGTTACCTCGACGAAATTTTCCCCGGGAGATGGATTGGACGAAGGGGAACAATTGAATGGCCTGCCCGTTCGACAGATCTCACACCACTTGATTTTTTTCTATGGGGTCATGTGAAATCAAAGGTGTACACCAATAAGCCAAATAACTTGGATGATCTGAAACATCGTATCCGCGAGGAAATGCGAAATATTGGTGCAGAGACAATACGACGTGTCGTAGAAAGCGTGTACGTCCGTCTCGGCCAGTGTCAAATGGCCAATGGCGGACAATTTGAACACTTCCGTTGACATTTTTTTGGTGTCTTGTTTGACGACAATCCAAGATAAACCTCGGATTATAATTTATCTGATTTTTTAAAATAATTTTTGATTAGTTTTTCATTAGAAATAAATTTTTAATTTTTTGAAATTCGAAAGCATTTTTCTCCCAAAAATTGTTATGTAAGGTACCAAACTTTTTATACCGTTGCATGCACAATGGAATACCTAACGACAAGGGGTAATAAATGTGGCGGGTTACCATTTGAAAAATCTAATGACGTCACGCCCGCGCGCAACCGTATGACGACAGAATTAAATTCAAGATGTTATAAAGTGCACGGGATAAAAACAAAATCGACCTGTTTCAGGGTTTTTCCATCAAACCGAAGATAACAGAAATATTAATTTTGTTCCAGACTTTATCTACACCCTGTATATGTCGTTGTGTTTATTGCCTCTTTTTACATAAGTGTTTATTATGGGTGTATGTGTGTTTGAAAAGTCTTTGTGTGTGTTCGTTACTTTCTCTTTTCCTTGAATTGATTTTTTAATTTCTAATATTTCTAACAGATTTAATTTCGGTCCTTTGTTTACATTATGTATAAGTTTACAACTATATCACAGTACAAGAAATTACAAGCTTTCCTTAGTCGTTTATCTCAAGGTCACCTACCTAAAAAATCTAAAATTTTAGAAGAAATATACATTATTAAATTTATACAAGAAGCAGATAATAAAATATATTTGGCGATGAAAGTAAATACAATTTTCACAACTATCGCAGCTTGTAGAAGATAAGAACTGACCAATATGTCTGTAGAAGATATTGACTACAAGTCTGACACCATCACTATTTCTGTACCTAAAACAAAAAAATATATTCCAAGATTCTTCGTAATTACAGATACAATATGGATCGATTTAATTAAGAAATATTATAACTTACAGCCTGTTAATACTAGCCATAAGCGATTTTTCTTGACCTATCGCAATGGTCAGTGTATTAATAGTCCAATGGGGTATTAATATTAGTTTTTTGAAATTGCCAAATCCAGAATTGTTTACAGGGCAGTGTTTTAGAAGATCTAGTGCAACACATTTGGCAAATCATGGTGGTGATTTGTTGATCTTAAAAAATCATGGGGATTGGAAGTTCTCAGCTGTAGCCGAGGGTTATATTGAATCCTCCTTAAACAAAAAGATTAAAATATCTCATATGCTTGGCTTTCAAAATAATACAAATATTGCAGGATGTTCAAGCAAAACCACCACAGTAGACAGCAATAATAGTTTTCATCAAAATATTGTATCAGCAAGTACGAGTGGTTTGCCTGGTGTTACTATAAATCCCCAAGATACATCTCATGTATCTATTAACGTATACACTAACTGTACAATTCAAAAACATAATTAAAAATAAAATATTTGTTGAACAATGGATCGTTGCAACTTCATTTTATTTATTTACTTTGCCGATAGTGTTATATTTCTAAAACTTGAAAAATGTTCGATGAACATCGTCTGCACAGATTATTATAGTTATAAAATATTTTACTTTGTTTCATTTTCAGAGATATTTTGCATATTGTACATTGAAAATATAGCTACCATTTTGACTTTTTGACATTATCCTTACAAATTATATGTAGTCACCCTCGAAAAACTAAATTGAACTAGATAATGTATAAACGCACAGTGTGCGTTTATAAGCTATAAACGCATCGTTTTCGATGCGTTTATGGCGTTGTTATGACACCAGATTAGAAAAATGTAATTTTCTTTTTAATTCAGGTATTTACAATCACAAGACTATGCAGGAAAATACAGCATATTGGATGACATAAAAGCAGCTATTCCGTAAAAACTGCAATTATTTTTTTAAATGATGTTACGAGTGTAGCGAAATTTAATGGCAACAATCTAAAGATCAATACACCTAATTACTAAATATTACACAAATAATAAAATAATTATGTACTACTATTAATATACAACATTAAGCATTAATTATTTAAAACCAATGAACAACTAATAATACAGACCAACGTTGCAAAAATAATCTTAAATATAATTATTTTCTGTATTCCTTTTTGGATGCTAATTAATGGAAATAGGATTTAAAAGTTCCATCATGTAAGTATAGTTTTATCATTGATTATAGATTTTACGAATTTCATATTTTGATTTAAAAAAACATACAAATAAATAGTACTCAAGAAAATAGAAACAATTATTATTTAGACTTCTTCCTAAACTGATAAACTACCCATTAAACATATATAAAGACAAAACTCGAGAATTCAAGAAACTCGATGACTAACCCATTGGTGCTTCTCTATCCTTCTATTTCCTTCAGCATTCACTCTCTAGTAAAAAGGAGGGAGACTTTAAAACCTGTTGTGAAAAATATTTAAAAGAAAGGTCCGATTAATTCAACAAAATGTTTACTTCCGTTGTTGCATATTAAATTGGGCCAAAGCAGTTAAAGAATTGTCAAAAATTGACACCTGATTTATCCAAAGCTAAGCGAACGAAGCTCTATTCTTAAGTATGATAATAATAATAATAATAATAATATATTTTATTGTCCAACGTACATTATTTACAAAAAAATTCACCGAAGTGGAGATCCGCAGCTCTACACATAACTGTAAGGAGAGAGTGCATAAGAAAATTTGTTCTCGGGAAGGGTAAGGAAAATGTTGTAGTCGAACGGGCGACTAGTGTGGGAAAACGGAACATCAAACCAGAAAGGAGACCCGCACAATTGACCGAACCACGAACAAGCTTCCACACAAATCGGGCAGCATACTCTTCACGACGACCACTCAAGGACTGGACACCATGTCTCTCCAAAAGCGCACCATGGTCGATGTTTCGCTCAGGATACACTCCATCAATTTTAAAAGACAGGAACTTTAAAAGAATCGGCGCTGCACCCTCTCAATACTCAGTCTCAAGTAAATGTAGTGAGGAGACCACACATTAGAGGCATACCCCAGCTTACTAGCTACAAAACTGCAATGAAGTAGAGAACTTTCAAAAGTGTTATATTTGAGAAATATTTTGAGATACGCATTAAAAATTCTAAGGTTCTCTAGGCGGCGAGACAAGTGCTTGTCATGTGAGGTATGAAATTCAATGTAGAGTCAAAAACAACACCAAAATCAGTAATACGTTTAACCTTGCTCAATGGTCGATCATTTATAACATAAGTAGGAGGTAATGGATGAACTCTCCTCGTGTAGGACACAAAGAAACATTGATCAACATTGAGGCGGAAGTTTATAATTTAAACACCAATTAGTTACAATACTTCTGTATATTTTTAGGTCGTCCGCATATGCAAAAATTGGACAATTCAATGACTCAATGAAATTATTAATAAATAATACAAAAAGCACTGGGCCCACCTTCGACTCCTGAGGAACACCAGATGTGGGATAAAATGTACTAGATTTAAAACCATCGTAAAACACATAATTACGCCTGTTACATAACTAAGATTGCAATAAATTCACTTTCACTTCATCTGAAGCTACTGAATTGTCTGTCCCAAGAAATTGGAGATTGTACATGCTGAACTATTGTAAAGAAGGACTCCAACATGTACCTATGTAAAATGTAATCTCATCAAGCCCTTTTGCCGGTAGACCACCACAGACGTCTTGCTTATTGCCAGTGGTTTGTCAATAATTTAGTGAATGATGACTATCTGCTGAATTTGACTTCCTTTAAATGGTGCAACATTTTCGAATTAAGACGAGGAACGTTGCTGCCTGTAGCTTGTACACCAATTTATACACACCTTGTATAAACATTTGCAATGCTATCTTGCAAAAACAGTTACCGTATATTCCGGCGTATAAGCCGAAAAGATAGGCTCAAAAGCCACCTGCGTCTTATATGCCGACTATAGAAAATGAACATTTTCAGAATGCACTAAAAAAAACAAAGAACTTATTAAATATCTATTCAACTATTAAAAGGTCATGTAGGTACACTAAAAAGTTCATTATACTCATCATCTGTCATATTTTCTGGTACGTCATCTTGATGAATATCACCATTATCATTTTTTTTTCTTCATCTAACCACAACAAGTCATCTTCTGTCCCGTCGAGATTATTTGAAATTGAACATTTTTTAAAAGACTTGATCACTACATCTGTTGGAATATCTTTCTATGTATTAATTATCCATTCACAGATAATATCTAATGAAGCATGGCGCATTTGACCCCCTTTGGTATAAGTTTTCTCTCCCTCCAATATCCACATATTCCATTGTTTCCGTAAATTTTCTTTGAATGGTTTGTTTATGTACACATCTAATGGTTGCAGCAAGGAAGTCAATCCTCCAGGAATAACGGCCATATCAGTGTTACACTGTCTTACATTTTCTTTAGTTTTTTCGGTTAAATGAGATTTAAACATGTCCCAAACTAAAAGAGATGGTTTTCCTAGAGCTCAGGGTCGGTTTTTCCAGACTTGTTCTATCCACAACTCAATGCCTTTTTCATCCATCCATCAATTTTCGTGGACATGAACAAAAACCCCAGCAGGAAATTTTAATTTCGTTAAAGTTTTCCTTTTAAAAATTACCATTGGCCTCAATTTTGTACCATCTTTTAGACGAGATAACGCAACAGTAAACCTATTTTTTTCATTGCCAGTAGTCCTTATATTAATTGTTTTAGTTCCTTTCAGGTCGACCGTTTTATTGCCGATTATGATCACTGATGTTTCATCCATATTGCCAATTTGAGACAATAAATAATTTTCTTTCTTTCTTGCTTGAATCACAAATGTTTGAAACTTTCGTACCTCCTCCTCCAAATTGTCTGGCAATTTTTGTGAAATTTTGGGTTCTTCTCGAAGCACTAGATTGTTTCTATTCATAAATCTTCCACACTAACTTTGAGATGCCTCGAAATTTACACTTTCTTCTTTATTACATTTTGCCCATTTTAGTGCAAACAAACGAATACAGCTTCTTGTTACAATCAATCCATTTTTACGACTTTCTAAAACCCACTGCTTGACATGTTCTTCTAATATTAGCCACTTGGCTTGTCCCTTTCTTAATGCACATTTGCTTTTTGTCATTTCTTTTATGTTCTCTTCATTTTTTCTCCATTGTCGTACCATACATTCGTTTACGTTGTACATTTTTGCAGCAGCTCGATTACCGTGTTTCTTTCCGCACTGTATTACAGTACACTTAAAACTTGCTTCATATTTTGAACGTTTTGTAGGAGCCATCCTTTTTTGCGCACGTCTCACGTCTGTGATTTCAAAACAACTGACCGGTTCAAATTCTAGGTGCTATGGAAATACAAACAATAATGCTGGAAAACGGAGGTGCGTCTTATACACCGCGGCTTATACCCCGGAATATACGGTAAGTATTTCCTATTTTTACAAATTCCGCTCTACAATAGGTGCCAAATTTTTATATTACGTTGTTTAGGTTGGTTGTGAAATTGTTACAGTTGTTTATAAAGTGAAAAACCATTTAGGACAAAAATGAAATACGTAATGTCGGCATGGTTATTCATCAAAGGTCCAGGCATGCTGTTCTGTAAGAAAAAGTATTAATTAAAGATCATACAGGGTTCTATTTACAGTTTTTATTTATTAAAGTAAATAACAAATTAAAAAAATACGATTTCAAGAAAAGGTAATAGTAATTTAAAGCAGGTAAAATTATTATTTATGGGGGACCGTAAATGAACAGGGATTATTTACAAGTCGATTCAAAAGTAACGATTTAATTTAATGTAGAAAGCTTCGAACAATATGAGTTATACTTGTGTGTGTGAATCCGGTCAGATTCACTAATATATCGGGCGGGCGTAGATAAAGATTTCACGACGAAATCGCGTAAGTCCCAGGGATATGATATGGTAGTGAGCAGTAAGTAATGAGAGTGGAATTAAAGTAATGAGCGGAATAATGGTAATGAGAGAGTTCGTAAAGAACCTGGGTCCTATTAAAAATTCTGAGGGACAAGAGAGTTGACAGTTAACGTCTTGGCCAATAAGAGAAAAGCGCGGTAAAGACAAGTAGAAATATTGATGAACATAACATATCTAAAACTGATGTTTGTATGAACTATCTGTCGTAGGTAGTTGAGATAGAAAAAAAAATTATTGCTCTACTTGCTTTAACAAAAGGAAAGTAATTCTTCCTTAAGAAAGTGCGCCTGTGCATGGGATGTTTTATTTTTTAAATAATATACATCAAAATAACCACAAAACTTATCTTTTATTCTAGCAATGCACGCACGTAGTATAACTTACACTTTAGTTAATTTAATGTCACACACACACACAAGGAGTTTTGATTGAACTATCTGCGAATAGAAAATGTTTTCTTTTGTCAAATCAGAATTTATTGTCGAGAACCATATACGTATGAACGAAGAACCTTAGTACTTAGTAATTAGGAACGTGCAATGTTAGCGACGGATTTCTTCTAATACTTTAGACATAAAACGTCCCATTATTTTATTTATAATGCAGCATTTGCTAAGGGACCATGACCAAAGTTAACAGTTCGGCATCAACAAAAGCACATATTTCTTTTCTTCAATAGCTAGATTATGAGCTCATAATGTGGAAAATCTCGCAAGATCACACGTACTTTGTGGGAATGTGCAATCCATACAAGTATGTCTGTCTTTTAGCAAATAGAAACGAAGAAATAGTTATAGAAAAGAAGTGAGAAAAAATAACAATAGGAAATTAACCTGAAGCTTAATATAATATGAATTACTTGTCCTATGTTATTTCTATTTTCGTGTTCGCCGAGGCGAAGAGCACAAACGTACGCATATGTATGTTTTATATTGGTAAATGGAAAATGCCGGAGTGAGAATATAATATGTCGTAAAATTTTTATTGAGTTTTGTACGGTACACCCGGCAAAATTTCTTTTTGTTTTTTACGTGTTGCTTCTCCGACAAGGAGGATTATTACGTGGAAAATATCTCGTAGAAATATCTTTACCAAGAGAAATATTACATAAAACTTATGATCTATGATAAAGCTAATATTAACCGTATTAGTAAATACATTTCTATAAAACGATATTGTTATATCATTCTTCTTTATGTATGGGTAGGATACCGCAAGAGGATATCTCATCAAGAAGTTGGTGTGGTAAAAAAAAGACAATTAAAAGCGAAATTCTAGAAAACAAGTAATTTTATTTCTCAACGTTGTAAAGAAATCCCTTTAAGTTATTAACAACGGCTCCACGTTGTTGAAGCCATATTGAAAAGAAACCCTCAATAATGCCCTTTATATTTTAATATATTTTTAAATAAAATAAAATGTGAATCGTTTTACCTAGCTACCTCATATTCTCAGGACGATCCAGGTTAAGAGCTATCAACAAGAAAACAATCTTCGTGCATTAATTGGCACAATTAAATAAAACAAAATTATTTTAATTTAAATAACATTTGTATCAGAAACCATATTATTTATGTGTTATTATTGGGTGTTGCCTTAAGATAAATCTGAACCTTCTAATCGACCCATATGAATGGTATACGACAATTCTACTCCCAATTTTTATATTACCTAGTCTTTTAATTGTGCAATTTGCGTCAATATTATTTCTGTGGTGGAGCTAAATGCATGTCATAGATAAATCAAGAACATTTGATGAAACTGCGTGGGTAATAGTGATGGTTCTATGCTTAATTGTTAACATTTTCACTTTTACATATTTTTAGTTTACATTATATCTTGCTGGTCATTGAAAATTTTTAGATGACTTGCTATCAAATTTGCTGACATTTTATTATTATTAATTGTCTTTATATTGCCGCTGCGCCAAGATAACTCATTGCTTTTATTAATTAGTTTTATATTTTTTAGGGCAATTTAATTGATAGTTTAGAAGTCTATTAGAGATACTAAAATTAAGCTTCAACTTTCTTTCATTCTGATAATTGTAAATATTATAATTTGTATAGATAGCACTACAACTCTCCCAGAATGCTATACTATCAAACCTGCATAACATGTCTAACTAATGACACCGTGAACATTGGCTTACAATTGTAAAAGTTTAATCGGTGAATTTGAAAAATATAAATAATATTCACTGTGAATCAACTATTTATTGGTGACATTCTTTTATAATACTAAATCACTAATACCATTTAATAGAAATATTTTATTAAATATTATGTCAGTTGCAAGTGCAACTTGACTTTAAAATAGACTTAATAAACATTATTGTACGACACTTAGCAAGTAACAAATTTAATTTATTTTAAACAGATAATTCTCTTATTATTATAGCCAAAAACGAATCCAACAGAAGCACTGGTATAAACTCTAGAAATAATCCGTCTTCGAGGTTTATTATTTATGGGAAACCATTGCCCTAAATCGGTGTGGAGCGCGTGGCTTTCGAAAGTTCCCGACAGTCTTCGCATAAACAATTCATGCAATGTTTCTGTTACGGTCGGTGTTGCTGAATTTAAAGTAGTGAATATTTTTCAGTGCAGCTGATGGCCTGTCACTGGCTCGCTTACAATTTGACAACATGATTGTGGAACGTCGCAATATATACTAACGACATTTTACCGGAATTGCATTATAACATACGTATGCAAATTAATGTTTGATGGACGTACGTCTTTTATATGTTGATGTGTAAGACACCAGAAGGAAACGAGAATATTTCTCTGACTAGATATGTATGTACATATTGCAATAGTATAAAATGAAGCTTTGAATACATAAATCACGAATTAAGAGTATTCATCTGGAATAACTGAATCGGAATGATAAACTTGGAAATTGTATATATAAAATCAGTTTTAAAATTAAATGAATCCAAAAAAATATTTGAGGAATGGCCGTAATGATGTCAAAAGCAAATCAAATTACTATAGAATTTAAGAATGACTCAATAATTTAACATAATGTAAGTAATAGAGAAATGACATAAAATATTCAAATGTATCTATAATAAGTTGCATAGAACATTCATTTAACTTCATTACCAATAACAGAATGAAACCCATACTCTGTTTGATAATTACACTTAACATCTTTAAAATGAAATATACAATATGATTAGTATAGATAGTAAGCAAAGATCCTAAATATGCTTTGTTATCCCAATCACGAATTTTATCTCTTTAAAATAAACTTTGTACATATTGGCACCACTGTGAGTCAGTTATTGGTATCTTAAGATTACATTTAGGTAGTACCTACCTAGGCATATCTTTGATCAAAGATGTAAATATAAAACAAAAAATATAATTGCATTACTGGTGCCTAATATTTCAATTATTTAAATTACGATTAACATGCTTTGCATAGGAAATATTTCATGTCGCGATAACATTAGAGATGGAAAACTGCAAAATTAACGTTATGACCAAGGCCAAGTGTACCTCGCTATCGCTGCGCAATATAAGGCCGTCACATAACAAGATTTTTCTGATTCTGTTAACCTCAAAATATCGAACCTTAAGTGGCGCCATCTATCCAAAGCATTATAAACTACTTGGTAATCCGTAAGCATTTTGAAAATCACGTGCTAAAAATTTGCAATATGATTGGATTGTATCGAGCCCAGAGTTATTTACATTTAATTAATTTTACATTCATTTTGTCTATTCCATATTTTTTTCTACTAAAATTATTCTAATACTACACACATTCTGGCAGTCAAAAACCACTAAAGGCGATATCAAGCCAAGAGATGTCGTCAAAACTGGTCTGGAAATGGCTCGAAGAACTTAAACTACTTGCAATCCGGAATAAGGTAAAACTGATCTGGGTGCCAGGGCATAAAGGGATTGAAGGCAATGAAAAAGCTGATGAACTCGCTAGGAGAGGATCAGAAGCAAGACTCATAGGCCCAGAACCGGCTCTGGGGGTACCCAAAAGTATGACCCAAACCCACGTCAAAGATTGCGTTTATAAAAAAGCACCACTGGGCAACAATTCCAGGACAAAATCATGGCAAGTAATTTATTGGCCAACCATGCAACAAAAGAGCCGCAGAACTACTGCACATGAGTTAGGAACGGTTACGAACAACAACGGGTCTTTTGACTGGTCATGCACCTGTTAAAGTGCATCTCAACTGGATAGGCGTGTATAATGAAGACCTTAGCTGTAGACTCTGCAATAAGGAACCAGAAACAGTCAGGTATATCCTGGTAAACTGTGAGGCACTGGTTCACAGGAGGCAACGCATCCTTGGGCAACCGAATGTAGATTCAGAGATTTTCAAGGGACACCCAGTAAAGGAACTGTACGGACTTATACAGGACACAACATTACTGGAGTGGATAACATAGATAACACAGGTTGAGCACAATTAGCTTTAGTGGCTGCGGTGCAAACTAGAGACGTTAGTCAGACAGCCCGGGGAAAAAATTCAGTCGTTTTATTTAATGTGTGCTACATATTTACTGTAATATGTTTAGTATATTTTGAAGTTACGTCGAGCAGCAATAGAAAACTATATATATCCAGTTTTCTCACGGAAAAAACGTGGTCGTTCTGGGTCATTTATTTCTTGTCAAAATAGTCTACGCTAAAACGCAAGTAATTCGCAGGGTACTTCGGAAAATGAGAACTAATTTGACTTGCACCTTTTGGATAAATAAAGATGCTATAGTAATTTTAAAATGCTCTAATCATTACCAATAATGGACTTTGTTATCATCCTAAGGTTGAGAAGTGCTAATAAGAAACTGATTAGTTATAAAGCAAATTTTGGTCTGTCTTGAAATGTGTACGTAGAAATACTAACAGATTTGGTATAGGGAGCACCAAAGAATGTATCACTGTAACTAACTAGATTCACAAATTATAATAGTGTAAAAATGGAAAAAAGTACATAAAATATGTACCGAAATACACAAAAAAAAGAGTTTAGTGAATATTACTATTCTAACCGGTGTTATTTGGAAATATTCTATGTTTCTTTAATAAGTGTAGGTATATAATATTGGATATACTATACAACAAAATTATTTTGTCTTAATAAGATCATTTAGATGCGATTCTGTAGACCACATGTTAGGCTTATAGGAGGGGCAAATAATACTACCACAAGTATTGCTATGTGGAATAGTAAAACTTCAAAATCTTCCAATATAGTTGAAAACGTTAGTACCGCAACATTTTTTAAAATCCCAGAAATCAATTATAACATCCAAACAAACACTTTACAGCGTAATTGAACTCTAATTAGTGTGTCCTTTTGAATTGTTAGAAAAAATTAGAAATCATTATTCTTGACACTACCCAACAACTCCATTTCCAGCAAAACTCACAATTTTATTTTGTTCTATTTCACTACTTTAAAATTTTTAATATTATTGAAAAGTTAATGTTTAAAGTGTAATTTTAAGATTTATTTCAATAAAAATTCAGAAATTTTTTCTTTCGGGTACTACTAAATGGCGTTACATAAAGATCAATATTTTGAGGTTACATCAATGTAAATCAAAGTTATGTGACGGCCTTATATCGCACAACGATAGCGAGATACAGTTGGCCTTGTTACAACATTCGTAGAACGCCATCTTTGGTAGTTTCCCCAACTATTTCTTAAACTATTTTGTACGGTTTATTTGGAATTATGTAATTTCTAAATTTCTTTTAATAGTAAATATTACTATTTAAATTAAATCATTTTGTTTAATCATTGATTTAATGCAGCAGTACATTTTCAATAAAAATAAATATATGAATGACTACTATTATAAATAAATTAAACTAAATGTGTATAAAAAATGTTCATTAGTAAAATTTAAACAATTATAATTTTTTTCGTCTAGATAAATAATTTTTAATACCTCTGAAGCGACTTTCTTTGCCACATACAATTCTATTGATCCCAGTATCTCTATATTAATAATAAGTAGTAGCATATTCCTTGGTGATGTTTCACCAGGTAATAAATAGACAGCTATAACTGTACACACTAGTACACAGAGTTATGGTAATACAAACATCATTTTGAAAAACGTAGTAAAAGTTAAAATTTCAAAGTGGTGATGTAGAAGGTTTGCCAATATCAATTACTCGTGTGGCATTGTGGCATTTTCTTTTTGTTCTTCATCTGAAAGTTACATTTACTCCAATGCGTACAACTAGCAGTTCTATTTTACAAATAAAATAAACATTTTTACTTTATATTTAACGAACTCCGATTAATGGTCTAGCAGTCTAGCTTTTATTTAGTTTTCTTTAATACAAAATAAATACAAACAATACTTACAATCGGAATTACTCGCTGCAGTTTTTGCGTGCCTTCTAGATAGCTGGAAATTTGGGTATGCTACTGTAGATAAAAAAATTTCATGCTACACTTTTCTGTAAAATTGATATGGCAAACTTTTTTTGTTTTATATACGTGTATAGGTGACTATGACATCAATTCAGAATTACTGCATGCTTCGAGCCATTGCTGAAATACTTGAGGATATTTTTTGGGATTAGGAAAATTATGCCGCCTGAAATATTTGTCATCGCAGCCTCTTACTCCACAGCTACGATATCTGACAATCCTTGAAGATGTTCTGAAGAAACAATACATCTAAATTAAGAATACTGATTTTAATGATAGTAAGCAAATAAACTTACGTTTGTGTCGAATAACAACGATGACAAACAGTAATTATAATAAAAAATAAACGATCGTATTTTGTTTTCATAAAGACGGATTTATCAGTTTAAATATTAAATCGAAAAAAGAAAACATAAAACCTAACCAAACATGCATACAAGAGATTGATGGAATAGCGTCTGGAAAGGTGGGGCGGAAATAAAGCTGTCAAATGCGATAATCCCAACAGTAAAATTGAGTAAACTCTTTCGCCAACTAATTTATAAGTTACTTTGTACTAGATAAAAAGGTATACCCCTGTTCCACGTAGAGCTTACTTCAGCGAAAATATAAAGTTTGAACAATTTTTTTTATAAAAAAGTTTCTCCCTCCCCCTCTCCCTCTCCTTCCACTCTCTTTCTCTATGTGTGTGAAAAATAAAATAAAAAGTTTTTAGACAATAAAAATTTACTGAAATGTGAATTTGAAAAACACTTAATAAAAAAAAAGTTTTCTGAAATTCCTACCACACCTTACTCACATCGAAAAGGAGATTTTGCTAATATCTCGCAAGTTATGCTTTTTAAACAGATAGAATAGAATAGAATAGAATAGCTTTATTGTACCAACTAATATAAAATACAAAAGCATGTAAAATACAGCGGTAACGTCGAAACAAGTGGTGTGTGTGTGAGCGTGTGTGTGTGAATGTGTGTAGGCGTGTGCTATATAACAATGTATGTGTGTACTAATGGTAGATATAATTCAATGTAAATGAAACTTCTTGATATCTTGTAAAAACTCAGTAACCGAGTAGAAGCTGTTTTCTAATAAGTATTTCTTAATGGATGTTTTGAATTGTGGCACTGGCTTTTCAATCCAAGTGTTCGGTAATTTATTAAATAGTTCTAGATGTCTATGTTTGGCACTCGTGGTCTGCAACCTGTGATTCGGAAGTAGAACCTGTGATTGAGATCTTAGTCGCAACTGCGTCACATCTCCTTTTCTATTTAACGTGGGTAGCTCCAATTTAGCTCGAAGAAGCTGTCTGTAGATGTATGCTGATGGCAAAGGCATGATTTTGTTTCTAACAAAGAGAGGCCTGCACGATGTCATTCTATTGACCTGCTCTATTGCTCGAATTGCTTTTTTTTGTAGAATGAATATGTCTACAGCATGTGTTGATTCGCCCCACAGTTGAATACCATAGCTCATACGGGAATGAAAAAGTGCATGGTATGCCGTTATTGCTGCATCCTTATTTAATAAAGTTATTAACCTTCGTATGGCGTAAAGAGCACTGGAAAGTCTTGTGTGAAGTTCATCAATGTGAGACCGCCAGGTCAGCCGAGTATCCAGGGTAATTCCTAAAAGCTTTGCAGACCCGGCATTTGCAGGTGTTTTGCTACGTTTACAGGTGAATGGTAATTGAACATTCTTTGATTCATTGACAGTAAGACTATTGGATGTAAACCAAGTGGCAGCCCTGGACAATGTCGTTTCAGCTTTCGTTTTAAGTTGTTTTTCATCTGTACCTCTGAATAAAAAAGTAGTGTCATCTGCGTACAATACCACATGGCTTGAAATATTGTATGGCAAGTCATTTATATAAATACAGAACAGAAGAGGACCAATAAGCGACCCCTGAGCTACTCCGTGCTCAACATGTCGCGATTCACTCATTTCATTGTTTGCATACACAACTTGTCTTCTGTTCTCGAAGTACGATTTTAAAAGCTTCGATGTTAAACCACGAACGCCGTAGCGATCTAGTTTTTCCAAGAGAATCTCATGTCTTACGCAGTCGAAGGCCTTGGACAAATCACACATCACCACCAAACCATCGTCCCCATCCTCCATAGCATCCCAAACGAAGTTTAAAACCGATAATACAGCATCCACTGTCGATTTTCCCGGACAGAATCCAAATTGTTGCCCGGTTAGAATGGAGTGGTTTCCCAGGAATGATGTGAGGCGCAGTAAGAGGGCGGTTTCGAGGATTTTTGACAGTGTAGGTAACACGGAAATAGGTCTGTAGTTCTTTGGATTATTGGGGTCACCGGATTTGTAAATAGGAGTCACTTTTGCAATTTTCATGTTATCAGGCACAGTTCCTTGCTCAAAACACGCATTCACCAAATCAGCAAGTGGTTCCAGTAGGCAATTCGAACATTTTTTTAGCATTTTCGTATTCATGCCATATACGTCCAAAGCATCTTTCGCTTTAATGTTTTGAATGATAGTCTGTACTTCCAAAGGTGTCACTGGTACTAAAAAACATGAACGTTCATTATACTGAATATTTCCTATAAAATTTATTGATTCATTGTTGTCTTTATGCAATGCAGAAAACTCATTTGCCGTATTACAGAATATATTATTTAATTCACTAGCAGATGGTGCCCGATGTTGTAAGTTGTTAGATGTGCCTGTTTCCCTTTTGATGATGTTCCAAAACTCTTTCTGGATGTTATCAGATTGGTATACAGAGCGTAAGTACTTATTTCGTTTCTCTTCTCTCAATTTCGTGATGTAAAAGTTTTTGTAAGAATTAAATATTTGTTTAAGATCATCACCTCCAACGCGGTTATAGGTTTCTTGTATTAATGAAAGAGTTTCTTTAATCTGTCTAAGTTCATTGCTGAACGAGAAAGGTTGGCTGGTTTTATTAGCTCCTATTAATTTGGTCTTCAAAGGAAAAGCGATTTCCAAGCAAGAGAGTATTTGTGTTAAGATTATGTTTGATTTTATATCAGCATTGTTTACTTTCTGTGAGCTTAACCATGTTTGTTCTTTAATGGCGTTTTCGAAAATATCGTAATTTGTATGCGATAAGTTTCTTGTTTTTCTGTAATTTTGTTTTGCTTGTATACAGTTAAAGTGGAAGCTAATGCCGTGATGGTCAGAAATAGATGTGATAAACGTGTGGGCCTCGTATTTAGTATAGTTGGTGAACACATTATCTATGCAACTCTTTGATGTTCCCTGAACTCTTGTAAAATCATAAATTGTTTGTTTTAATCCAAAACTAACTAAAGCGTTCTGTAAATCCCTAGTATTTTTTGTCTGTGTAGATATATCAATATTAAAATCACCGCTTAGAATGATATTTACATCTTGCTTATATTGTCGTAGAATTTTGGTAAGTGTGTCTGCTAAAATATCCAGAAAACCCTGAACATCACCAGTTGGAGAACGGTATGTACATAATATTATTGTGTTGCACTTTGCAAGATATATCCCGCAGATTTCACAGGTTTTGTCCACGGAAAGTTCCGACACTAATGGAATATCAAAGTACTGTAATAGTATATTATTCAACAAGCGTGTAATGATGGCTATTACCCACGAAGATGAAATTGCAACACGAGCCGTCAGGCGAGTGTTGTAACATCTGAGTGGGTAATAGCCATTATACGCGAGTTAAATACTATACTTTATCCACAACTTAAATGTTGTTCAGAAAATACGAAAGATAAAGAACAATATTTCTTTCTACAAACACTGTCAGAAGTTGACATTTTGACACGGCAAACAAAAAATGCGATTTATGTATACCGCATATTCACAACTATATATGTTTGTTCAAAAATACAAAAGATAAAGAGATAAAGGAACAACATTATTTATTAATAGTGACGTTTCTAATACACAAAAAATTAATTTTTATAATAATTATTAATCGTTACATTACAGTTGCTTAAATTCATATATATATAAGTATATTTATGAAATGTCAAATTTGACACAACGGTGGAGTAATAAATATTATTCCATCGAAGTGTCATTATTATTCAACAGTATTTAGTAATGCATGGCATTACTCGATAAAAATCGCGTATTTAATACATATATTACTTAATAGTTGTGGATAAACCATTTTTCACGTATATACATACACCTCCGTGTATATAATTTCTTCTTATGTAAGAGGTACCCAAGGTATATCCGCAAATATTGTAGGTCTTAAAGTTGTATATGTTAAACCAATGTTCTGAAACGCATAATATATCACAATCTAGGTCCTGCATTAGTAGATCAACAGCTTCTATTTTATTTGTCAGGCATTGGGCATTTATGTATGTAACATTTTTGGTAAATTTGCTTTTTACAACGGAGTTTGGGATATGGTTATATGCTTCTCGATTTTCTAAGTTATTGTGTTTGGTTCTTGTGGGTGGTGAAAATTTAAATCCGTATTTGTTCTACCGTTGTTATAGAATATAAATCTACGTATCCTAATACCTTCCGACCAATTCTCGGATTTTATAAAATCAACATAATCTTTATCCTTTATGCCTACCTTGTAACAGTTGGCGCCATGCTTCGAATTTATTTTTGAACATTCGTAATCGGAGTGTCGGAGGATGGTCTTTATATGGTCTTTCACTTCATCTATTGTGTTATTTTTATCTATATTTCCTATGAACAGCCACATTTTCTTTTCAACAGCTTTAAGCTTTAATGAGGAATTAGTAATAGAACCAACTGATATATTTCGCTTTTGTCTCTTTTTTACTATGTCAGTCCATTTGCTTGCTTCTTTATCAGCATTATTAATTATAGAATGTGTATCATTATGCTGTAATTGTGTTTCATTCATTTGTATATCTTTATTAACAGGTGAATCCTGTATAGTTTCAATAGTTTTTGCGTTATTTGTATGTAATGCAAGTTTATTATTTTCGTCTATCGATAACTTTTTACCTATCCGGTCATTGATCTCATATTTACATTTATTTACCTCATCCAGAGTGTTTTTAAAGGTCTCTTTTTTGTGCACCTTCTTTGCTGTGTCTGAAATAGTTGTTTGTTTATTTCCTTTCGTATGTGTTGATATATTTTTAGCATTACTTTTTTCTAGATTCTCGGACAGTGTGTTTACAGATTTCTTTAATTCTAATATTTCTTGATGTAGGTCCCTGTTTTCTTGAATTAATTTATCTATTTCAGTTTTAAAATTGTTAGTTAATGCATCTGATATTTGTATGATAGCCGCCTCTATTTTAGATGTAATAATTGTTTGAAAATCTTCACTCACGTGTTCGACGTGTTTGTGTTGGTTTCCATTTGAGGTTAGATCAGCATCGCAACGTTTGCAGATCCAAGTATTCACTACACCATCGGCTTTCATATGTGTAAATTCTCCAACCGATATGTTAATACAAGCTATATGATAGTTCTGCTCGCACTTACTTTTACATACTATGTAATCATCGTACCGATCAATTTTCTTTTCGCAGGTGAAACACTTCAGTGCCATATTGGCCACCTCGCGGAATACTGAGAATGAAAGTTGTAAAGTTTTGAATAGTTTTTACACTAGGTCATTTATTTAAGTAACAAACAAGAAGGACATCATTTTCCATAGTTTGTATAAATTTCCTCTTATAACCATAATAGTACAGATTTTTCATTTGCAGCTTGTGATCGACTGTTTCAAAGGCCTTGCTCAAATCACAGTAGGTTGGTTGGATATTGGGTTGAACAAGATTTTACTTTCTTACTTCGTCAACTACTGAGTTTTGTACATAATTTGAGTATAATGCATCCACTTAGCAATTTAATTTCCAATATGATTTTATCCATTTGAACGTGGTGATCTTTGTATGCAGTAGAAAAACGTAGTATCTACTGCAGTGTAAAAATGCACTCTATAAAACTGCCGATAAAACCTATAACTACAAGAAAAAGACAAGACCACTAGACAAACATTTCACATTTTTTTCTTAAGCGGTATTTCTAATTAACGTATAAGTTTCTTATAAATGCGATTATTGTTAAATTGATAATTGTCAAGTAAAGATTTACACTCGTTTTACATTCTCTGTGGAATGCGAAAGCCTTTGATTAGTCCAGCCATATAAGGTAGTCAAATTATATCCAGCTAGAGAGTGATTTGAAAGATTTCAGGAAACAATTCATTCAAATAAATTTTATTGTTTCTCATAAATAATTAGCTCGAAATAATAGAAACAAATGTCATGTATAATAATTTCAAGATATAACAGATCATTATCGGTTTCCGGAAATAAAATTCAAATAATTAATATTTTTCCTATCATCCGATAGTTGGAACGAAACATTATTAAAAGGGAAATTCTTAACTTTTTAGGGAAAAATGTCAATATTTAAAGAGCTGTTTCTCACAAATTTTTAAACGTACCAAGCTTGGTTCGGGAAATTACTACTTAAGAAATGTTGGGCACAAATTGAAACATATGCAAAAATGGCTGGGTTTTTTAAGCATTTCACAGCTCCCACAGACCTTTAGAAGGTGCAACTCGGTTTTTCACTATTGATTTAGATGGTATGATTTTCAATAAAATCGGTAGACCGGAAGTAGTAGTTTACTTCAGTAAAAAAATAAATTTCACCAATATTTCTCTAACTGCCAAGTTATACAAATTTTCAAATAAAACAAATGTATGTGAATTTTAAAATAATTTTATGAAAAACAGTTTTTTAAAATCCCTACAGGAAGTAGGTGTACTCGTATCGAAAAACAGTTTTTTGCGAATATCTCGAAGTTTTGCTTTCAGGTATATTAAGAGTATGAAGGTATTTAAGGCTGGACTTTTCATAATTACAAAAATTCAAAATTCGGACCAGAAGTAACTCTTTCACTCTTATCTAATAGCAGTTTATTTTTAAATATCTGGTAAATTAAGTATTCGATATAGATTTATTAAGAGTATAAAAAGTATTTGGCGTTTACGTATTGGTTTATGAAAATAAAAGTATTTAAAACTTAATTTTTATAAAAAATTTGAAACGCACATACGTCATAAGAAAGTCAGGTGATGACCACAACTTATTTTAGTAGTTGCTTGGAGCAACTTAATTTCTTTGAATATGATTTTTGTTTTATTTTTGCAACTGGTTTTCACTCTTTCTATTATTGACCAAATTCAACAATATTTATAGTTTCATATACAATTACAGCATATTCTTTCGACTTTTATGCGGTTATTCTATTAAAATGAACTTGTATGGTTTTTTTATTTTCTTTTGTTGGTTTTGTTTATGTGTTGGTACAATTACCATTTGACTTCTGGCCCTACTTCCCTAACTTTTATATTATCTAGTAGTCTTATATAACCATGAACTTGACAGATCTTAAATATTAGTAACGTGAATTATTACACCTGTTTCGAAACACCGACCATCTTTAACTAACCTGACGGCGGTCTTAGGATAGGCGTAATCACAGAATATGGGTTTAAAAAGAGTTTTGGGAATGTTGACCATTTAGTAACATTTAGCTTCTTTAGTTTTATTAATGCCCAACACGCGACAATATATTCTACTACTAGTGGTCCTTGCGTTTCAACATAGCATTGCTAGTATTGGAAATCTAAATTCTATGAGAACTCTTAATAAGCAAATTTGTGGAAAAAATTATCTCTCATAAACCGCCAGTAACAAGTACTTATATGGAATTATAATACAATTAAATTTCAACAAAGAGTTCTACCGCAACAGCGCGCAACGTTGAGAACCTAGACCATTCACTTTAAAAAAAGAAAGTAGGCGTTTGTAATCCATAAATATTTTTGGAAGATGTAGATAATCATACATTCTAAGAATTTGATAAAAAATGTTCACCTGAAATTTGGTACAAATCATTACTAAAAGGTAAACTATTAACTTTATTTCGGGAGACTTATACGGGATGTTGTAAACAGAGTAATAAGTAATTTACTACCAGCTAAATCGAAAGAAAGGTGCAACGTTACATATACAAAGTTTATGGAATGAATAGTGCAAAATTAAAAAAAAAAATACAATATGTCTCACTAAGTTGGAACCATATGGAAAACTTTTTTATTATTAATTTTAGGAAAAAAGTTGTTGTTCATAAAAAATTCGGCATGTTCTAGAATCTAAAATACAATCATCAGATATTAATTTTTTTCAATTGTATACGAGGTATGTCAAAATATATGAATTTTACTCAAGAATAAAGTACCTTTATAATTGACAATATCGAATAATGTTATTAAAAATGTTGAATAGAACTAAAAATTACGTTCAAATATGCAATTATATGGAATTTTTTTTTCTACAATAACAATGCAAATTTAACTGCACTGACATACAAATGATTTGTTGTTTGCTAGAAATGTTTGACAGTGAATGTCAAAACGCGTTAGAATTTATATGACACATAAAAATCGTAGCGTTATTAACTTGTGAATAGAAAATAGAAATTGTTTTGATTGTGGGAGAAAACTATAAAACAATTTCGCAATTTAAACACGTAATGAATGCATGTGCATTTATTTTGCAAAGAAGAAAATACAAATAATATAATATTAATAATACAAATTTATTTTTCACTCATTCCACTAATGCCTCGACATATCCACAATCTCGTTCAATACTGAACAGGAACCTCTATTTGAAATTTATATATTTTAATGTAAAGTTTAATTCTAAAATAAAATTTAAACAAATTGTTTTGCCAGCTAAACTCAGATTCTCTCAGGCCGATTCGGATTACTAGAAATGATTAATGAAAAAGGTTCCTAAACATTAATTGATTTTAATAAAAAGAAAAATGCCATTTTAAACTTTAAATAATACTTAAATCAATGAATTTTGTTTATTTTACAGACAAGGACATATTCTATACAAACAACAAAAGAGACAAAACACATTAAAAGACAATTTCAATACACTTTTACAAATATTAGATGAACACAATTATTAATGTATATTCTTTGTTATATTAAAACGTAAACAATAACGCACGAATTTACTACGCAGACTACATACGATTTGTGTATGTTTATATACATATACGACAATTGCGAAACATATCAAGTTATATTATACTTTATATGTTAGAGACGATGTTTATTTAAGAACTCTATTTATTTAGTTCGTCTCTGTTTGTAATTTATTTTACAATCTTTAATTCTTTATTATTAAAAATACATTCATTTTACAATAATCATTTATCATTTGAAACAATACCTTATTTTTAAACCTTTTTTTCAACTTCTTTCTTCTTTCTTCGGGCGCTGTTTATCCCCAGCGAAATCTTCTTTGTTCTACGTTGTCTTCAACGGAATTTCCTTTATGGTCTCGATCCAGACGTGACAAATTTGCTTACTCTGCCATAAGGAGCACAATATTTTTATTACGACTGTATTTATTTAGTTTTAAAAATTTTCCCACTGTATCTTTACTTGCATTTTGTTGCATCAACGACTTCCTTTTGCGCAATGACATTTTTAGATTTTCTACAACAGACAGAATTACCTCAAACTGCGTATTATCATCGGCAACCAACTTTTGGCGGTTTCTATTAAAATTATTGTTAATACTTCCAGTACAGATTCATATTTTTATTGGGATATCTATTATTAAAAATAATCGCTGCTTCTCTATGCGTTTTATAGTTTTATGCCACAATCAAAACAATTTCTATTTTCTCTCCACAAGTTAATAACCCTACCATGTTTATGTGTCATATAAATTCTAACGCGTTTTGACATTCACTGTCAAACATTTCTAGCAAACAACAAATCATTTGTATGTCAGTGCAGTTAAATTTGCATTGTTATTGTAGAAAAAAAATCCATATAAATGGATGTAATTGCATATTTGAACGTAATTTTTAGTTCTAATCAACTTTTTTAATAACATTATTCCATATTGTCAAATATGAAGGTACTTTACTCTTAAGTAAAATTAATATTTTTTGACATACCTCGTATACAACTAAAAAAAATTAATATCATTGTATTTTAGATTTTAGAACATGCAGAATTCTTCATGAAAAATAACTATTTTCCTAAAATTAATAATAAAAACGTTTTCCATATGGTTCCAACTTAGTGAGACATATTGTATATACCGGAAGTTTATCTTAGCATATTTTCAAGAAATACCGAGTAGAAAGTCACTTTTGTCAATTTATTATATGCAATTAATTATTTAAATGCAAAAATTTACGGTGGCAAGTTGCACAGAAGGAAAACGTGTTTTTAACTTTTAACGCAATGGGAAATGTGTAAATATACTTATAGGAATAAACACATTAGGGAAAATTCCATCAAAAATTGTCGAATTTTTAAAATTAGATACTCCATTCAGATGTACAGTTCACTGCTTTCGTAGAAGTTCAGCTACGATGTTAGCAAATTGTGGTGGAGATTTATTAACTGTTAGCGGCTTGGAGGGTGAAAATCTTCTTCTGTCAACAAGTAAAGATTATCAAGAAGTGTCCAGTTCTGCACATTTAATTTTTAATTAAATGTGCAGAACTTAAATTGATGTTGCATTTACCTTACTTATTATCTTTAATTACATCATTTCTTAATTTGCTTTGGTTATTACATTATACTATTAAGGTAGAAACTGACACGATAGTATCGATAGCATAATATTTATCATCATATATATACTGAAGACTATACAGAACATATATTATATTTTAGGTTAAGAATACTGAGAATCAGTCATTGACTTTTTACAGTGTTTAATTGGTTTTATCACATTTACAAGTTGTAATACACTAAATTTAGTTGAAATTTACATTTTCACGATTATACTTTATTTCTGTAATATGATGATTTATTTCTTTAATGCGATTTTTATATTCCCGCACTTGTGTGGAAAGGTAATTTTTTCTCACATTCAAAAGCAACAGTGAAATGACATGTTTTGATAAACGAGTACAAAAAAGTAGTTACAATTAACTATAATACAAGTTTTTATACAAGTAACTGTTCTAATAAATTTACGTTGTTTAAATTAAGTCTGAAAATATTAGTTATAAATTATATTTTATCCTTATACTTGTTTATATCAAATGCATGCTGTAGTTCTTGCAAGCATGGCAGAAATTACTCATATTACCTAAATACACATATTGTGCATATTTAAAATATTAATAATTTCACCTCGCATGCAATCTGATTATATATATAACCTAATATGGAGAATACTTGTTGACATACTGTGCAAAGGAGTTAGTAATAGTTAAATAAACTGCGCTACGTTATCAGATAATATAAAAGCGGTGTTTTACAACAACATAATTTTTAACATCGCATTCGCATAAGTGGACGACGTGATATGAATGTTATTGCAGAAATGTGTACAAATTTAAACGTAATATAGATAAGCTTCAGGTCTGGTAGATTACGTCCATACACATTTAAATATACAATGTTTACCATATGGGAGTATTAGTTTGAATTAATTTTGATTATTTTTGCTAACTTACCAATTTTCCTTTAATTGTATTTAATTTATAATTGTATTTAATTATGACCAATACTTGTATAAAAGTAGCATGTGTCAATATAAAATCTCTTTTGCCAAAGGTTGGAGACTTGGTTTCATATGTTCTTGAAAATGCGATTGACATCCTGGCTGTAACTGAAACCTGGCTTAGTCCTTCTGTATCTAACGTTACCATACATGTTGGAGAGGGATACGGCAGATTCCATATGAGCTGGCGCACAAATTTAGTGTGCTCCTGTTTTGTTGGTATAGATCGACATTGACGTTCAGATATCGTGTTTTACGGATAAACTATATTATATATAAATAAGAATTATGGATGCGAACAGTTTTACTGTGAAATATTTGAAAGACAATTTTAATTTGTTTAGTTATGAACAAAAAATTCAAACTAAAAATGTGGGCAGACCAAAACCAGAACATAATTTGGCGCAAACTACAAAGGGCAAATCTAGAGACTTTACTAGAAAATCTAAGAAGGACATGTACGAAAAAAATGATTGGATTTGTGGGTGCAGTGTTAGTAACAGTTGGTTGTGCTTCCCTAGCTTGTTATTTTGTCGCGGTGCTGCAAAACCGTCTTGGTCAAAAACTGGAGTTACGGATCTGAGTCATTTGACCCAAAAAATAAAAAAACATGAGAATGCCCAAGCTTACATTAATGCTCAATTAGAGATGAAGCTGCTGGAAAAAGTCGATATACGACAACAACTCGACAGTGCAAGCAGACGAAATATTCAACAACAAAATGAATAAGTAAGTAAAAATAGATATGTTCTTTCAAAAATTATTGATTGCATAAAGTTTTGAGCGACTTTTAAGTTGGCACTTCGAGGCCACGATGAAACGAAAGATTCCCCTAATCCCGGAATTTTCAGAGGTCTAATAAATTCCAGTTCGGAATTTATAGTTATAGCTGATGAAACTACAGATGTAGCAAATCAAATGACTGTGGTATTTAGATATATTCTAGCAGATGGTACACCAGTTGAAAGATTTTGGTGTTTTACTAATCCTTCTGATCATGATGCGGTCAATTTATCAGAATGCATAAGAACTATTTTCAAACAAGTGATAGATAAACTGGAAAAATTAATTTCACAAAGTTATGATGGCGCAAGTGTAATGAGTGGATGTCACTCAAGTGTGCAAACTCTAAACATTAAAAATGATTATAAGTATATGTTTTATGTTCACTGTTACGCCCATCAACTCAACTTGATTTTATCTCAAGCAACCAGTCAGAATCAAAAAGTGCAAGTACTTTTTTTCTAATTTAAGTCACATCGCATTTTTTTTTTCATTCGCCACAAAGAGTAGCAATTTTAGATGAAATAGTCGGTCGAAGAGTTCCTCGTTCCTCTGCCACTCGATGGAATTTTAAAAGCAGAACTGTAAGTACGGTGTATGAAAATCGTGAGTCGTTGATTGAATGTATGGAAAAGATAGAAGTCACTTCAAGACAAACTGTAAGGATTAATCAAGCAACTGCCATTTATCCATATATTTCAAAAACTGTTGCAGCCAAGGAAGTTTGTGATACTTTAATCACCCATGTAAAAGAAAGATTTTTATTTACCAAACATTTGAATGCCTCCATTCTATTTGCGGCAGACAGATTTCGACAAACGGAGGAAAAATTTCCTATTGAACATTTAGAAGCTACAATTGATAAAGTTCGCCTGCAGACAGAGTTGGAAAGACCTGATCTTAGGAACATAAGTGGTGTTATTCATCTGTTGAAATTCATAACAGATAATAACCTTCAAGATATATTTTCTGCCACCTTTGCTCTCTTACAAATTTTGTTAACTATTCCAATGACCACAACTATAGCGGAACGAAGTTTTTCAACATTAAAGCGAATAAAAACATTCTTGCGAAGTTGTATGAATCAAGGAAGACCGACGGCCTTAGCAATGTTATCTATCGAAAACCAATTTATACAAGATTTGCCTGACTTCAACGAAGCTGCTATAAATAAGTTTGCTGAGAACAAAAACAGAGGAATGGACTTTACTTTCATGCAGTATAATACATTTTAGACATTAAGCGTGAAAAGTTACTATAATAAAGGATAGCTACATACTACATGACATGTAAGTTTTTTATACGATTTTAGTTAAAAATTTGCAATTTATTGATTTTGTGAACACCCTGCGCTTCCGACAACGAGCCACCACTGGCTCAAGGCAGCAAGCATCCAAGAGAAACAATCTGCTTCTCGCTAATTAAGGTGCTTACCAAGCACTAATTCGAGATGCTTTAGCAAACACAAATTAATGTGCTTTACAGACCACGAGTTTCAGGTGCTTTAACTAATTCCCTATTCCCTTATATAAAAGAAAAAAAGAAGAAAACTACCAAAGTGATCATTGATATCTACATTAAAGTTAAAGTAATACGTGGTCTTGACCATATTAAAAATTACAATGATGCATTAAAAATGTACCTGTTCTCCAGGGATAACTCCAACAAATGAACCCAGATAGAGTATAGCAATTAAGAAATGACTTTTAATACGAAAAATACATTCATTTAAATTAAAAGATTTTTCAATCATTAATTTAAAGATGTCTATTATTTCTGAAATAAATTTAATACTTGATTGAAGATACTGGTTTCTTGTTCATATTGAACTACACAAAAGTGTTTAGATTATGCATTTTTGTATTAACTGAACACTGATCTTAGTCAAGTCAATATTATCATGAAGGATTTTAAAAATGGTTCTATCAGATACTTCAGTAATTGATGTGAGTTATGTCTTCTTTACCTCAGTATTTTCCAATAATAATTTTTTTACATTTTTAACAAGTTTTGGAATGGTCAGTTAAATAGGCCGCCTCGGTCGTGAACCATTTCTAAGTGATTCCATTATTGCTTAAAGAGACTGTGCCACTTAAGAACCATAATTTTTCCCGTTAACCAATGACATCTCTTCCAGTATGTTATTAATAGACTTTTATAACCAACTTGATAAAGCGCATTATTTAATTTTCCAAACTACAAACATTCTTTTCTATTAAGTTGCTTGGTCGACAATAGTTTAAAGATAACTGATGCGATGGTATTAAAGCTTTATATTTACACAAATAATAAGTTACAATAAGCAAGAGCTCGGCCTACACAAGAAAGAGCGCTCACTACCATCCAACCACTCCATTCCGCGAACATAAAAACGCTCCATCGTGAGAGGAACTATTTATATTTCGGGAATTGGCAACACTGATGTCAAAAGCGAAAATCTGACAACACCATAATAAAGTTTGACATTTTTTAGCATAAAAGTACTCACAACGTTTTGATGTACAAGTGCTATTTGTTTTGTTTACAGTGAGTTCAGAAAATCAATTTGGCAAAATAATGGAAATTTCAAGAGAAGGTTTTCGTTGGATTACTTTTCACAACTTTCGACGTGGATTATCTCAACAAGAATGTGTCGATGAACTCAGTTCTTTGTATGGCGATAAAGCACCATCAAAAACCAAAGTATATCGCTGGTATAGTGAATTCAATCGTGGTCGTAGTTCCGTCGCCGACGAATTCCATGAAGGTCGTCCAAAATCGGTTGCTGTGCCACAAAACATCGATGCAGTGCGTGGACTGATAATGCAAGATCGTCACATGACATATTGTGAGATAGAGGCATCCTTGCACATTAGTTCCACTTCAATACATTCGATTTTGCATGAACATTTAGTTGTAAAAAAAATTTGTTCTCGTTGGATACCCCATAATTTATCAATCGCTCAAAAAACGGCACTCGTCAAGTGGTGTAAGGAAATGATGAAAAAGTTCAACCGTGGTGCTTCAAAAGACGTATATAAAATCGTGACAGGTGACGAATCATGGATATATGCTTATGAGCCGGAAACAAAACAGCAATCAACCGTGTGGGTATTCCAAGACGAGCTAAATCCAACAAAAGTTGTTCGTGGAAGAAGCACAGCGAAGCAAATGGTCGCCTGTTTCTTCGGCCGAATGGATCATGTGGCCACTGTTCCGCTTGAGCAACGTAGAACTGTCAATTCCGGGTGGTACACGACCATTTGTTTGCCGGAAGTCATCGGAGAAATTCGTAAAACTAACCCCCGAAGACGAATCATTCTACATCATGACAATGCCAGCTCTCAAACATCTCGTCAAACAAGTGAATTTTTGAGCAGTCAAAACATCGAAATGATGACTCATCCTCCGTACAGTCCTGACTTGGCACCCAATGACTTCTTCTTGTTCCCGAATATCAAAGGTAAACTGCGTGGTCAACGATTTACGAGCGCCGAAGAAGCAGTTGAAGCGTACAAAAACCATATTTTAAAGGTGTCTCAAGAGGAATGGAAAACTGCTATGACAAATGGTTTGAACGAATGCAAAAGTGTATTGGTCATCAAGGAGAATATTTCGAAAAACAATAAAGCCATTTTCATTTAAAAATGTTTGTTATTATTTGCTATTCCCGAAATATAAATAGTAGCCCTCGTAATGTTATTATTTGGAAAAAAACATAAAAATAAATTGTGTACTAATGTACAGAGAAAATGAAAAGTTAACACTTTTTCTATGTTATAAATTAGTATTATTAAATGTAAATTGCTAATTTTAAAATTCTCTCTTTTATAATAAAATCCATGCGTGTTTATGTATTGGTATCTATATATTATCTAAACTATAAATTTCTGAGTTGTCTCTATACATCTTTTTAATAAGCAAAAGTGGCTCCCCGAAAACCGATCAAAAACGATTTAATTAGGAGAGATAAGGAAAAATTCGGTGGTTCGCTGGTCCGACGACATTGACGCGTTTTCTACACTCCTTCTTCGTTTTTTCTTTCTTCCTTTCACTCAAGCATTGTCTCTGAGAAGTGAATTAACGACTACCGGGTTGCTCTTTGGAAAAGAAAAAGCCGACCCGGGCCGGCAGGCCGTTCGATCTACCGACAACAGAACGACGGCACACAGGTGACCGCCATATGCACATTCCACGAGTTAAAAATATTTGAATAGATGTCGTCCAAATTGTGTGTGTGTGTTCGAACCAACGATAACAATAACTCTTTTGCGGTGCCCCTGTGCACTAAGGCCATAAACATCGATCGGGGCATGAAGCGCATACTTCTACCACAGAGTAGCAGAAGAGAAATATTTTCCCAACGACGGTTTTTAGTTTTAATCAGGAAAATGCATCTACGTACGTTGTACCGACATCTATACTGTGAGTAAATTGGTAGCGAAGAAACGAAACCACAAACACATCAAGAAGATTATAAAAATGCATGAACCTCCATTGTAAACAAAAATGGTACAATTACATACAAGCTTGAATTAAATGTAATATTATCTAAATCATTTTTGTCTATTGTGATTAGGTTTTAGTTATGTATAAATTAACAATAATGTCATAATTTTATCATTTTGACAATTTTTTGGATGAATGTTTGCTTGACCTTATTAACATATTCAAACTGTCAAAATTGATACATTGGCAAATCATAATTATATTAGAGTGGTATAACTGAAATTCACTAAGAATAACTTTATTCAGTCTTAATTTAATATGTTATTAATTTCGAAGATTGACAGATCTAATTGAGTCATGTTAAAGGTTTGTGAACAGAAATAATGAATTCATGCATATCGTGATTTTTTTAATATATAAAGATTTGAGGAGCTTTAAAAAAGATTACGTTATAATTAAAAGATCTGTTTTACAATAATAATAATATATTTTCTTGTATTTATTGTATACATTATTACAAAGCAATAATAAAGTAAGTGTTTTACTTTTAAATGCAGGTAGAGTATATTGTTTTTGTGTATCTCTTGTCAAAATAGGTTTAAAAACTATAAATAAAGTAAGTAAACATTTATTCTAAAAAACATGTACATATACATTGTACCGTATGTGTCAATTTTTATTAGGTATAGGGATTCAATGTTTACTGCGATTTATACGTATACAAGTAATACGAGGCAACGTGGCACCCCTACTGTCCGTCACCAATCCCGGCAACAATCGAGATCACAACGATTTTCTACGATCTTCCCACTTCTTCCGACCAGATTTTACATTCAATGTTTAGCTTCGAACACGTTGCGATCTAGTCTGCAATAAAAGCCGTCTTATTACTGGAACGGGAAACATCAAATGGCGCGATCTCCTGATCTAGTAGTTTATTATTATTTTCAGAATCCTTTTTTATTTACCTTATTTTTAATTTTATTAGAATTACGCATTTGTTTGTGTCATGCAGCGTGAACGCAGCTTAATAATTCTCTGCATTTACTGAAAGGGAAAAGAAAAACAAATCTTTGCAACTCGTAAATATTATTTCTGAACGCATTACAAACACCCAAGCCGGTGGTCGAATAGTTACCTACTGCTAACCACGCTAACTTGTATTTACGAGCATGCATCGGTCGTGCTGGCATTGGAAAGGAAAGAAGGGGTACTATGTTGCCACGTACTCTATGGATTAATCGTCTATGGCTAATGAAAATTGACACATGCTGTATATACACTGTGTATCAGCCAAATGGAATAAATTCGAAAATAAATAGAGGGGGGCGTGTTCGAAAAAACGCTCGAACACTTCGATTGGTATTTTTAGTTGTGCTTTTTCTTCAAAGACACTTTTATACATGGTGGGACATATAACAGTGGCCAATACCAACATTCTTATTTTAAATGCAACACACTGTAAATTTTTCAATTTTTGGATTTTTCAGAAAATTCTAGTTTATTTTATTTTTTAATTAGAGGGTAAAAAAGTAAAACACTTACAATTTATAGTGAACATCACCAACGTTTAGATTGTCATAAATACTTTTTGTTAAAAACATTTTAAAAAAACAGCACTTTTTCTTTCCAAATTTCAAAGTTTCATCTCACTGATATAAGTGAGATGAAATTTGGAACCTTGTTTTTGATGATTTTGATTTCTGTAATGGAAGAACTGGCTATAGCTTCCAGGTGATTAAAAGAACAGCCTCCACAAAAAGAGTTGTATCGTCTGCATAATTCATTCCAAAAGAACTTGACTGTACACATAATTTAGGGAGTAGATGTCGTTAAAATAAATTTAGAACAGTATAGGTCCTAAAATGGTGCCTTGTGGCACTCCTTGGTTTATGTTTAAGTCTTAGAATGCACTGTTTTACTATCCCAGTAAAAGTAGTGCCTGTTCAGTATATAACTCCTACTGAACCAAGCAAGAGCAATATCTCTAATTCCGTAAATTTCCAACCTTTGAAGTAAGCATTGATGTTCAATACTATCGAAAGCCTCTGATACATCGAGAACACCACACGGTATTTTTTATTTTCAGGAGCAGCCAAGATACGATCTGAAATCAAACAGTGCGGTTTCAATACTTTTACTTTAAGTAATCTCTTAGGTTTAAAAATATACATGAATAATGTCAATAATATATGGTAATGAAGATTATAGCAATAGTAAAAGGAGGAGAATTATTTTCGGTTATAATAAACACAGTAAGTGTATAAAAAATACCTTGGACACAATGTTATTTACAAACAAAAAGAAAGAATTAAATTCTAACTCTTACAGATTACTTGTGCTTCCTCATTATAAGAAAGATATTTTTGTCTATCAAAGGTTTTTGAAGTGAATGTTGTGTTAAAGAAGTAACAGTAATTGTTACGTTCATTTAAAGTAAGAGGTATATTTCAATATGGAACAAAGAAAACGCAATTTGGTTTATAAATATTATAAACTTATCAAGAAGAGGAGGAATATAAAAAGAAATACATTACATAGAAGAAACTGTATTATTGGAAAATTCGAAGCATCAAGTTTATCTATACTAAGAGCTACTAAACGGAAGGCATTTCCGAAAAGTTCATATGCAGAACTTCGAAGGAAAGAACAAGATTATCTATCTATATTGATCTACTAAATTGTCAAGGCGTTACGAGAATACGGATTAAGTCCCTATTCTTTGCAGTGTTCTAGTAAAAGAACTACTAGGCTACTCTGATTATAATCTTTTGAAGAAGTGTTTTATAATAACCGTAAAGAAATACCTGACGCTGTAGAAGATCCTAAAAAACTGTTATTATTGGTGAGGGTGTTCTTATTCAAATAGCAAATACCTAGGAAGACCCATTAAGAAGGTTATTCCATAGACAGAAGGGTTGTAATGGAAATCGTTAAGTATTTTCATAATTTCCATTATACATACTAAAAGCCGTTCGAGTGACCCGCGCTAATCGCCTTGGTTGAAATAGCTTAACCGAACCCTCAAAAAAGACAAAACGATATGTGTAACTCCTCGCAGGAAATCGCGTCGGGAGCGTTCCCTCTTTGGGTACGTATAGGCTGGATATTTCTTCTTTGCGTGTGCTATATTTTGTAGCTACTGGCGACACCACACTCGAAATCGGAGGCTCCGAAAATGAACCGCGGGTTTACGTAAAGACAAATAGGCGCTTATGTGGAGGAAAATAAAATTAAAACACTTCAAAAATCAAAAATTGTCAGATATGACAGATACATCGAAAAGTTTCACGGTTCTCGCTTTCACGAAAGAATTCAACGCTATCGAGGTTTCGCGTGCAGATGAAGGCTGAGAAACCTATAAAATGGACTTTAAGGCAACGTTTGGCAGCAATCTTCTTTTTCCCAGTACTTCTATAACGAAGGTACAGGTCATTTAAAGCCTCTCTGCAGGCGGATCTGGTAAAAAATTTCGCTAGAAAAAGTAGGCGACAGCTCGCGTCAATTCAAACACACATCACATTTTGAAAGGTGCATAGAAAAGTCATACGTACCCGATTATTAATTATCAGGACGTCCACAAGGAAGAATCGACATTTAGAGAAGAGAGCGGAAAAACGAGCCTTATCGCAAATTAAGGTGGAAAGAATTAACACCACAAGGTCAGTAACTACATATGAATATATCCCGTATAACATTTAGAAATCACAGTCTTAAACGTTTGCAGGTTTTATTCGTTAAATACTGGAAAAATCCAAGGCAAATAAATATATACATCGAGGGAATCAAATACGTAAGCACTAAGGAATATACTAAATTTAATTAATTTCATCAAACACGAATTTAGTATTTATACGACAAAGCGTAACCTAAACATGTATTATAAAGAAGAAGATATGCATATCTTTAATTTTTCTATATGAAAACTTTAACTGCACGTTGCCGAATAACATACATCAAAAAAAAATTATAAGAAGTGGTAGTGTTAGGTAGGTAATTAATTTTAAGTTTAGAATATTCTTTAAAGTAACAAGAAAACTCAAACATCCAACTGAAGTTTGATTTTCGACGACAGTCTTACGAAAATTGAATTCCGGATTATGAACCATGTCAAACATTTATATGGGCGCGAATGAGCGAGCAGTCAATGTATGAATAATAATGGCAAAGAAATGCAGGTTCAAGTGTGATAATTTACTGAAATGAGGTACATATTAGATATGTATTTTTGTTACTAATAATTATAAATTGTCAATAAAAGTAATATGTAATATCCCATGCACAATTAAAATTTTGACAATTAGGTCTCTCAATAGATTTATGTTAAAGTTTATAGGAACGAATAAATATTAACTAACTTTTGCTCAAATTAGACGTATATACAGGGCGCGTCAAAAGTTTAGAAAATCGGACATTATAAAAAGCATCATGGCAATGCTCGCGCTTTACAGGATATTCTAATAATACTGTAAGCAGAAGCTTACACGAATTCAAGCTCGAAAAGATTGAAAATCCTACTAGTTTTTGTTCTAAAATCCGAAGGAAATAACTGTTTTTTAAACGTATCTGTAATTACTAATGTAATTAACAACATCTCATCCTACGCAATTCATTATTATAACTTTATTTTATGCAAATTATTGACAAATAAAAAAATCAAGTTGATCTTATTTTTAATTATTGCCTTTATGCATTTCATAACCAAATTCATATTTAACACGTGGAGTTGTTTATGCATATTTGTTTTGTGAACAAAAGTATCATACAATATTAAATATGTAATATGTGACACACAGATAGTATCGATGCACGGTAATACATGTGATTCCTGGTGTTCTTGCTTTGAGTGGTGTTTAGAGCTGTTTATTGGCGTGTGAACTATACTCCATTCAGTCTAAGAATAAAGCATTGGGAAAGATAGGGCTTAAAATAAACGTTTGTGATTGGTTGAAATCGGGTGTGCATTTACACCGACAAAATAATCGCATTTAGCTCGTTCTGTCAAAAATTTGTTTACTGACAGTTTTGTTCAAAGATTTTGTCGATTTCCGTATTTTACATAGTTATTTGTTGTTAATATTCTTAAAAAATAGTTCTTCTTAGAACTCGCAAGTGAAATATACATTTGTTAAGGTATTTTGTCAATTTCGTTAAGTTTCTTTTCGTAATCGCTAATATTCTATAGTATGGCGGAAGCAGTTTTACCAGGTCCTTCAAAAAATCGTAAAGGGAAACACATAAGATCTGGACAAAGGCAAATGGCTTATAATGTGTACATTAAGCATAAAGACAATATGTCTAAAACAGCTGCAGTCAATCAAACAGCAGAGGAAGTGGGTATTAATAGGAATACAATGTACTGCATTATTAAAGAAATGGAATTATATGGAGTTCCAATTTCTCCTCCAAGAAAAAGAAATTATCGTCATACTTACAATAAATTGGATGAAGCACAAAAAAGTACAATTAGACGACATGTGCATTCCTTTTTCTTGAGGAATGAGTTACCAACTTGTTCAAAAATTTACGTAAATGTTAAAATATAATGATATCAGATATGTATATCCCTGCTATCCATCTGACAGTAAACATATGTTTTACTTGTTTTCAAAATACAAAGTTCATCGTGTGTAAACTGTGCTCATATTGTAGCGCCATCTACTCCATTCTTAGACTGAATGGAGTATAGGTAAACTTATTATTAAATTATAGCCTACTCTTTTCTCCATTTATTGATATATTTTGTATCTGTGGTTATTCAATATTTCTTACTTTATCTGCAATTGTTCTTTATATGTATGTATATGAACTCGTATACATATATTTACTCATAATCTTTTTCAACATATGTTTCTTTTTTTCTTTATCTTCTTTCAGTCAGTCATAAAAATAGGCACTTCTTGCTTCTTTTTTCTTTTATTTTCTGTATATCCTTTGTAAACACATATATTTGTTACCGTTTGGTCCTGTCTTGTTTGTTTTGAAGTCGTCGCGACGGACCCCGCTGACGCAGAAGAGTATCCCTTGTGCTTTTTCCTTATTTATTTATTTATTTATTTACTGATCTGTAACATGAATTGCTCGTGCTGTAATGCTGTGATCGCCAAGGATGATCCTTCAATTAATTGCAGTGTATGTAACAAAATCTTTAAAACCACTTGTACTGAGGCAACGAGGTCTGATTTGAAGAGATTTGGACCTACCACTGGTATTTTCTGGTCTTGTAAGGACTGTAGGGGCCTTGACTTGCGATCACTCATATTAACGTTACAAGAAGATATAAAAAACATAAAGTTGGCAGCCACGGCTCCTGTTGTGTCAAATCATCTGAAAATGTAATTTACACGTTTAAATGTGCCGCCATTTCGATTTAGTTTGCCACGACGCACGACGACACGAGGGTGCGCGTTTTTTGTGTTGCCAACGTTTAATATGGGGTCTTTCATTTCTTAAGAGTAATTATTCTATGCCTAGCAGTGATCGCTTAGAGTCCCTACTCCCTCACTCTCCCTTCCCTTAAATTAGTTCACTTTTTCAATCGAGATCGAGAATCGAGTCAGACAGTTGATGAGTCGTGTCGTAATCGCACAGTAACTAACAGTAAGTTAACAAATAACAATGAAGAGGTTGATTCCATCGTCGGATTCGTCGGCCGCGTCAGCGCCTTCACAACGCAAGATCACAAAATTTTTTCAACTAAAAACATTAGGTAGGTAAATGTAATGCAATAGTTAGTTATTGTATCAGAATATCAGAATTATCAGATATAATATACATAAACTTTATGGATGCTATTTTTTCTAATCTGCGTCTGTAATAAAGCTGTGAAAGAGCATTATGAACGGGTTTTTCATAAATTATTTGTAATTTGCGCTTTCGTTTTTATTTTGTTAAATCACTTCTTTTCTTCTTTAATACCATTGATTTAGTTTTTTTGGACATAAGTTTTAAAATCTTTTTTTTCTCTTCAGATTCTCAATCTGAACAGTCAACAAGTAATGAAAATGAAGTTGTTTGTTCGTCTTCGTCTACTTCTGATCTGAACTTAAGTTCTTCTTCTTCTTCTGCATCGTAAATTTAATAGAAACAATAGAAATAGAACCGAAAACCACCAACATTAACAAAGCCATTTCATTGTGTCAACCCGAAAATTTTGATTTGGGTAGTGCGGTTTATGAACACTTTGATGACAATTTAAAAAATAAGATACTAACATTTACTCTGATTCCTGAGCGTTCCTATAACTATCCTGCTACAATAACCGGAAATCAAAAGCACTTAAAATTTCAACCAAAATGGCTTGATAGATGGCCTTGGCTAGCCTATTCAAAAAGTAAAAATGGAGTATATTGCAAGGTATGTGTTCTATTTTCCCGCGATGGAATTGGCAAAGGTAATCATGAAAATCTTGGGGCTTTTATAAGATATCCTTTCAATAAATGGAAGCATGCATTGGAAAAATTTGAAAAACACGAAATATCGAAATATCATCGCGATTGCAAAGTTTATGCTGACAATTTTCAGAGTGTTAAATCGAGAAGAGTGCTCGATGTCTTATCGCAAATTGACTCTCGGCGACAAAAAGATCGAGAAGAAAATCGTAAAGCTTTGAAACCTATTATTGAAACAATATTATTTTGTGGTGAACAAGAACTTCCGTTACGAGGGGATAATGATAGTGGACCTGTAACCTTAGATAAACCAAAAAAGAAAGATGGCAAATTTCGGGCATTATTAAGGTTCCGAGCGAATGCCGGTGACGAGGACCTCAAAAAACACCTTACAGAAGGTAGAAAAAATGCAATGTATGTCAGTCCCGATATACAAAATGAAGTTATTGACATATCTGCAACATTAATTCAGGATCAATTGGTAAAAAAAATTAAAAAAACTGGTTATTTTAGCATTTTAATAGATGAAACAATGGACATATCAGGAGTGGAGCAAATGTCCTTTTGCGTACGCTATATAACCACAGAAAATTCCCAGTCAAATCTACGCGAGGATTTTCTAGGCTTTGTACCTGTTTACGATCAATCAGCTGAAAACATATCAACACTGATTCTGGAACAATGTACCAAACTGAGTTTAGACATGAACAACTGCGTAGGTCAAGGATATGATGGTGCAGCAAACATGGCTGGCCATCTAACTGGTGTTCAAACTCGCATTAGAAACCAATATCCAAAAGCAATATATGTTCACTGTGCAAGTCACAGATTAAATCTAGCTCTATCAAATGCTTTGTCAGTTCCGGCGGTCAGAAACTGTTTGGGAATAGTTAACGAAGTTGCAAATTTTTTTAGAAATCATGCACATGCTAATCAAATTTTAAAAGCGAAAATTAAAGAGCTTATTCCTGAGACCAAAAAGACCAGACTTCTTCGTCTTTGTGAGACACGTTTCATTGAACGTCATGATAGTGTTTTGGTTTTTGTTGAACTAATAAAACCTGTTGTTGCCAGTTTGCAAGACATATCACAAGAAGTAAGAACTCTTTCTTTTACAGCTGCAACACTTTTGGCAGCAATAGAAAAAAGTGAGTTTATGATCTCATTGTTAGTTTGTGAAAAGCTTTTCAGCTTGACTTTACCACTCTCCGTATACCTTCAGACTCCTTCTCATGACTTAGTAGCAGCTTTAAAACATACAAATGATATAATTTCATCATTGCAGGATATGCGAAACAATGCACGATTAATATTTCATGAAATATTCGTTTGTACATCCAAGCTGTTTAGCGATTTGTTTGACTGTGAATTAGAAGTTCCAAGAATTACTGGTAGACAAAGACACCGTGCAAATCCACAAACGGTTTCAGTTGAAGATTATTACAGAATATCGGTTTTCACTGTATGTATCGATCAACTAATTGCAAATCTAAACGACAGATTCGCACATAATGAAGACATCTTTTCTGCTTTTCAAGTGCTCTTGCCTGGATTAGCGTCACCAGAAAAATTCCCATTGTTAGAAAAGCTGTCAATATACCATTCTCACGATTTTTCATCTGCAGCGTTACAAGCTGAATACTATGTTTGGTGCAAAAAACTCTCATTATTAGAGGAAAATATAGAAGTTCTTACACTTCTAGATAATTGTAATAAGTCTTTTTTTCCAATCATTTATGATTTACTCACAATTTTGGCTACTATTCCTGTTACAACAGCGTTACAACAGTGTTGAACGCTCGTTCTCTACGATGAAACGAGTAAAGTCATTGCCTAGGAACAAAATGGGGAATATAAGACTAAGTTCCTTGGCACTTTTATCTATCCATTGGGATTTAGAAATAAAGCCTGACCATGTTTTAAACATAATGGCGGACAAAAAGAATAGAAGGTTACTGTTGTAGATTAGGCATAAATATGTATTATATAGTATAGGTAATACAAATATTTTACATGAAAGCAGGGATTTATGGTAGGCTAGTGTTTTGGTCCTTTCACTCGGACCCCCCCCGATCAAAATTTCTAGCTACGTGCCTGGTTAAGAGGTATTATCATGTAAAGTTGAAAAAACCGGTGACATGTATTTTAGACGAGAATTTGAGAGACTACGCAAAATAGTTAAGGCCAAGATCTCTGAAGCTTATATGTGTTACAATAACAATATACAACACAAGTTATATACTGATCCACGTTCCTTTTGGGACTATGTTAGATCAAAAAAATGTACTAGTAGAATTCCAAGTAAACTTAATGATTCCGCTCAGGAATATAACACACCATCTGCCATTGTTGATGCCTTTGCATTGGCTTTCTCTGGTGTTTTCGTGCGTGGTGGCGTAATTGATGACTTACCTGATTCGCTGTCTAATTATCCGTTGGTGCATGTCTCGGATATCGGCCTTGAAGAAGTCATTCAGCATTGTAAACGACTTAAAAATAAATCTACTTCAGGAAATGACAACCTTCCTTGTTTTTTGGTGAGGGACTGTGCTACTATTTTCGCTAAACCTTTATGTGAGATTTTCAACTTGGCTCTACGCACCCTTGCGTCTTTCCGGATGACTGGAAGATTGCGAGGATCTGTCCAGTTTTTAAAAAAGGTGACGCTAACAACCCCAACAACTACCGCCCTATTGCCATTATCCCTGTTTTTGCAAAGATCTTTGAATCAATTATTAATGAACGAGTCGCCTTTCTCACAAAATCGTGTATGTCCTTCCACCAGCATGGATTTACATCAAGAAGATCAACAATCACCAATTTAACCACATTATCCCAAGAAATAGCTGAGACGCTGGACATGGGTGGACAATTGGATGTGATATACACGGATTTCTCAAGTGCCTTTGACAGTATTGACCACTCAATATTGCTCCGCAAACTGAGTTATTTGGGCTTCGACAACGCACTAGTCTGCTTTTTTAAATCTTACCTGTCAAACCGCCAGGACTATGTCTATTATAATGGCTTCAGATCCCTTCAGTATGTGTCATCATCTGGTGTACCACAGGGCTCGAATCTGGGTCCTCTTTTATTTAATCTATTTGTTAACGATCTTATTAGCACGATTCAATGTCCTGTTTTGGCTTATGCTAACGATATAAAAATTGATCATAGAATAGCGACTTCTTCGGATATCGATATACTTCAGCGAAACTTGGATATAATTTTTGCCTGATGCAGGAGCAATAAGCTATATCTCAATATAGACAAGTGCTGCTCTGTCACTTATACTAGGAAGATAAATTTCATTCTTTCAGAGTATCATATTGACAACATATATATATCTACTTTGTCATCCGTTAAAGACCTGGGTGTTTTTTTTGATTCTGCACTTACGTTTTCTGAGCATATATCATCCGTTAGCGCTTCTGCGCATAGAATACTTGGCTTCATTATTCGTACCTGTGATTCTTTTTCTAACTTACAAACGATATGTTCCCTTTTCCATGCCCTCGGTATCAGCAAACTAGAATACGCATCTGAGGTGTGGTTCCCGATATACCATGTTTACTCGAACGCAATTGAACGGGTGCAAAGAAGGTTCCTGAAATACCTATCATTTAAACTAGATGGCTTCTATCCGATTCAGAATACTGACTACGGCGCATTGCTCTTGAGACATAATTTTAGAGCACTATCCGAAAGAAGAACTGACATCAGCGCTTCCTTCATGAATAACTTACTCTTCAGTGTATTGGATGCTCCAGAGTTGCTTTCTAGGGTGAACATCCTGGTTCCACGTCTTCAGTCGAGGGCAAGCAAGTTAATTATGGTTCCGACGCCCAGGACGAATATTCTATACAAAGCGCCCTTATATCACGCTGCTATAAATTTCAATAATCGTCATGAGTAACTTGTGCGATTTTAGTGTCAATTTTCCAATTTATTAATTGTTGTTTTTGTTGTAATCATGTGATACATCATTTCATAATTTGAACATTGTATTATCGAGCATTTCTGTAATTGTATTGCCCCATTTGGAGTTTTCTGTTGGGTAATTAATAAAGTTATTATTATTATTATTATTATTATTATTATTTATAATAACATATAGGATTTTTTTGTTTAAAAGTGTGAATATTATATTTTTAATTAATAAGGCTCATTTGTAATGGAAGGTATATTAATAATTAACCTAAAAGAAAGTGTAACTTTGTGTTCTATAATTCTCGGTTTAATTTCACAATTTTATCAAGTTTGTGTTTACATTTTAAACTACTTACAATTACTACAAATTTTATACACTGTATATCAAATTAATTATAACATTCATTCAAATATGTACAGTTGTAAAATATGTCTTTTAAATATAACATTAAACATTTTCGGTATCAGTTTTCTCAATATTTAGATTTGTAATAAGTTCAGACAGTACAGAACATTACTGAAGATTTTTATCAGCTAGAATGATCACATGGTAGCCGACAACTCTTGATTTAAATACGTATTTTATTTGGAACTCGTATAGTCAAATAAATTATCATTTTTAGCGGACGCTCGGTATAATTATTTATAGACTCCTTGTGACTAAAAATCGCCCTTACTTAACACAAAAGACTGTGTGACCGAGCGGCATACTGGAAAACAGGACAACAAGAAGACGACGAAGAAGAAATCCCTGGACATTGCCGCCTTGTAAACGGTGCCTAATAATTTATAAACAGTGGGAGCGCTTTACCGGTCTGTAATGGATATTAATAAATGCATGTTAGTGTGAGTGTACGTTATGTTATGGTGGTAGGCCTGTGTGTGTTACAAGGGGGGGATTTATTCGGTCGGTCGCACCAGTACGGCTTCCCGTAAATTACAGAAGTTGGTCGTCGGTAATTTATGAGCGCTGTTGCGATACAATGCTGAATAATTTATAAGGTGAGATCTGACAAACACAAATTTTAAAAACTTGCGGAATGTCCCTGTATTCGCTACGAACGCTATCCGTAGAAATGACAGTCCTGAAACGCTGAAACGTGTGCTTAATCAGTGAGGATATATCAGCGGCTCCTTTACATCTACCGTAGTACTTATACTAAGTACCTGTTCATATCAAGGAAAGTATGTATAATTAACTACAAATTTGAAAAAGCTTTTGTGTAAAACCTGGTAATAATATATTATGTGATAGGTAAAGAAACAAAAGATATTAATACAAACTCTTGTAGATTGCATTTCACAATTTCTTATATCTAATATACTGTTCAAAAAAGTTATATTTCAAGAAACTGCTAAAAGAATATTTGACATTCAAAATTAATTTATTTGAATAGATTTTTATATTAATACCGGTTGGTTTTGTATTTATATGTTTTTTAAAAAGAATGAAATTTACATTAAAATTTAGAACACACTTTCAAAGTTCTTATTTCAACCCTTTCGTGGGCGGTGGGAAGACGGTTTCCCAGTAGCTAAATTGCTAAAGAAATGTTGTTGGGAAAAGACATTCCCACTGGAAATATGTGCTGCCATCTAGTAAAACATTCAGAAGATACAATATAAAGTGATTTGCAATTTTACTACTTGCATTAGGAACCTGTTTTACTTACAATTAAGTCAGCTGGTTTTCTTGTGTTTGTGAACTGACAGTTTGTTGACAAATTCAAGTTTTTGGTTTATGGTTTCTATTATTCGCGCTTGATAAGTTTTTAAAATTGATTTTCATGTTGATTGAACATTCTTTTTTATATATATGTGGATAGAAGGGAAGATTTTGTTTATATTATTACGGTAAGTCCAATTATATATGTGGGAAGAATATATCCCACGGCTCATTATCTAGCACATATATTTATAGTAACTAGTCTTTTATTACTAGTATTATGAAATTTATTTGTGATTTTTATTTGTCAGATGGCTCAAAAGTGGGACCTGACCAACCCTAAACATGCTGAGCAAGCTTTAGAGTATTTCTTTTCTTTACCCGATGATGATATAGAATCCGAAGCCGAAGCTGACGAGGGTGCTGAAGAAGAACTGGCAGGCCTTGAAAGCACAACTACAGGCGTAGTTGAGGGTATAGGTGATGGATATCAAAATGAGATAGAAATGCCCCCACCACCTGCAGTTATAACCGATGCCGATCAAAATGTATCGGACACGTTCGACTGGGGCGATGAAACCAATTACTTTGAAGCGATTGCAGATAATTTTAGGCAGAATGCTGTAATCAACAGTAAACTTTTGGGTGAAGCCAACAAAGAAATTCATTATTTTGATGCAGTATTTGATAGTGAAATTATTGACACTATTGTTTTAGAAACCAATAGATATGCAGCACAAAAGCAGGCTAAAAATTGGACTGATGTAACTAGTGATGAAATAAGAGCATTTATAGGTATGCATATACTAATGGGAATACATCAGTTGCCTCATTTGAGGAACTTTTGGAGTTCTGATCCTGCTTTAGGTGTACAATCCATTTCTCAGGTTATGACTACAAAGCGTTACAAAAAAATTGTAGAAAATATGCATGCCAATAATAATGAAAATAATACGGATCGTAATGATCCTCAGCATGATAAGTTACATAAATTGCGCCCAATAATTGATAGACTGAATCAAAGATGCTCAGAATTGCTGAGTCCTTCATCGTATTTGTCAGTTGATGAATCGATGATTCCATTCAAAGGGCGTTCATCATTCAAGCAGTACATGCCAATGAAGCCAGTGAAGCGTGGATACAAGGTGTGGTGCTTAGCTGATTCTACTGTAGGGTATATTTTAAAATTTGAAGTGTATACAGGTAAAAGTACAGTTGTAAATACCGACAATAGCACGCTTGGTGAGAGGGTAGTAATGAAACTAAGCGAAGATGTGAAAAACAAGTCATGTGTTTTAGCATACGACAATTTTTTTAGTAGCCCAGCATTATCATTACATCTAAAAAATAAAGGCATTTATTCTTGTGGAACAGTGCGCACCAATAGAAAAAACTTGCCATTGTTTATCAAGAAGAACGAAAAGCTTCGAAGGGGGGAATTTCAATTCCAAACTAGTGGACCACTTGCAGCCGTTCGCTGGATGGACAACAAACCGGTATCATTCAACAGTACACAATCCTCGTGAAACAACAACTGTTCAGAGAAAGAATAAAACAGAAGGCAAAGAAAATGTTCCTTGTCCAGTTGTTGTAGCAGAATATAATACAGTAATGGGAGGAGTAGATCGTTTCGACCAATATCGAGAACGATATGCTATCGGGAGACGTTCTCTAAAATGGTGGCATAGAATACTGTACTATCTAATAGACCTAGCCATTGTAAATGGATACCTTTTGTATAAGCAGAACAAGAGAAATCCACAGGATCAGTTGTCATTTCGACTGTCTCTGGCAAAGCAACTTATCGGCAATTTTAGTTCAAAGAAACGTCGAGGGCGACCAATAAGTTTCTTAGCAAAGCGACATAGTGTTCCTGAAGATGTGCGATTAGTTGGAGTGGGAAAACATCTCCAGAACTGGGTGGAACATACAGAAGATGCAGATGCTGTAGCAAAAAGGTTGTCGAGAAAAGGACGAAGTACATGTGCACTACATGCGATGTCCCATTATGTGTCGATCCTTGTTTCAGAATAGTTCATTCTAAGTAACATTTTCATGTATATTTTTTCAATAAAAGTGATTATTTACATAGTTGTTTTTATTTCTTGAGTAATAACAAAAGTTATATTGTTACACGAGTATCTTATGAAGTATCCGTGGGAATAAGACTTCCCACCTGTGTGTTTATGACCTATGGTAAACAAAACTATTAGACAACAACTGAAATGCATTTACTGGTGGCAATGTATTATATATACAAAAAAAAAACTGTTAAAATGCTAACAGAAAAATTTGCCTATGAAAGGGTTAATATTTTAACAATTAATTGATCCTGTAAAATATTTTGATAAATGTTGTATGTGCATGACATTCTAGTAGATGCTTTTTATTAATTTAATTCACAACAACATGTTTTATAATGTATTATTAATTATTTAGTTATCTTACTATAACTATGTTCATGTATGATGGGTTGCCTATATGACCGGCGCACACTTATACATGATATGAAATTTCTATTTATTCAATTTATTTATCTAATAGTTCTTATTATTTTAGAAAAAATGAACCAGAATACCTGAACATTGTTCTATATCATTTATATTTATTTTTTCATTTAGTATTATTTAAAACACTACATATCAGAAAACATTTCTTGACTCATATTGATGACGTTAAATGGAGATAGTTTTTCCGTCGATTCTTTTATTAATAAATCCCAATCTTCTGGAACTTCTGGGCTATTGTTTCTTCTTTTCTTCTCAATTAGAGCAAAATCCTTGTCATTAGGTAGAAAAGAGTAGCCTCTTATGGGAAATATGTCAGTAATTTTTTTGAATAGTTTTAAAACATGTACCACCATGTACTGGAAATATACCATTACATGATTTTTGTTCTGACCAGAACATCCATCACTAAATATAATAAGGTGATTATTATGTGTTATATCCTCATTATTAAGATAATGTAGAACCATGGATGTGGTCACCGTGAATAAAAATATTGGATCACTGTGGTGACCAGTGATCTTTTCATCACGGTGATTAAATCACCAGTTGTGAAATATTGCTCATCCCTAATTAGTTTATCATTACAATTTAAATTTTCATTTTCAGTGCTTAACGTTGAAACACTTTAGATAAAATTGCATATGATTCTGTATGTATTTATTTAACGTGAGACCTATTTTAAATTTTAAATACTAAATTTTAAATCATAATTTTGTATGCTAATTTTAAAACATAATTTCACTTTGTAATTGGTAGTCCACTCGAATAGTTGCAATTTTAGCTGCGAGTGGCCTATTAATTAAGTAATGTTAAGTTGTGGATCGCAATTACGTAGACACGTACAGTCTGATCTAATATATTTAGATATTTCGATTCATATTTTCAATTAATTTACTTGTTTAATCAATTGGGGCCTTAAGCTTATTTTAAATAAATTTTTATTTGACGATTGTAGATTTTCCAAACACTTGTGACCCGATTCACATTTACAATTATTAAATGCTATTCTATTTACTTCTTTTTTAATAAAATATCTTAAACGTAAAATTCAATTAAAATTTGAAGACATGTATGTATATTTAATAAATGCAAATAAGCCATATACATAATTATTCATCGTTAGTGTCAACTTCGTCCTGAAAACTACTACCTTTTCTTCATCTAATTAACAGCTACCCAATGTCTTCTGTAAATCATTCGACTTCTTTGTATTAACCTGGCAATGGTAATAAAATAATAAACACGCTATAAATCATACCCAACAAACTGTTTACGTTATATACATATATATTACACACAAGTGTCCGGAGAAACAGTAGACACATTAAATATACAGCAACGACAGCGGAACAAGTGAAAAACGAATTAAAACAGAAGTATTTTTTTTATTTATAGACAATGATTTTTTCCATTATTCTCGAAGAAATGAGAATTCACGAAGAAAAAACAACTTATTGAATAAGAATAACCAGAAACTTAGAACATGTAAGAAAATGTTTTTAAATATCTTTATCATCAGGGAATGGTCTATTTTAAACTGGAAAAAGATAGACAGTTCTGAGACTGTGCGGTAGATAGTGTAATAAACGACGAAGAACTTTCAGATGACTATGTAAACAGATGAATCAAAATAATTGTTAGAAGGAAACTGTTCCAACAAGACACAGATTCTTTAGCCATTTTTTTTCTCTCTGAATTACCCAAAGTAGAATCACACTATTGGCGACCATCATCGTCAAAGCTATATATTTGGAACCAACTTGGAAAAGCAAAAAGTAGTTTTATGAGATGTATACAGATGTTTGATGCGAAGATAAAAACAGCAAACCGCTTTCATGGTGAAAACTGCTAGTATTCACCATGTTTTCCATATCTTTCGTTCATCTTTATTTGCACCAAAGAAAGATGCTAAAATGTATGACTTTTAAGACAAAAAATTTATCACAAGACGATTACAACTTGCTTCTTCAAAAAGAAAGAGGTAGCTGCAGTAGAGAAAACTAAAAAGTTCCTTCTGTACCTAAAATCAAACCTATTAGTTATTTTAAATCTACATTACTTACTCACGGGTTAATAATGTTTAATATCCAGACAAGATATGGCTACTGTTTTCTCTGGAGTGACTGTTGCACTTCACAGAATCGCAGCATGAGTTTGTCAAATACCATGTGAAATGTAGCAATGCTTAAAAAACTCTAATGTAAGAATTATTTGAGAAGGGTCACTCCCAGATGGAAGCAGATAATAAACATTTTGCAATAAAACGTGGGCTTAAAATGAAAAAATTAATATACCAGCAGATTACATAACAATTTGTATAAGAGCACGTATCCACCCAAGACCTTAGCTTGTAGAGTACCTTCATTATGATTTCTTTAAAATATTTACTGATGTTCCATAAAACCAGTTAAAAGAACTAGAGACGCAAAAGTAACGGATATTTATACCTTGAAATACCAACTCAATGGCTCTACTTTTTATATAATTTGACATTCAAAGAAAACTGAACCGCCTAGAAAATAGCAAAAATAAGTCACTTTCTGCGCGTCAACATAATAGGGCACAGCCATTTGTATCCTACAACTGTTATCCTTGTTTTGTTTTGGTGTCTTACTTAAGGACACTACCCTGTCCCAAGCCATCTCGGATTTTGAATTCATATTTTTTTTTGAAATAACTAGTGTTGTCAGCGTACAGATATTTTTGTTCTGCTCTTAAATGTTCCTGGATGCCTCTTTCTTCTAAACTCTACCAGAATTTTTGGTATTCTGTCGAAGGCTTTGTCAAGATCTATAAATGCAATATATACTGATTCCTTTTTATCCCTTGTCTTCTCTATTAATTGTTTGCTTGTGAACATGTGAACTTGTACATTTCTGCCTTTCCTGAACCCACTCTGGGTTTCTTATAGCTGCCGTTCTATGACTGTTTTTTCTCCAGTGCACTTTTGTATATTTTAGGTAATGCACTTAGTAAGGTTATTTCTCTGTAGTTTGTACGGTCTCTTCTTCTTCTTCTTATGTGTAGGGAATATTGCTCTAGTTTTCCAATCCCTTAAAACTTGTGTTGTTTTCTAAGCTTTGTTGAAAAATTTTACTAGCATTTCTTTCCTTTGTTTTTTCAGGTACATTTTTAGGGGTATGTTATCATGCTCTGCTGATTCCTGGATGCCTCTTTGTTCTAAATTCTCCCATACTATGTTTTTTGGTAGTCGGTCGAAGGCTTTGTCAAGATCTATAAATGCAATATATACTGATTCCTTTTATCCCTTGTCTTCTCTATTAATTGTTTGCTTGTGAGATGTGAACTTGTACATTTCTGCGTTTCCTGAACCTCCTCTGGGTTTCTTATAGCTGCCGTTCTACGACTGGTTTTTCTCCAGGGCACTTTTATATATTTTAGGTTATGCACTTAGTAAGGTTATTTCTCTGTAGTTTGTACAGTTTCTTCTTCTTCTTCTTCTTCTCTAATTTTCCAATCCCTTGAAACTTGTGTTGTTTTCTAAGCTTTGTTGAAAAATTTTACTAGCATTTCTTTCCCTTGTTTTTTCAGGTGCATTTCTGGGGTTATGTTACGAGGGCGTATTTTTATATTATCTACCTATCCATGAAACAAAAGAGTGACAATGTCAAACAAATTATTGAAAAATTGCTGTCACTGTTAGAAGTACATGTGCTAAGTTGTGTTTAGTTTATGCTGTGTATAGAGATTTGAGACGGTCCATTTGTCGATAAAATGAGTGAAACTAAAGTTGAACATCGCAGCGTAATAAAGTTCCTGACAAAGGAAGGCAATGGTCCAAAAGCAATTCATGGAAGAATGGTTGCTGTATATGGGGAAGATACACCATCTTATTTCCAAATAAAATATTGGTCTAAACTCTTTCGATGGGATCGAGAGTCAATCAATGACGACCCAATGTCCGGACGACCCGTTGAAGCTCGAACTGAAAACATTGTGCGAAAAGTCGAAAATTTGGTATTGAAAGATCGGCGTGTAAAGATCTCTGTCATTGCCAATGAAGTCTGTATATCCGAAACAAGTGTTCTCAAAATTTTGCATGACGATTTGGGTATGAAGAAGGTGCCTGCACGGTGGATACCCAGATTGCTTACACCTGAACAAAAACTGTGCAGAAAAGAAGTTTGTCAAGAAAATTTGGTAAAGTTGGAGAAGGACAAAACATTTTTATCTCGAATTATTACCGGGGATGAGACTTGGGTCTATTACTGGGACCCTCCTACTAAACAAGAATCCATACAGTGGGTTCATAAGGGCTCTCCACCACCAAAAAAGCCAAGACACAATTTTCTGGAAAAAAACTGACGGCAACTGTTTTCTGGGATGCTGAAGGAGTTTTGCTTATTGAATATATGCCGAGAGGGTCTACCATAAATGGAGAGGCCTACGGAAATAATTAAAAATTTAAAAACTACTCTGGATGAAAAACGCCCACATTCTTATCCACAAAAAAACTTGTTGCTGCACGACAATTGTCGGGTTCATAAGGCAAACAAAGTTCAGCATATAATCAATGACTGTGGGTTTATAGAGTTAAGGCATCCACCTTATAGCCCCGACCTAGCTCCGTCAGACTTCTTCTTATTCAAAAATTTTAAAAAAGCATCTCAGAGGAAAGCGTTTTGCTTCTGATGAAGAACGCAAAGAAGCTCTTGAAGAATATTTTGCGGGGTTACCGAAGCAATTTTTTTCTGAGGGTATGGGGCAACTGGAAAAAAGATGGAATAAGTGTTGAAGGGAGTTATGTAGAAAAATATTTTTTTTGTTCTCTTATTTGCTATTTTTCATGGCCCTCGTATCATGCTCTGCTGATTTTCTGTCTTGATATTCTTACTGTATGTCTTCTACAGTTATCGATTCCCCTTCATCTGTTTCTCTCCATTCCACTACTCCTCCTATTTTTCCATTGTATTCTTGGCATTTCTTGCATTTAATAGTTAGTCAAAGTATTCCTTCCATCTTTTCATTTATTTCATATATTTGTTGAAAGTGTTCTAGAACTGCTACAATTAATTGAGAACTTTGCGATAAATAACTAATTCAGCTAACTGCTATAATTTGAAAAAGAATTCATTTTTGCACATAACTGAGCTCCATCTAACTCTTTAACCACAAAATGATAAAACAAAAATATATATTAGATTAATATTGAAAATACATATCTACGTAGAATCAAACGTAAAGTTGCGTATATTTTTATTCTCATTGAATTAGGATCTTAAAAATATCTTCAATAGCCCGCAGTATGCGGTGATACACTCTCAGACTATGCCATTCTCTCACAGTATATCTAACGACCTTCGTTAAAATCAAACAGATCGCGGCATTCGGAAATATTCAATCAATCCAAATAAATCTTACGGAGAAGCAGACGTTATGGACCATGGGAAATTTCAGGATCTAGTTGTAGGACGGTTAGGCATTCGCGGTCTCGCATTACCGAAAGAAACAAGATCGTTCGTTCACACAGAAAACGCATCAAGTTTGGATCGAACACACTTTTCCCCTCGTCTAAAACTCTCCGACTTTTGTCACTAAAACGGAATCACATCGCTGGCGCTGCTCTCTTACCCTCGCAGTCTTAAGCTACGGCCCTGTCGTTTCGCAGTAACATTGAAATTGTCTATGATCAAAATTAAATTCTTACAGTAGTCAAAAAATGCGGGACACGCTTGGAATGTCGGTCGCTTTTGCGGGATTATAATCCTTACGGAGGTCGCCCATAAGATCGGCGAGTGGTGAAACACGGACAAGATCGGGAGCCGACAAAGGTTTATTCTCGTTTTAAAGACACAGATTTAGTATTAAGTTCGGCTTAAAAATAAAAGTAATAAATTTATGGCTTTTAAAAGTGTTTATAAAACATCGCCATTGGATTGTTTCATCTTTTGTTTATCTTTGTTTAATTTTAAGAGCACAGGACAGACACGGCGTGATGTTAATCCAAAAAAAAAAAAAGTCCGGGCTATTTAGTTTTATTGCATTTATTTTATGCAATTTCAAGGTAGGTACGATTGTTATATAAGTATTGACAAGAAATGTTATGTGTCCTATGTGTATAATGTGTATATGTATTGTAATTTGAAAACTAATCAAACTCTTCATTATTACATTTTTAGTTATGTTCCTATTTTTTTTTTTTTTAAATAATATTAATATTAATGAAAAATGCCTATTCTATTAAGACATATTATTGAGTACGTTCAACTTCCACATTGCCCAAATATTCTCAAATTAGAGGCTATAGATTATACAGGGGTTCGGCACCCAAAGCGATATAGATTGAATATTTCGAAGGAGACATCTTTTGTGAAGAAAACGGAAAAATAGGTCGATTTTTAACTCAAGGGGGACACCCTTACATACGCTTGCCAGACGTCCCGGTTTGACCGGGACAGTCCCGGTTTTCAGGCAAAATCCCGGTGTCCCGGCCGGTTTACTTCACGTCCCGGTAAAAATTAAATTTGATTTTATAGATGACCAAAAAAGTCTAAAAATAATTAACTGTGAAGAATTATTTAGGATAATTACTTTGTCTTTATTTCTGTAGGTACTGTACGAAAAGTGAAAACTATAGAAGAGTGATGGTCTGCTAATAAATAATATTATCATCGTATTGTCTTGTCTCACTACTCCTGACCATGCGCGATGCGAGAGGCTCTCCGGGCGAGTCCAATATTAGGCACTGAGGGGTGTAGCTTTAGCGCCAGAAGAGATTTTGCTGCACGCTACACCCCCTGGTGTGCAATAACATTGGACTCGCCCACCTCGACGCTTACGATAGAGGTAAGATATGTCAGTCAGTTGTTAGTCCCTGTCGGCGGTGCCTGTTGTGTTAGCCAGAGATGTGATTATTTCAAGTGAAGAAAAATGGCTTAGGCTGTTTGGTCACTTCAAGGAGAATCACATAGCAGTCCCCAATCTGATCAAGATTGTTGAGTATGCCTTCTGCTTACCTGGGACATCTGCACCAAGTTGAGAGAGTATTTTCTTTGATGAACAACGCATGGACTGATGATAGGAGTTTGATGAAGGAATCTACGGTTAAAGGCTTGATGATATGTAAAATTAATATCAGATTATCTTGTGTAGATTTTTACAGTAAGATTAAAAACAAAAAAGACTTTCTAAAAAAAGTCCTAGCCAATGAAAAGTACATGTAAATAGAGTTCAAATTTTTATTCCTCGTTCAAAGTGTTTCTTTTTACTTAAGTAACTTAATAAAATGTTTAAATTTATATGCTTATGTCATTTATTATTACCCCTGGTTTAGGTTCCTAATCAGTAACCATTTATTCATAGCAATGAGAATAAACTACCCTCTAAAACACTCTAAAAAAACCGCCAAGGGTGTGTACCCTTGAATACACCCGACGCTAGGGGCATTCCGGTATCCCGGTTGAATATCTCAGAAATCTGGCAAGCCTACCCTTACATCATATCCTCAACTGTGATACGTGAATCCTCTCCCCTTTATCACTCTAACCATTACAATTTAAATAGGGAAAGTATTAAGTATAATACCAGATATAATCATTGGGCAATTTTGCGAAAAATTCAGCAACGTGATTGCTGGTTGTGTTACTTTTTGACATTTAGTTGTCACAGACTGTCAGCGTCTATTCTAAATTAATTAAATTTGTAGTTCATAATATTAGAGCTCTGCGTGTGTTTTTTTAATCGTATGGGATTATCTTTTGGGGACTTTCACCAGCTGCAGAGAGAGTATTTCTTGCATAAAAAAGACTGATTAGAGCCATAGCTGGTATCCGTCCCATTGATTCATGTAAACCACATTTCAGAAAGCACAGAATTTTAACACTGCCTTCATTATTTATTTTAGAGAGTGTTTGTTATATACACAATAATAAAAACAAGTACAGTACCGTAGGATCTGCTCATTCATATTGTACAAGGAATAAGGACAATTTGCGTCTTTCTAACTTTCTTATGAAATTAACATCATCCTCAGTTGATTGGGAGGGAGTCAAGTACTATAATCATATACCTGGAGATATAAGAAATTCTAATAAAAAAGCGTTTAGGAACAAAATCAAACAAATTCTCTTAAATGCATGTTTGTACAAAGTCAGAGACTTCCTAAATGTCACAGAAAATACTTATATATAACATAAATATATTAGTGTATTAGATATTTTACCTGGAACTTCTGTTTAACACCCCCGCATCTTTTCTCTCCATTGCCTGCATGATTATTTCTACACATATTTTTATATATGTTAATAGAATAAAGACATTATTATTATTATTATTATTATTATTATTATTATTATTAATTATATGAGTTAATATTTTTTTAATTGTCCATTAAATCGCTAATAAAATTAGCTTTCAAATGACGTGTCACATTTAGGAATACGTAACCGCTTTTTATCCCTCTAGAGGGCGCTAAAATTAAAAGTAACGTAACCTACAATCACGTTATTGAATTCTCCAAAAAAAAACACGTATTAAAATCTACCGCACATCTTCGTACTTATACAATAGTTATTTATGTAGGTACCAAATCAGTAAAGTGATCATTTATCGAACGAGCCTGATTTATGAGCCAAGCGAGCGAAGCGAGTGCGGCGAGTAACTGGGAGTTCGATAAAGGCACTTTACTAGAACAAGGATCCTGATATTCCACCTCTGAAAGTGAACAACATCAATTACATCACAGATAAGGAGAAAGCCGAAGTCCTAGCCAACCAAATAGAGGAACAGTGTTCACCAAACTGGGATAACATAAACATACTTCACATTGCGCATGTTCATAAATCAGTAAACAGGAAACTTCAACAACCAAAGAACCCGACCGTAGATTTTGTCTCTCCCAAGGATATCTCCACAGTCATAAAAAATCTCAAACCTCGAAAAGCCCCGGGCCCCGATCAGATCTCCAACAGAATGCTCCAAAATCTTCCATTCAAGGCCATCATGTATCTTCTAGCGATCATAAACTCAATTTTCAAACTGCAGACTTATTCAAAGTCCTGGAAACAAGCAACCATAATCATGTTACCAAAACCAGACAAGGACCACTCCAAACCAGTAAACTTCAGACCAATCAGCCTTCTCTCTTCGCTGAGCAAAGTTGCAGACAAAATCATTTTATCTAAAATCACAGAACACTCCACCTCCCACAACGTAATCACAAATGATCAGCACGGCTTCCGAAAATACCACTCTACCACTACTCAACTCGCCAGAGTTACGGAACACCTACACGATGCATTTTACAAAAACCGCAGAACATTCACCATAAAAATTCACAACGAACTTTCAACCTCCAGAATCATGACAGAAGGAGTTCCTCAAGGATCAGCTCTCTCCCCTCATCTATATGCCATTTTCACTTCTGACATCCCCAAGACTTCAAACACACTCCTCGCCACATATTCCGATGACACTGCCATCTTATCTTCTTCTATAAACCCCAACATAGCCCTCAGAAATCTTCAAGACGCCGTTAATAAAATAACTGCTTGGTGCCACAACTGGCGAATAGCCATCAATGGCGAAAAATCACAGGCCATAGTCTTCCGACGGAAAATCAAACCAATAACTGGTAATCTATACATAAACCACGAGCAAGTCCCATGGACTCCACAGGTCAAATACCTCGGTGTTACACTTGATCGCAGACTTAGTTATTCAAACCACTTACGAAATGTCTGCAAAAAGACCAGAATAGCCAGAGGAAGACTATAGCCTCTCCTGGGAGCAGCCAGCACATTAGCCAGCAAGATGAAACTCCGCATATACACACAAATATTAAGACCGATGATGTTGTACGCCGCCCAAATCTGACTGAACGCCGCCCCGACAAACATCCAAGCAATTCAGTGTATTCAGAACACCTCACTGAGAATGGTACTGAATGCACCATGGTTTCTTCGAAACAACCAGATCCATAGAGAAACAAACACACCAACAAATGAAACTCATATCAGAAAACTCACGTCAGATTTCTACCATAGGATGGATGAAAACACAAACATCTCCCACACCCCGGAGATGAAATACGATCCACAGGATTACCTCCCGCACAAAACAAAGCCCCCCCCCCCGGTGGGGGCCCGCTCTCATACAATAAATCCACTAAAGAGTACATAACCAATTCTTCAAAGTAAAGATATAGCCAAAACAGATTATTAGTAAAAGGCCTAAGGCCTAACTAGAAAACACATTAAGAAGAAGAAGAAAACGACTTTACTGACGTGGTGCATACAGAATTTTATCGCCAACTGCAAAAATTTGTAATTTAAAAAATAAAGATATAACAGCGACAAACGATTTATGTTTAAAGTCATCAGTCATGGCCACGTTGACAGATATTAGCGGCATGAAAAGTACTTTATTTTACAGTACGATAAATTGTTTGTTTACCTCCGTAAAACGCTTTATTGACGGTTGCCAATAAAAACAAATTCCATTCATTCGTCTAACTATGGTCCGATTACCTAACAATTTCTTATTGATTGCATAATTTAAATACACCTTCTTCTAGTACATTAAAAACTATAATGAACTCATATTTTTCGTTTTGTGAAAAACTACCTGGTTTTCTAGTAAAAGAAAAGTTAAATCTTTTGGCTGGGTAATCATTAAATTTATATACATGAATTCATTTAAACACAAATTGTGGATGTGTGTTTTTCCAAATCTCCAGTTTTCAGGATTTGCAAAAAAATCGTACAACACCAATGAAAACATATTTTTCATTCGTTTGATCGACTTCAGCTGTGCTGACGAGAATCAAACTTCAAACTCATAAAAAGAAGTATTGCTGCCATCACTAGTTGTACAATAACGAACCCTATTTTACAATTCTTATCTTTTAAAATTTATTTTTACAAATTATTTTGATGAAGTTCAACGAAAAATAAATGGTGCCTAAAGAAATTGTATTTTTCCTTTTTGTTGTGGTTTCAAAATTTTGCGACAAAAGCCTTTTTTATTTTAATACAGGCACCTAATAATTCTACAGTGTGCAAACTCTTAACATAATAAATAAACCTTCCTTATAATTTACTCCTCTGCCTACTACAAAAGTCGCTTATGCATTGATTTTAAAACTGTATACCAATAGAGATGCTAATGACTAAATCGACATATCACTAATACAGCATTTTTGATTTCAGAGTTACTTGCAGCAAATGTGTTGGTTAAATATGACAGTTACGCTGCTGAAATAGATTTTATTCGCACCATTTTATAGAAGCAGATGGTTAAGCTTAGATGCTCGATGTGTGGCAAGAAATGATTATTTATATCTTGGTATTAGAAAAAGAGTGTTTGTTTGTTAGTTCTCTTCACACCCCATTTTATCAGTTGAACCATTTCTTATCCCAACTTCGTTACGGTCTTTTTTCATCACACTAGCACTATCATCACCCACATTAGAAATTTTCCAAATTAGTAATAACGCTCCAGGAGTTGAAAAAGGAAAACTAAAGAAAATTTTAGATCATCAGAAATTACATGATTTTAAAAAACAAGAGAAACCACTCAAGAAAATATAGTTATATATCATTTCTCTTCACTGTAAAAGGATTTTATAATCGTAGCGAGAATAGTCCAAGAAACCGTGTAGTGTCATATAAGCTTTTTAGAGATTTACTTGTACAGCCTCAAAAAAGCTGTTATAAATTACTTATTATTTTGAAAGAGTTTATAGAAATCAATGAACTTATAAAACATAAATATGTTATAATTTTGCCTCAAAAACGCTATTATCCCTCTTAAGAAAACCATATTATACAATTAGAATATTGTATAAATGTTTAATTCATTTTATGTAAAAGTGCTTATACGTAGTGCTCGTACAACATTTAAAAGGTGAAACTACTTATGAGAATCAATAAAGTTGTATAAGGGTCTGGTTTTCAGTCTCTACTAGAACTTTAAGAAGTATTTATAAAAAAAAAATATATTTTTGTTTAGAGAGCGTTTTCAACACATTTTAATACAATAAAAAAAATAACTATAAAACAAATTAGTCATAGTTTGATGAATTATTCTTAATTGGGCAGTGATATAAAAGAAAAGTAATTTTCTTTATGTTTACCTAATCGACTAATATTTATAATAAGTACTTGTTACATTAAAAAGTTATAGTTTATTATTTATGAATTTAATTTCATATTCAAACGTATTCTGCATTGCTACCAAAAATATCATATTTATACTTATACATACACTAAAGAAACAGCATGATTAACAATCTGTGAATTATCTGATACAACACGAAGTGGTAGTTAAAGGTGTACAGCATATTAATCTATGTAGTTATATATAATATAGAAAAATAGGAATTTATGGAATGTGAGGGGCGGTCAGTTTCAGTTCCGCTACTGAAACAAATTAAAGTTACAACATTGCGATGTGACAGGTTAAAGATATCTTCCCAGTTTCCTAAAAATGTATTTCTTCGAAATTAAAATTCCGATTTCTTTTTCCAACATCTTATTTTTTTCTACACTAATTTAAAAACCTAATTAATGTTTTTTTTATAAATTATGTTGAGAGTAAACAAGTTTTAATTTTAAAATTTTAACAACTCATATACCACCTTTTACAATTACATGTATTATGTATTTACTAATTAATTCAAGTAATGTGCTAAGAAACTGCAAATTGGGTTTTCTACGATGGTATGGCAATTTAAGCGAGACTGCATTTTTTGCATCAGAGCTTTATTCTACATTATTTAGAAAAACATGTTATTTTGTCCATAATCTCCCGCCTTAAAAACGCATTTTTCCAGCGAATTGAGTGTCTAACCTAAGATTATCTTCAAACTACAGCTTGCTCAAAAGAGTGGAATCTTTCAACGCTATTATGACATCACAATGACGTTGTTTATAACGTGACTCGTATGATTCATTAATTGGACTAACTGTAATCCAGTTTGTAAATGCAGATAGTAAAAATGAAATTTTCCTCTCCCGATGCAATTTTTCTTTCCGTATATTTTTGACACTTTGTTAAGAATGTTAACAAATAATTATAATGTATTTAATAAGAAGTATTTATTTAGATTGGGTATTTATTTAGATTCATATATTAGTTAATGTCAAAAATATATTAAACGTTTTATTAAAACAAATGGAACATTTATTTCATATTACATTATTTTCCCTAAGCTTAATGCAAATTCTCAAAAGCTACATTTATACAATCCTTATTACAGAAATATTTAAGTATATTATAAATGTATTAGCCTTAATTAGATGAACATTTTTCGAGCTTGTCTACTCTTAAACATTAAAATATTTTCTCCTGTTGCAGTCACAATTATCTCAAACCTACAAATTTTAATTGGTTCGATTCCGTTTCTAATGTTCGAAGTTCACATAATTTACGACCCTAACCTCACTCTTCGTGTTTAATTTATGCACAGTCAGCGTCTCTAGGAGAGGAGTCCGCTCCCGAAACACCGATATGACGATGCCGAGATCGGTCATTAATAGCAGAAGGGAAGCATGTTAGGATGTTGTTCTTTAACAAGGCCACCCAGGCTGCCACTGGTCACCTTATCTTTATGGTGGACCTTCCCCGTTATCCATTTCGATAGTGCTGAATTATGGGCCGGCCCTTCCGTAACCAAAACCAGCCCCTCTTCGGACATAACAACGACATAAAAAGCGCACGTTTTTACATCAAATAACTACCGAACTACTATATCGATATCCCAGATCAATAAACATCACTTACGTTTTATAGAAACTCCGTATCTACCTGTTATTCTAAAAGTCGTATAAGTGAAGATATTGTGAATCAAAAGTTTAAAACGTTTTAATAAATTATATAACATAAATTAAACTAAATGAAAAAAGTAATACTTGGAATCAATGGGAACTTAACGAATGCAGAAAATAAAATAAAACAATTTTTTAAAACTAAACGTACTTGCAGATTCTTATTTAGTAAACTATCGGCATTTGTATTGTTGGTTAATCTCTATTAATACATCTTTAATCTTACTTAACGAACAGTGGTAATATGTTTTTTTATAATGAATAATAATAATAATAATATACATTTTATCGTCTAATAGAATTATTCATAGAAAGAATATGATACATGAAACTTTACGTATAATACTAATGTAACAGTTGGGCTGAAAAGTTCGTATCGTTTTATAGAAAAACACATTTTTTTGGCAAAATTCGATTTTATTATTCAACATAGTTGCCTTCGAGGGCGATACACCGATTATAGCGATCTTCCAACTTTTCAATACCATTTTTGTAGTACGATTTGTCTTTAGCCTCAAAATAGGCCTCTGTTTCGGCGATTACTTCCTCATCGGCTTTAAATTTCTTTCCAGCGAGCATTCTCTTGAGATCTGAGAACAGGAAAAAGTCGCTGGGGGCCAAATCTGGAGAATACGGTGGATGCGGAAGCAATTCGAAGCCCAATTCATGCAATTTTGTTATCGTTTTCTTCGATTTGTGACACGGCGCATTGTCTTGATGAAACAACACTTTCTTCTTCTTCAAATGGGGCCGTTTTTTCGCGATTTCGTCCTTCAAACGCTCCAATAACGCTATATAATAGTCGCTGTTGATGGTTTTTCCCTTTCCAAGATAGTCGATGAAAATCATTCCATGTGCATCCCAAAATACGGACGCCATAACCTTACTGTTGTGTTTTTCCACGCTTTGGATTCGGTTCATCGCGTGCAGACCACTCAGATGACTGCCGACTGGACTCCGGAGTGTAGTGGTGGATCCATGTTTCATCGATTGTCACATATCGACGCAAAAATTCACTTCTATTGCGGTTGAACAGCTCCAAACATTGCTCTGAAGCATCGACACGTTCTTGTTTTTGGTCGATTGTGAGCTTGCGCGGCACCCACTTTGCACATAGCTTTGGCATACCCAAATATTCATGAACGATATGTCCAACACGTTCCTTTGATATCTTTAGAGTGTCAGCTATACAAATCAACCTCAATTTACGATCTTCCAAAATCATTTTGTGGATTTTTCTGATGTTTTCGTCCGTAACAGCCTCTTTTGGACGTCCACTGCGTTCATCGACTTCGGTGCTCATATGGTCTGTACGGAATTTAGCAAACCACTTACGAATGGTTGCTTCGCCCGGCGCAGAGTCCGGATAACACTCATCAAGCCACGTTTTGATATCAGTAGCACTTTTTCTCATCAAAAAATAGTGTTTCATTAACACACGAAATTCCTTTTTATCCATTTTTTTCAAAATAACAAAAGTTGCTGCACTCAAAATGCTGTATCTCACAAACTAATAATCAGACAGCTGTCAAATTTATACACGTATATTTTGAAGGTTGGTAGGTACTAACTAAAAATGATATGGATTTTATTCTAGTGGCGCCATCTCATAGAAACGATACGAACTTTATTACAACGCAACAATATACAATACAAACAAATGAAAGTGTAACATAAGACATACAGGGTTACCGCTAAATAGGTATCAGGATATACAAATCTGAACAATACGTATAAATGTCTAGCTGGAAATCAAAAAAGAAATTTATTTGTAACTCATCAAAAATTTCTAAATTTTTAGGGCCAAAATGTAGTTAAAGTCGGTCCATAACTTTGTTTATCCTATACGCATTTACGTAAATACCACTAGTAATTCCTCTTTAAGGTTCTTTCAAAAAAACGGTAAAATGCAAATAGTTACAACCTTTGTTCGAGAATGAATGATAATTGAAAAGGTTTACCATGGCGATGTTTTTTTTTGTGCGCAGGCGCTTTTAATTTTCACTAAGTGTGGTAAAATTAATAGAGTGATGAAGCCGATCCACTTAAACCTACGCGATATTGCGACAATTGGAGAATTCAATGATTAATTTAATCTTGCATATGGTGTCACGAAAGTTATACTTTCTCTTGCAGAAAACTGTAGAATATGAAAACAAAGCTTAGACAATAGATTTGGAGATTCAACCTTTAAGTGAATAAGGTCATAAACACGTTTTATAAGATTTAACTGACGTTGAAGTTCAAGCAAATCTATACTGAATTTCTGCGGTAATAGTCGATAGTCGTACTCTCTGCAAGAGTAAATAACCTCCTCTCTGGAGTACAAAACTTTAAAAACACTCTCTTTTCTGCAAGCAATTTATACGTAGAGAAAAAAGTACTTCTATATCATGGAGCTATACTCCAATCCAGATCACAGGAAGGTAAAGTAAAGCAATTTCACAGTACGCAACATGTAGTGGCCACAGAGACTGTCGAGATGGATTTATCAGACCATAGGACCCAGATTAGCATGTCTGGTGGTTTCGGTGATGTGTCTGCGGGTGCACGTGATGTCTTGTGTATATAAGTAAAACAAATGAACTTATAAATGGTCTATTTAAAAGTGACCTAGCAACACATGTTTGGGATTGTTTTGATGAAATGACTGAAGAACAAGCTTTTGAGAAATTTCATGGAGTATTTTTTTATTTTAATAAATATTTTCTTATAACCAGGAAAACATATAAACTAACTTGTCGCGACGGAGTGGACTATTGGAACACTTCCGCATTGAGACAAATGTCTAACACTTTAGACGCTCTGGAAACAATGGCCTAGATAACTAAAAATGAAAACATATACGAAGCATAAAAAGAGTACAATACAAGAAAGACTTCCACGATCAAATAAATAAATCAAAGCAAAATGCAAATCAAATATACATAAATGAAGCATGTACCAAACACAACGCTATATGGACGGTCATCAACAGGGGAACAAATAAAACTAGAAATAAAGGAAAATCAGATACATAACTCTCTGCAAACGAAGTTAATAACTATTTCATCAGGCATGAGAAACCAGATTCTAAAAGCAGGAAATCAGATACACAAATATAGAAGTACCTAGAAAATATGAGTCTGGATAATAGAGATTATTTCTATTATAAAATATTACAGAAATAGAAGTGTCAAATGTCATAAGAAATGTGAAAAACAAATCAGCCAAAGACGTATATGACGTTGCAACAAATATCATTACATAGATAGAAAATGAAATAACACCTCTTCTGGCAACAGTTTTCAATAAGTGCGTCCGCGAAGGTATCTTTCCAGAACAACTGAAAATAGGAAGAGCTGTTGCAGTTCATAATAATGCAGATCCGAATGACTGCAGTAATTACATGCCCATCACTATTCTGGTGGCAATTTCCAAAATTTTTGAACGGTTGATAGTAAATCGTCTACTAAAATACTTTGAAAGAAAAAAAACTGTATATCTAATAAACAGCATGGATACAGGTAAAACAAATCCACAGTGACGGGAATTCTGGAGATGATGGAGGCTATATATACCATGTGCTTGCAGGCGACCTGCGTATAGGGCTTACTGTAAGATAAAACGACGACACCGAGAGTTTGTATGAGTTAGTACGAGAAAGCAATATACAAACTGCAGTACAGCTGCTATCTATCCTCGTTGCCCTGCTTAAACAGAGAGTCAGCCTAGCCCGTTCTAGCCTCAGCGTAAATCTACTCGAATCCCCTCTTTTCCAACACTACACTCGACCAAGGAGCAGTTTGTATATTGCTTTTTCGTACTAACTCATACAAATTCTCGGTGTCGTCGTTTTATCTCACAGTAAGCCCTATACGCAGGTCGTCGGCAAGCACACTGTATATAATAAAGAACGATGTGAACTGACATGTTATGACCTCAGTAAGGCATTCGCTTTGGTAAATCATCAAATTCTAATACATAAACTATACCATTATGGTATTAGAGGTACAGCACATGACCTACTTGCATCCTATTTGACGGAAATATGGCAAAGAGTGGACTTATATAGAAATATGAAACCAATTCAAAATGGGGTACCACATCGATAGATATTGGGACCTATTTTATTTGTAATGTATGTTAATGATCTCCCAAAAAATATAGCACCTAAACAAAGTTGTCTCTATGCTGACGATACATCTTATGTAGTAACTGGAATGTCGATTGACGAAATTGAAAAAGAGTAACCGAGTAATGGAGGAATTAACAAAATGGTACCAAGATACTGAACTAAAATTAAATGAAGAGAAAACTCAGCGTCTCTGTTTTTCTACAAGAAATGAACAGGCATCCCATGCCATTCGACATCTGGGGCTCACGATTGACTATAAACTCACCTGGAACATGCACGTATCAGAATTAGCTAACTCGCTAACGACAGCTATACATATCATAAGGAGACTGAAGACTATTGCTACCCAAGCCGCTTCAGAATTTGCCTATTTTGCAAACTTTCACAGTAGAATAAGCTACAAAATTTTGTTTTGGGACACATATTCGCAGCAACAAGAATTTTCTACTTACAAAAAAAGCGATTAGGGCTCTATGTAACTTGAAATATACGGATGGTTGTAGGGAAAATTTTAAACAAGAAAGAATATTGACCTCGCCTTGCCTATTTATACTCACATGTATAAAATACGTTAGGAAAACCCAAGAAAATTATATATCATAATTACGAAACCCGCCACAGAGAAGAGTTCCAGATTCCATATCACCGCCTGCAAACGACACACGCTATGTAGACCACTGGGGCCCCAAGATGTATAATAAAATCAAGAACCATCTTGAATTGAGTGACAAGTTTTTCATAAAAAAAAAGTGGAGGATATTTTAAGTCATCACAGTTTTTATTCAATAGACGATGTCTTAAAGTGTGACTTAAAACATTAATGACTTTTAAATGCTTAGAAATGTACATTATATAAACGTTATTTTGTTGTTGTTGTTTGTTTTATTGTCCTATACAGGTAAATGTGCGTTTTTAATTATTTTGATCAATTTATTGGCTCTCATGGAATGTTAATTACAATGAATAAACTATAATTATTATTATTATTATTCACATGAAAATGTGCTGAAGTGCTAAATACATATCTCAACATTTTCATGACAGAAGATACAGTGTGATTCCTATGTGTGGCAAAAGTGAGAGAGCTTTCAAAGTAAATACCTTGATCTTTGATTGTTGAATTACGTGATAATATGGTACCAGTTATAGTATCGTTAAAAGAAATGGTATCTATTTTGTTACACCACTCGGCAATTTTGTCATGTAGGTCTTGTGTGTAAGTGTAGGCAAGCGGTAACTGATGAGATGGTACCAGAAAGTTTTAAATCAGCAGCAGAAACACACTGACCAGAATGAATACCCGTGATGACATAGTTATTGAATATTAGAAACAGTAGCGGGCCTATGTTTGACCCTTGCGAAACTATTGATGTTGCCTCGAATATACAGGTGTCCAGACCATGCGAGGACGGAAGATTACGACTTTATAATTAAAGTTAAAGAAAAGTGTTTTAGACAAAAGTTGTAGCCACTCCTAAAATACACATTCTAAAATTATTCTCATCTATACAGAGTGTTGAGTAAGTGAGTGACGATACAAACTTGTGTTTTTTTAAATGGAACACCCCATATATTTTGGCATATTTAGATGCTACTCTTAAAAAAAGGACATGGATATAAACATGTGTAGGTGTAACTCTTACCGTTGTAGCTTTATTCGCAATTTTGTGTCTCAACATGTCCAACTTTGTGGAGACTCCGAGACGAAACCAGAAAGAATTTTTGAGATCTGTATAGGCAAGAAGTTTTCCACTTTCGTCAAGTTTAATAATCTATAATCAATTTATTTATTTTTCAATAAATGAATTTGCAGGAATAACAAACGCAAAATTAACATTTACGCTTTTTTTTGAAATAGAACACCCTGTATATTTTTCTTCTGAAGTACAGTATTTTTTATAAGCTTTTTAATGATACCACGTTTTCCCTATCCACACTTAGTATTTTATAACTTATTACCTCTTATTATTAATAGATTCTAAATTTAAACAAAAAAAATCGTAGTCAGCTGTGAATTTTTAATTAAAATAATATCTGAATTTTATATCTGTCATTAGTTACGTTGTATTTACAAAATAACGCTGATAATTGTATTTACTTTTACGATGAATTTCTCGAAAGATGAAATGGGTAAATATGATTTACGCATTGAGTGAGAGCGAAAGAAACTGTTTATTAGCCAATAGGATTTACTGTCAACGTTATCCAAATGCAAGACATCCTAGAATCGAAGCATTTCGAAAATTAAAAGAACGTTTTGAAGCATCTGGAAATATTGGTTATTCCAAAAAGGAGATTAAAAATCTCAGGGTTACTAATGAGGAAAATGAATTAAATATTTTGCTATCGTTGGAAGAAAATCCTCGAGTAAGTACACGAAATTTGAATATCCAGACTGGAATAAGCAGGAGTACTATCAATTGCATCATAAAGAAAAATAAGTACCATCCCTACCCAGACTGGAATAAGCAGGAGTACTATCAATTGCATCATAAAGAAAAATAAGTACCATCCCTACCATATGTCATTACATCAGGACCTTCGTGGAAATGATTTTGTAAATCGTTTAAGTTTTTGCAACATTGTGTTAAACAAAATGAATTTGGACCCGAATTTTCAATCTTCGATTTTATTTAGTGACGAAGCTACTTTCAAAAGTACCGGTTTAGTTAATAGACATAATATGCATTATTATGCAACAGAAAATCTCCATTGGGGCAGACAAATTGACTTTGAACATCAATGGTCATTTAATTTATGGGGTGGCATAATTAATTTACAAGTTGTTGGTCCTTATTTCTTTGAAGCAACGGTAACAGGAACCATATACGAAAATTTTTTAAGACATCAGTTACCTAATTTATTGGAAAATGTCGATCTCCATACACGAAGAATAATGTGGTATCAGCATGATGGAGCTCCACCACATTTTCATAGAAGTGTAATTTTTTTTTCAATATGTTGTAGTAATTTGTTGTTATTAATAATTAAAGCTGACAGCAACTTATATTCTTTTTCTTTTCGCTTAAATTTAGAATCTATTAACAGTAAGAGTTAATAAGTTATAAAATACTAAGTGTGAATAAGGAAAATATGGTATCATTAAAAAGCTTATAAAAAATACTGTACTTTAGAAGAAAAATATACAGGGTGTTCTATTTAAAAAAAAAGCGTAAATGTTAATTTTGCGTTTGTTATTCCTGCAAATTCATTTATTTAAAAATAAATAAATTGATTATAGATTATTAAACTTGACGAAAGTGGAAAACTTCTTGCCTATACAGATCTCAAAATTTCTTTCAGATTTCGTCTCGGACTCTCCACAAAGTTGGACATGTTGAGACACAAAATTGCGAATATAGCTACAACGGTAAGAGATACCCCTACACATGTTTATATCCGTGTCCTTCTTTTTAAGAGTAGCATCTAAATATGCCAAAATATATGGGGTGTTCCATTTAAAAAAACACAAGTTTGTATCGTCACTCACTTACGCAACACTCTGTATAGTTGAAAATAATTTTAGAATGTGTATTTTAGGAGTGGCTACAACTTTTGTCTAAAACACTTTTTTTTAACTTTAATAATAAAGCCGTAATCTTCCGTCCTCGCATGGTCTGGACAGCCTGTATATGATTTTTATCCACTTAAAGTAATATACTGCGTTCTGTTTTCTAGGTATGAAGAAAAAAATGTTACCAGTGGAGTACTGAAATCGGAGAAGTTGATAAGTGGATAAATTCAGCAAAGCAATACTATATCAAAGATTTTGATGAAGTTGTTAAAGAGAGAGATTAGCCGATAGTTTCTTATATCACATGGGGAGCCATTGTTGAATAGAGGAGAAGCTTTGACACCTTTCCATAAATCTTCTGTTGATAATGCTAACTTAAAGATGATGGTCAAAGGAAACGCCATCTCTGAACTTCAGTCGCGCAAGTAGAAACTCAGTGTACCATCTGGAGCAGCTGTCAACCTATTCCTCAGTTTTCTCATAGTTACACTCGCTTCAATATCAGTGAAACTATAAATATGCTGTTATCAAAACAATTACAATAGATGAGATCAGGAATATTACTAGTATTGACACTTTAATAAACTGAGCCAAAATAAGAAGCAAAACCATCGACAATATCCTGTGGTAGTATTATTATAAATCACTGATGCAGGTATAAGAAATATGCAACAATTCAGTTTGTACGAATTGTTGTAAGTTTAGGTGATTACATTTCAGGATTCCCTTACTGTCCCGCTAGATTTAGGTAGATTGAAGATGGCAACTTAGTTGCCGAAATACATATATAGATTTTTTATATCCTTTTAATTTTTATGGTAAGGGACTTCTCCTTCTGCATTTTGTTTCATGAATAAATAAATAAACTTTTAAGGATCAGAATACATAGATGCTTCAGCATTAGAGATATAGAATTATAATTTTGTACTTGATTACACTACGAAGATGCTACCAGTTCTTTTACACCGCTTGAAGTAGTAAGCTTTTAATTTAGTATGTCGAATAATTTCCTTTAGTTTCTATGTACCTACGCATCATAAAAACTAAAGCCGTCGGTAAAGAGCCACAATAAAAAAATTTTTTCATAAAATAGATTGAACTTAGAATGTACTTCGGTAAGATCTTTTAAGAATGACCATTCCATTAATGTAAGAGCGCTGTATAAATTTGGGAAATCTGCTTCTTTAAAATTATAAGATTTGCAGTTCGGGTTTCTATCGAAATTGCTAACAATATGCTTCTTGTAAGATGATGAGTTGTTCGGCGGATTTTTTCATGGAAGAATTTTCTTCAACCTTATTAATTAATTAAGTTAATTTTCTTTCAAGCATTACATTTATTGGGGTAATTTTTATTTACTCTGTTATACAAGTTTGTTAGTTTAGTTTTTGTTTATAAAATTCCATAAATTGTATTATACTTTAAACAGTCAAAGTCTGTCTCTCTAAATTGAAACTATATCATTTATGAAGATTTCCGGTATTTCTCTCACTTAAAAACACACATAAATATGTAATTTGTCATATATTCAGAAAGTATTTTGTACAAGAACATCATACAATTAATAACTGTATAAATCAGCTTGGAATTTCAAAAAGTTAATACATTTGTGTATTTGCTTGAAATGAAAATCTGGTTTGGAATGATTTAAACAGGCATTTCAATAATTTCAATAAGTCTTGTTAAAAGAAGACGTATGTTTTGCTTTACTTGTGGGACATTCTTGTTCTTTTATTTTCAGCAGGGGATTGCACTGAATCTCTACATATAAATAAGCAGTGCTGCCAGTAGCCGAACGTGTTTCCGCGCACAAATTAATTTGAATTTCAAATTGAATTCAAATATCCCATGGCGACCAATTAACGTACAAATTTGGCTGCCGATAAGCTGATTAATTGTTGTTACTCCACGGTAGAAACGACGACAGGTTGAAATTATTTCGCAATAAACCAATCACGATTTCAACATTACATTACATCTTCATTATGAAGTAATTACACACATTGTTCAAAACAATTAACAGATACTCTATATAAATGATAATAAAAAATACATAGGTCCAATTACTATAAAATATTTTACCAGATTAATTAATAAAACTACGACTTTCACGAATATCTTAAAAATACCAATAACAACATTAATTTTAAAAAGTTGTGATAAATCAAAAATAGATAATTATAGACCAACATTGCTGCTGACAAATATTTTCAAGTGATTTGAAAAAATTATATACCCAAAAATACGAGGCTCGCTTGAATTATTTTAAACCTAACATAGAAACAACTATTTTTTCAGTCAAATGCAGTTTTATTTTTAACATAGTCTCCTTTTAAGTTCATACACTTTTTCCAGCGATGCACTAACCTCTTTCACCCTTCCAAATAGTAGCTGGTGTCTTGCTCCGCGAAATAGGTGTTTCCCCTCGTTCGATGAAAATCTCTGTCCTTCAAACAAAACTTTAAACGTCGATGAAAATCTCCGTCCTCCCGCGAAGCTTTAAACTTAGGAAACAGGAAAAAGTCGCTGAGGGCCATATCTGTGTGAGTTGTATTGGTGGAACAGAACATGCTTCTTCCTCAAATAAGGCCGTCTGTTTGTCCTCAGCTTATCAAGGAATGATGCGTAATACATTCCCGTTATTGTTTTATCTTTTTCGAGATAGTGGATGAACACAATCCTGTAACTATCCCAAAAACCAGTCGCCAACACCTTCCAGGTCGATGGAGCCGTCTTCGCTTTTTTCGGAGCAGATTCACTCTTTGCAATCCACTGCTTTGAATGTTCTTTCGTCTCGTGAGTGTAGTGGTGGTTCCACATTATGAATCGACGCAAAAGGTCTGATTCGTTTCTTGTAAATGTTCATTTGAATGCACTTTAGGTGAAAAGTGAGCAATCGCAAAACCCAAAGCGGAATAGCTTACGCATTTTCAATTCTTCATTTAATATATGACAAACGCTACCTTTCGATATGTGCATAGCCTCTCTATCTCCCTAACCTTGATTCGACAGTCGTCTATACCAAATGGTAAATATGTTCGATCTTATAATAATAATATTACTCTTTATTGCTCAACAGAATAAATTCCAATTAATGGACAATTTTTAAAATAATATAATATAATGTAAGAAGTACATGTACAGGGTTATTCATTATAAATTACCCACCCTTTATCATCGCTATTATTGCATATACAAAAAAATGTTTCAACCAAAAGTTGTGTGGCTCAGACTGACTTTTATTTGCATGCTATCAAAAACACAGTGGCGTGCAGATACAACGGTATAAAAAGAAAGTAATGTTTTTTTTAAATGGAATGCCCTGTATATTATTAAATTTTTATAATAGTCTCTTTACTCTGATTTCAAAAATATACCATATAATACCGTTTTCGAGTTATTAATTGTCGGATATCGTAGTTAGTGTATTATGGAAAAGTTAACATTATTAAAGTGAGCTATGAAAATGACAATTATTGTGTTTGATAGATGACATTTCCTTAATAAAACAGTCAAAATGGAAATGTCATTTATCAGTTTTTCTATGATTTTAGGGTCATATCCATTATTTATTGCAATTAATTTAATTGTGTTTACTTCTTTATCGACGACTAATAGTAGGTATTATATTAATCACTATTGGCTTATAATAACATTCATAATACCCGGAGGGAATAATGAAATGCGACCAGGGAATAAATGGGCCATAACGTTACCATTATTCTGCCAATAAGAACATAACGTTCCTAACGTTGTCGTAGTAACGATAGACAAGTCCGGCCACTGTCTAACCGTCAAACGCCGTATTGATATAGTTAACTGACATTTTCGTTTAATTATTTTGGTTTTTTTTTTTAGTAATTTTTAGTTAGTCGTCGATAAAGTTGTGTATACTAACTCGCAATAATGACTATTATTCCCTCGAGCTGAGTTACTCCCTCGCCGCTTACGCGGTTCGGTTCGTAAATTCAGCTCTCGGGAATAATAACTGTCATTATTGACTCGTTGTATAAACTACTATTATTAAAGGATCTCTTGTTTAGTGGTATGTTTGTAGCTCTGTTTATATAACTATGGAAGGCTGCCAATTTTATTTTCATTGATTGTTTAGCACTTACGCGTGTAATATGCTGTCAGTAAAAGTAGGCTTCCTATATATTTCAAATGTAAGTTTATTATTATTTCTGTTTATTGTGACGTCTAGAAAGTTTATTTTCTTGTCTTTTTCAGTTTCTATTGTAAATTGTATCGTATGGTTTATAGAATTTATAACTTTTAGGAACTCCGGGCACAAAATAACATATATACCCCAACTTGCTAACAAAATAAACAAAATAGTGAAACGATTAGATGTCAAAATAAGCTGGGTAAACAAAACAAATTTAGGAACAATGATTAGCAACAACAAAGATAAACTAGATAAAATGGAACAATCATGCGTTTATAAATTAAAATGTAAAGATTGTGAGGCTATCATATCGGGCAAAGTGGACGAGCTATTAAAACTAGAGTCAAAGAACATAAAAAATCAATATTATATAGTGAGAAAACACAGGCTTTGCCGAACATTGTATAGAATACAACCACTTTCCCGACATATAACTGCGAGTTAATACATAATGTTACAAAGAGCAAAATATTAGATCTGTTAGAAATATTAGAAATAAAACAAGCTCAAAAACAAAAACGATTAGTTACCAACACACTGATAGAATTTCGCAATACACCCTTCATAGACATTGTCATTAACAACATAAGAACACCCCACCACACACAAAAACAGACAAGTATATAAGACAAACATTTATAGACTTTCAGTTAGATTTGTATATCTCTTTGATAATGGTGTAAAAACCGAAACGTATAATGTCAGAGTATTGTTAATAAACTCATAGTGAAACAGAGCCAAGTGTTTTAAGTTATTTAATGTATGGAGCATTTTTATTGCTATGTATTTATTTATTTTGCATATTGATAAGTAGAATTGATATGATAATTGACGAAAAAATAAGAACGTTTTGTATGCTTACGCTTACAAAATTTTCTATTGCAATAGATTTCAGTACAAACCTAATTTGTAAGTAATTTTTAAGTTTGAGTTGTTGTTTGGGCTATTTCCATCGTTTATGGAACATTGATGGTCCGACGTTTCGGCAGTCCGTCTACTGTCGTCATCAGGGTAGTTCTGAGAAGGACTGTTTCTTGCCAGACTTGTCATTCTTTAGCGACTTTATCTGGCGGTATATGTCTTCCCTATTTTTACTCAAATGTCCTGTGCTGGATTTGAACCCGGTCGATAATTTCCGAATATCAACGTGCACTTTACCACTCGACTGACTCGACTAATTAGGGGGACAGAAACTACTATTTTAAACCTATATTTAAGTTACAGGTATATGCGCAGTAGGTATGCGCAGTGTGCATATTTTTGTATATGCGCGGTGGGTATGCGCAGTATTTCCCTATTATTTGTGTGGTAGTAGTAGTAGTAGTTGTTGTTGTTGTTATCAGTCTGTCTCCGGTCTTGTGGCTGCCGGTCTTCGGCTAACACATTCTCTAATCATAGGGAGCCAGATATTCTTGATCTCCAAACTAGGCGTGCTGATTGTGTCAGGTGTTATCTTCATATATGCTGTTTCTGTAATTTTTCTTTTGTAGCCATGTTCTTGTTTGGCCAGAATTGTCGCCTCATTCCATGCAATGTTGTGATCTTCTTCCCAAGCATGTTCCGCCAGCTGCGATTTCTCTGTCTCACCCAAGCTGACCATTCTTTGGTGTTCCTTGAGTCTGACTCTTAGGGGTCTGCTTGTTTCTCCAATGTATGGTCGTCCGCATTCGCATGGTATTTTATATATGCAATTCTTTGTTTGTTGATCTTCGTTGTCGGGTTTTGTTCTGGTTCGAATGGACCTATTGGTGTTCATTGTTTTTATGGCCGTTGTAATCTTGTAGTTGTTGCCAGTTCTTCTGATTTTTTCCGAGAGCCCTTTTATGTACGGAATGGTCGTAGTGTGTACTTCTCTTGTTGCTCTTGGGTTGTGTCTTGTGGTACCCGGACTTCTTTGGCTTTCGACAACGTTTTCTTGGTGTAGCCATTTCTCTGAAGCATTTCTGTGATGGCTTTTTGATCCTCTTCTCTATCTCTTTCATCGGAGCATATCGTTCGTGCCCTATCGTATAGGCAGCGTGCGACCCCAACCTTAACATGGTGAGGGTGGTTGGAGTCGTGTTGTAGGTACTGCCCTGTGTGCGTAGGCTTTCTATACACTCTTGTTTTTAGTGTGCCATTTTCGTTCTAGTTTATCAGGACATCTAGGAATGGAATCTTATTGTCAACTTCCAGTTCCATGGTGAATTTTATGGACTCCTCTAAGCTGTTTAGATGTTGTAGGAATCCTTCTATTGTGCCTTCACCGTGTGGCCATATGACGAAGGTGTCGTCTACGTATCTTAGCCACAGCTTCGGTTTGAAGTTATACGAATCTATTGCTCTCTGTTCAAAGTCTTCCATGTATATATTGCTTAGTATGGGAGATAGTGGGGAACCCATTGCCATTCCGAATTCTTGTTGGTAGAATTTTTCGCCAACTTGGGAGTAGGTTGTGTTGACACATATGTCCAGCAGTTCTACAATTGCTTCTACACTAAGGGATGTTCTTTCATGCAATGTGGCATCCGAGGAGAGTCTGTTCTTGACTATTGTTGATGTTGGCCCCGTTGGTACATTGGTGAATAGGCTAGTAACATCAAAGCTCACCAGTTTATCTTCTTCATCAATGTTTATGTTCTTGATTTCGTTGATGAAATGTTCGCTGTTTGAATTTGCCGATTGTGTATTCCCTGATATTGGGGTAATTATGTCCAGCAGGAACTTGGCTAGTGGATGACACGGAGAATTTCTGGAACTGACGATTGGCCTCAGAGGGATGTCTGGTTTGTGGATCTTTGGTAGTCCGTATAGATGCGGCGGCCTACTATAATGTGGAGTAAGTCTATATCTGACGTTTTGGTTCTAGAAGGCTGATTTGTATTTGAACAGTGTTCTATATATTCTGGATTCCACTGATGATGTGGGATCCTTCGGTAGTTCTTTGTATTTGCCTGCCCTTAGAACATCCTGTATTTTGTTGTTGTATGTTTCCACATCCATTACGACTGTTGCATTCCCTTTGTCGGCTGGTAGTATCTTTATCGATCTATCTGCTCTTAGTTCTTTGAGGCTGCGTTGTTCTTCCCTTGTGGTGTTGTGCTTGATTTTCCTCGATCTAGCATCTTCTATGGCTGTTCTAATCCTCCATCGGTATTCATCCGCTGCTTCTGGAGATTCTATCTTCTGTGCTGCTGTTTCTGTGGCAAGTATAATATCCATAGTGGGAATTTGGTTCTTTGCTACTGCAAATTTCATGCCTTTGTTGAGGATTTCGATGGCATGGTTGTCCAACTGTTTGCTTGACAGATTGATGACTGTTTTTGAGGGGTCTAGTGTTTTGGTCTCAACAATTACACGTCATGAGTTAATTTTTAAGTTTCGTTTTCAAGGTCTTAATGTAGGTCTAGCGTCAAAATGCAATTAAATGAAATAGAAAATAATATTAAAATTACGACACGATTTCAGTAAAAATTATTATATTATTGTGTGTGAGGGGGGGAGGGCGATAAAAATTGGGTCGCAAATACTAAAAGGTTGAGAAGCCCTGCTTCATATAGACAATAATTACACCAAAATTCATGAGATGACAACACCAAATAAAGCATCCATACAAAATAGGAAATACACCCAAAACTTATATAATCATTACAAAGAGCATAAATACACAAGAAACAGAGTAAGGTATGGATGGAAAAGCATTCGCATATAATATATAATAGCAGCCCAAGAATACTACCTTGGGGAACTCTTAGATTTTCTCTTATATAATTTGATTCACAATTATCATTCCTTCGATCATTCCTTGTGAATATCTAACTTCAATTTCGAATTCAATTACCTTATGTACCATACCTTCATTCATTTTCATTCTCCACATCGTAAAAGCATTGTAAATTTTATTTTATAAATAAATACGTTCTCTACTAGTCTGCGCCTCATTGAAACATTCTATCTATAGTGCCTTAGCGGGCGTCAATTCGGAATAATTGCGATCCATATCAGTACGGTTTCGTTGCGCTTTTTCAAAAGAACAAGCAAACTTCTGATCTTATGTCTGGCAAGTCTTGTTCATCGCTGATTGCGCGCGAGATTTTAACGTTCGATAAACCTGACACACAAAGAGAATCGGTCACAACAGAAGCTCGAATCGATTCCTCTGATCTAACAAGGAATATAAATACCTTGTGTTTCGAAGGCCATATAAGCAGAGAGAGAGAGCATAAGCGATACCGATACACCCATCTAAATAAAGATTTCACTCTTGTTTCTCGCGCGAGAGGCAGGCAATGAGAAAAAATCCCTTTTGCATTTTTATTTGCCTTTTGTCGCACCGTTCAAGTAGAATAAAAGGAAAGAATGGAGAAGAAAAAAAGCCAGGAGAAAACGCGCAAATTTATGTCGACTCTTTGTAACTCCACATCCAACACTATCCCAACGTACGAAACTTCAATTGTTTCGTTTCGCACTTGTTTTGGAGAATTTATTTGCGGACGCTTTTAAGAGAAATTTATGACAGTGATTGTTGAAATTTATTGTGATAACTCTATTTTAGACTTCGATAAGAAATCGTTGTGTAATATTGTATGTAGATAACTATAATTCATTCAATTTGTTTGTCAAATGTTGTTGTAAAATAATTATCGTTAAATATATTCTATATTTAGATACTCGAGGAACGTGGCGTAACACACCTAAGGCCGAAAGAACTTGCAAGACAAAAAACAGTGGCAGAAGAAACATTACATTAGATGTAAGATTCTATATGCATATCGCCAATTTATCTTTTGTCGTGCACAGTTTTAAAATAGTATATTTCTTTGCTTTAACACTGTTTTGTGCAAACGCAGAAGAAGCCTCTGCTGCTCGAATATTCCCCGGGCATGTAGTAACGAATGATCCCTCTATTACTCTCATGGTCATGTCTGCAAGAGGGGACGGCTTGCTTAAAGAGAAAATAGGTCATAGTAGCAGTAGACAAGCAGTATACGGTCCTAGATAGCTGAGCGCTAAATAAGTTTCACAACAACATTGATTTATTTAATTTAATTAGAGTATTATTTAATCTTAGCTTTAATTAAACAACTTTAAGTGTTACATGCTTTTAACCAAATACACAACCAAGGTCCTTCGATTTCAAAACAAAACGAAAACTAGTGTCTTTAGCCAATATTCGTCTTTTAACCTCGTTCCACACAAAACAAAGCACTATCGCAGGACTGGAGAGAACTTCTTTTTTATATACTATGAACATATTCTTTATACCGGGTGTCCCAGCGTAGCGGTAAAGTTCATTATTGGTATCTAATAATGTAGATAGCGAATAATTTTAATACAAAAGTTGTAGATCAACATAAGCTCTATAATTTAAAAATATTTTCATTTATACAAAGCGTTCGACAATGATGAACCAACCCAAACTTATGTTTTTTAAATGGAATGTTGTCTTTTATTACATTTTATGATTAAACTGACATCAACTTGTATTTGTCGACTTTCAACTGTTTCTGAAATATGGCAATTTTTCGTTAAAAATTGTACAACATTCGAAAAGTTGCTATGAAATTACGATTGATGATGAAATACCTATTATGGGCTCAATTAGTAGAGGTATCTTTTCAGTACGTGAAATTAATATTTATTTCGTCATATCAACGGATGTTCTTTAGAATTACATATCATATCGCCCACAGGTAGAAGAAAGTATGTATCTTTATTTAGTAAATTTTTAGTACTTTTCCATGAGATATATATATATATATAGGGTGTTCCATTTAATTCTTTTTAGAATTTTTAACTTAACGAATGGTATGTAATTCTAAAGAACATGCGTAGATATGTCGAAATAAACATTAATTTGACGTACTAAAAAGATATCTGTACGAATTGAGCCCGTAATAGGTATTTCCTCATCAATCGTTATTTCATAGCAACATTTCAAATGTTATCTTAGAAACAATTGAAAATCGACAAATACAAGTTGATGTCAGTTTAATCTGCCCTTCAAGGGCGATCATAAAAAGTAAAAAAATGCATAGCATTCCATTTAAGAAAACATAAGTTTGTGTTGGTTCGTCGTTGTCAAACACTCTGTATAAATAAAAATAATTTAAATTGTAGAGCTTATGATTATCTACAATTTTTGTATTAAAAATTATTCGCTATCTACATTATTAGATACCAATAATGAACGCATGAAATTGTTCACAACGAAGAAATATTTTGTTCTAACCCACTTATATTCTTCCAGCTAAGGAACTATATTATTAATCCATACCATTTGTATCAAACTTGAACGGTTTTATCACAAAGGAATTATATTTTTTACATTAAGGGTCTTCGCTAGTGAATGGGAAATGTAATATTGGTTGCATAGCACATAATTTAATAAGCCAAGGATGTCCGAGTACTTATTACACATAGGGAATACATAATAAATATTTGAAATAATAACTCAATATCTAAGCGAATAAAAATTCAATTCATAACGTGAACCCAAGCAAACAAATCTCCTCCGAAGGATTTTTGAGAAAAGTGGTTTTTAATATTTTGACATATTAATTAATTTTCTTCAATCCGTTAATTTTTTTCTAAATTTGATTCTTCAGCCGGGTAGATTACTAAATTCTTCATAAGTTGACGTTGAAAGGTTTTCTCCATCTGTAAAATCAACTAAAATATCTTGCATCTAAAATCTGCTATTTTTCCATTGTTGACAGATCCACTAGCGAAGACCCTTAACGAATTCTTGTAACCTCAGTGCCTGGATTAGATGGTATAAATAAAGTTACTGTAAAATAAGGAATAATATTCTTATAGTTATTTAAATTATATTTGCTACAAAAATACTTTTTACGATATTTGTTGACTGATAGTCCATACATAGATATATGTTATTAGTCATATATAAATTAATATTAAATACTTTGCAAGATAATAACATTAAACATAATATTATTAGACGACAGATAGATTCAAATTAATTTCTTCAGAAATGTATTTTGCATCACCAACGAAACCAGCAAAATGCTCCAAAACTTATATTGGCGACGTAATCCAATGTTTGAAAGGGGCGTTCCAGAAATGCCGCTGTCAGGATAGCAGCTACTAAAGTATAGATGAATTAGTGATTAAGTTCAAAAGGCATTTGTCTTTGAAGCAGTATATGTCACTAAAGCCTGTAAAGAGGGGAATTAAGTTGTGGTTTAAAGAATCTTGTTCTACTGGATATACATACGATTTTAATATCTACGCAGGCCGTAACACTGAACGTCTGAAACTCTTGGTGAACGTGAAGTCAATAGACTAATCTCTACAGCAAGAGAGGAAGATATTACCGTTTCTTTTGATAACTTTTTTACTTCGACCATTTTACTGCAGAATATAGATTATGCAGCAGTAGAAACTTACAACCAAAATTCAAAAAAAGTACCTAAAATCAAGGATAAACTGAAAAGAGGTGAATATATGTTTCAGCGCAGCACAGATAGACTGTTGTTTGTGAAATGGCTAGACACAAAAGAAGTTCTCATGTTGAGCAATTGCCATAATGCTAATGTTGGATCTGTCAATAAAACGTTGAAAGATAGTTCCATAATCAGTGTTCCTTGTTCAGAAATGGTTACATCATATAGAAAGATTATGGGAGAGGTTGGTTTGGCGGTATGGAATTATACAAACTAGATCGCAAAACAAGCAAATAGTGCAAGTAGTTTTCCTACACCTACTTATGATGGCTGTCGTAAACGCTTGGATTATCTATGAAGAAAAGGCAAAGAAAAAATTCCTTTCCTGCAGTTTCTTGTGCCCCTTGCGGAAGATGATAACTGATGGAAGAAAAACAGCAACTGTGCGACGTTTATCGAAGAAAGGAAGACCATCTGAGAAAAGAGAGCGACTCGAAAATGTATGTTTACATCTTCCAGTGGAAGGTAGAACGAGAAGAAGATGCAAAAGGTGCGCGGAAAATAAAACCCAAAAACACACAAAGATATGTGTCAAAGGAGTGACATTCCTGTTTGATCTAAATGTTTTGCAGTGTATCATTCTTAAAATATTCTGTATTATATACAATAAATATATTTTTCTACTCCCATACTTTAATTGTATTATTAGATATGCCGAACCTGTACTTTAATGATGTCCCTTACGATACAGATTTTCATTACGATACAAGTTTATATCCAATAGGAATATAGATTTTTCATTACGATATAAGTTTATATCCAATAGGAATGCGACATTCCAATATTCAAACAATATTCAATATGGCGATTGCAGATCTGACAGATATACAAATTAAATAAATGTGACAGTTCTCTGCAATTTACAAATAAGTACTTAAAATTTGTGCTTTTTTGAAAATATAAACGGCAAAAATGAGGGATAATGACAGTGAAATGTAAAATTTGAGTCCATCAGAAATGATGGAACATGCCTTAGTAACAACAAACAATTTATTACCAGCTAAATTCGCAAAGGTGCATGGAAAATTTTAACCTCAATTTATGAAATGGAATGTTCAAAGAATAATGTTTTATTATGCGGTCGTAGGAAAAATAGTGTATGCAACTCGCATTTAATGGCTATTAAGACACTCGTATTCATTACAATACTCGGCTTCGCCTCGTATTGTAATTCTCTTACTCGTGTCTTAATAGCTATCATTACATGCTCATTGCATAATATACTATTTCCACTCCCATACTTTAATTGTATTATTAGATATGCCGAACCTGTACTTTAATGATGTCCCTTACGATACAGATTTTCATTATGATACAAGTTTATATCCAATAGGAATGCGACATTCCAATATTCAAACAATATTCAATATGGCGACTGCATATCTGACAGATATACAAATTAAATAAATGTGACAGTTCTCTGCAATTTACAAGTAAGTACTTAAAATTAGTGCTTTTTTGAAAATATAAACGGTAAAAATGAGGAATAATGACAGTGAAATATAAAATTTGAGTCCACCAAAAATTATGGAACAAGCCTTAGTAACCACGAACAATTTATTACCAGCTAAATTCGCAAAGATGTACGGAAAATTTTACGCTCAATTTATGAAATGGAATGTTCAAAAAATAATGTACACGTACACTCATTGCATAATATACTATTAACATTCTTTGAAGAAAGCTTGTCTATAGGACTAATGGTACATAAAAGTACCACAACAAATGGTGCTTATATGTACTACCATATCCCTCAATCCCTGATGTTTTTTTGACATTTACTATTATAAACGATAATTTTCAGTTATGCAAACAAAAAAAAACACAAAAGTGTTCCCATGTCTCCCAGAAAACAAATCGTCGCAAAAGAGTTAAATCTTCATATTTTAGTCAAGTTTAGATTACAGTGCTAATTAATATATTGTTAATTATACATATTTTTTAAATTTAGTGTTCATGCACTAATTTATTAATTGCTGCTTTATTCTGTGCTGTAAATTGTTTTTGCTTGTTTATTGATTATACAAACTGTCAATTAACTCTATAAAATACAGTTTGTAAATGTTTGACATTGTTTTGAAATCTATTCATGCGCTTTAGAATTTTAATAAAATTTATTATTGTTTTAAAAAACTTTGGTTTTACTAGTTTTATAATTTATTTAAATTATCCTAATTTCCTCAAGGTTAGATAAATATTTCTGGGGGCTTAAGTTTTAATAAAGTGAGGCGGTGACCTAGACCAGCATAATAGAGTCATCTTAATCCACGACTGTCTCCGCGTAAGGGTATAGCGGCCTTCAGTATAATTTTTTATACATAATTAAGTGTAATTAGTCAGTTGTGCTAAAGGGATTTGCAATATTAGTGGGGTATTTTATGAGGAAGTTTTTTGAACAACCATAAGAGAATTAAGTCTGGCCATTATATAAGCGCCATTTTGCTCTCCTTTCATCACAAAGGAGCCGTATCTCTCTATTGCAATTTAATAATAATTGCAATACATAGATATACTAGGAAATGAAAAGCTACTTTGTACAACATGAAACCAACGACATCACAGATCCGTTATTATAACTAGAAGAAGAAAAATAAAAGACACAATGTCTACTTTTTGTCTCATTCATTCTAGTAATGTTAATTACAGTGCACGAATTGCAGGCGGCACTTAGTTTCGCAAAAAAGCTATTCGAATTATCCGGGTATGCACCTGCATAGTTCATTGGCGTGTTTGCTTCATATGTTAATATCAGTAGGTACTACGTAAAGGGAAAATTACTTTTTGGTCTATTAATGTCATGATAAACACATATTTCTGTTGCAATATTTTATTTCTTACACGATTATGTAATTTAACCACCTACATACACACATCTATGCGAAAATTGAGCATATACGTTGTACACGTATAGTATTCTACGGAAGTATTCGCCTCTTAAAACAATATTTAAAAATATGTACTATTTATTTAAGTTGTCTGGAAAAACTGTCAGTTAAACGATTAATTAAATTTGAAGTTAAAAAAAATGAATATAAGAATGTAAATTATTTATTTCGTCAAAACTATTTGTTCTAGCAAAATTTTTTCTAACAATGCTCAACACTCGTTGTTCCTCGACGTACATTAACCAACACAACAGATTCTGCAAACGATTTTATGTTTGTTTCCTTTGTCCAATTTAAAAGAGATTCATACGCCTCCTCATACAATTTTCCCGATTTTTTTGTAAATAAATTCAGTAATTCAGCGGTTTCTTTCACTTCTGGCGGAGTTAAAGTTTATTTTCTGAACCAATATTTTTTTGTTTTTAGTAAACCATTTCATAAATTATTTAGCATTCAAAATTTGACGTTTTAATTTTAGTAATTTATTATATTATTATATAAAAAAAAGCAGTAAATAATGATTATTCACTGCCATTGTGGATAATGTATGTACATCATTATAATTAAGGAAGCCAACGAATAATGTACATATATATTATCATAGAGTATTAGTCAAAAACTATTATATTGGATTTGGTCTTATTCATAGCTAAGGCATTTAATTCCACCCAAGTCAAAATAGTACAAAAAAAGTTATTTACCATTTGTAGTAGTTCTTTATACCTATAATCTATATTACTCTCTATTAATTATACTAACAACATTTAGTTTCTTTGCGGTACTCTTTCCACTAACACCTTTAGTCTTATGTATGCGATACTTGTTTCTCTATTTTATATTGATGATAGCACAAGACATTTTGAAAAGTGTTTTTATATTTATTCTTGTTATATTTCACTTGAAACATTGTTGAAAATAAAAAGGATGAAAATAAAATAATTTTGAAATCATGTACAGCACGGTTTAGGAAGAGGATTTGATATCCAATGAACTTCATCCGGATCCGAGATTATTATTCTTGGTTTAAAATATCTGTTTACTTGAATACCTTTAGGTCCAAATATTCCATTAATAATTTACACGCATATGTATATGCACCATTAGTATATTTATGGGTACGAAATTGTGTTGCAATTTTTATAAATGCAAAATATTTTATAATTGTTTAGGTTGGTTTGTATTCTTAGAAGAGGAGTAAAACCAGAATTAAAGGAACTTAATTAACCAAGAAACAAGTTACCTCTGTCATGGGATGATTGTGACCACAGGCACAACTGATGTGCATCGTTCAATTCATATATCAATAAATATATTTTAAAAACAAACTAAATTATTCATAAATCATATACAGCACGTATATAAGAGTAATGTTGAAAGCATAAAATCCATCAAGGCGCATAGCTATGCATGTATGCGTAGAAATAACCTCGGGTAAGTTATTTTAATTAAAGACAAATTACTACAGACGCCACATTAAGGCTAATGTATTCTAATTTAAATAATTGATTAATGTTAATTGAATATCTTTATAGTACAACTGTTGTGTAATTATTATTGACATAGCACTTAATAAGTATTAAAAAGGAATAAATTGAGTTGAGAAAATGTGCAAAAGAGGAAAGAGAGAGAATTTAATCAATCGTATGTTTACATAAACAAAAACAAATGTTTTGTAATAACTCTCAACATATTGTCATCATGTTTATGTGAAAAGATTTAATCAAATACTTCTTTGTAAGAACATGCATAGGAATTGGTTCTAAATACTAAAATTGTTTCGTTAAATGCATTTAAGTAGTGAATGTAAAAGCAGGCATGTATTTTAAATCAAAAGATTAGAAATATATTGTAAATTACTTCAAATATTATTATGAGAAAATACAATCACAGAGGCACTCCGATTAAAATGCCGTTTAGTATAATCATTGGTTAAATTTCGGTCACTACAAATTTGCATTTTACCAACACCTGTTAGCACTAATCATTGCTTAAGAACGCCGTTAATCCAAGAAATTTTAACCGGTTTTTCGAGTACCTGATAAAATATAACACAGTGATCAAGATTACTTACACATGGGATTATAACCTAGAAGATTTGAATTTTTGCTATTATTAACAGCAGTTATGTTTTGATACGGATTTGTTTGCTGTACGAAAGTATTTTTTGGAGCTAATTAATAATTATTTTCATCAGGGATTTAGTAACTGTATTGCTTCTTCTGTAAATGAAATCAAACGTATCATTGAAAATAAAAAAAAACATAACATTGGATATGTGTAATTTACCATAGAAATATAATTAATTGATCACCACCAATTATCTTTTCCGATAAGGGCAATTCAGTTTAAGGTGTTTAGTTCTACTACAATTCTGGCATTTTATCTTAGTTCGTGAAGAGTCAAGTATGGATCCGCTACTGTTTCTAATATTCATTAACGATCTCATTACAGAGATTTATTGTGACAATTGTGTTTTTGCTTTTTCACTTACAAGACCAACTTGACAAAAACATGGCGTACCTATTACAAAGAACCTCATCTTAAACACTGACAAATGTTGCAGTGTAACATTTATTGGAGATATACAGTATTTATTAGAGATATACACTATTTTAATTATAAAATAAATCTTACCGCGTAAACACGTAATTCAAAAATGAGGTGTGGCCACCACACGACTTTCTTATACGTATGAAAGTGTTACTTCCGGTCCGAATTTTGAAATTTCATTTATACAAAAAATATTCCATATCCAACTCTAAATACTTTTGTACTCTACATAAATATATATAGAACGCATAATCTACGACATATTTCCAAAAAATCGTTATTCGGTAAGAGTAAAAGTGTTACTTCCGGCCCGAATTTTGAATTTTTTTTATACAAAAGATATTTAAAGGTACGTTCTAAATACTTTTATACTCATAATGTACCCGCCTATAAAGCATGACTTGCGAGATATTCGCAAAAAACTGATTTTCGATAAGAGTAAAAGACCTACTTCGAGTAGGAATTTCGAAAAACTTTATTAACACAATTTTTCTAAAATTTAATTTTGAGTATATTTGAATTCTTTATAAATTTGTTTAAACTTAGTAATTGACGAAATATTTGCAAATTTCGACTTTTTCACTGAAGTAAACTACTACTTCCGGTCTGCCGATTTTGCTCAAAATCTAATCAGATCTCAAGAGGGAGATTATATTCGTAAATAGAAAATTTGGAAGTGATATCTGTAGCGGTTTGACCGCTATCGTGGTCACACACACAGAGAGAGAGAGACACAGTCAGACACACACAGACATTTTTTTAAAACCACTTTTTCGGTATCAGGGGAACTCAAAACGTGGACATCTGCAAAAATCTCGAAGTCGAAAATTTTCATCATCACAATACTTCCTTATACTACGTATAAGAAAGTAACAATCAAAGACCTAGGTATTTACTTTTAAAACACTCACTTTTGCCATACATAGGAGTGAGTCTCTATTTTCTGTAATGAAAATGTTTGGATTTTTAATTAGCAATACAGCACATTTTGGTGTGAATACTGTTAAGTTGCTTAAATATACCTACCTACAATCTGTATTAGAATGTCGCTCCATAATGCTGACTCAATTTTACTCCACGTATAAATTACTTCGGTTTTATATTCCACGGTTATCTGAGAAACAGATATCACTTTTAATACACCATATGCATGAATTCTCCATTTGTCGCAATACCGTTTGGATTTAACCGGGTTTTATCATAATGTCACATATTAAGTTCGCACCCTTAGTGAAATATTGACAATGGCTGCGGTTCTGCTTGCTCTAAACGATTTGATTACCTCTATTACAAGTATATATAATAAAACACAATTGTTTAGTTTCAAAAAATTATAATGTTCACACACTATATAAATTCAAATTAACCGCCCAAAATTTAAAATTTAAGCTGGTAAAAAAAAAATTGTCCTATCTTTAGCTCATGTGGCTTATTTTATTTGTCTATTGTGTTCATTTTCTGTTAAACTTTATATTTTGATTTTTTATTCGTTATTCCCGTTTCTTCTTGTTATATTGCGTAATTTGAAAACCTGTATGAGCTAATAATAAGGTAATGTATACGTCATGTTTCAACAACATTAAACGTTTACTTTTCAGTTTTAAAATGGTGTTCACTACTGAGGAAGATGCCTTCATTTTAATGGCCCACTATCGCAGTGGAACTCAATATCCAGATAGATCTTGGGCATAGAACTTGGAGTCTTGTATTCATGAATTTAGACAGCAGTTTCCCGATATAGATTTTAATCGTCATAATTTTGTGAATCATAAAAACAATATTATTAAGCGATTTCAAGAAAAAAATTGCTTTTGTAAGGGGAAGACTTCTGGAAGACCAACAGAATTAACACAACCAGTAATGGATGATATTGAGCAACGTATGACAATTAGTCCAAAAAAATCATTAAGAAAGCTGAGACAGATATTAAGCATTTACTATCATATGTTTATTTATTGTAATTGTAATAATTTTAGGGCTGTCGCTTGCCACTGTCCATAAAGGTGTTTAGACGGAATAAAATAAGTGTTGTGCAACAATTATTGCCACCTGATTATGCGAATCGCATAAGATATTGTGAATGGTTTAATGAAAATTTGGCACACAATAACAACCTACTTGATTTAACATTTTACACTGATGAAGCGTGGTTTAACTTATCAGGTTACATCAGTTCACAAAACATGCGAATTTTACATTAATTTTTAACACAACGTCATGATTATGAATTAAATAATGATTACTTCCAACAAGATAATGCACCAGCACATGCAGCAAGAGAAACAATAACATTTCTTCAGGAATTTTATAATAATTGGCTCATTAGTCAAGGCATATGGCCACCGAGATCTCCTGATCTTACACCGCTTGATTTTTATTTCTTTGGTCCGACTAAAAAATAATGCTTTTAAGAACAGGTTCCATAATCTGGAAGAACTTCAAGAAGCAATTAGACATGAAATATAAGATATTGCGGTAGAGAAACTACAAAGAGTGTTCGAAAATATGAAAAGAAGAATTACCATATGCATAGAAAAAGTGGGACAACACTTTCAACATTTAATGTGAATGTTCTAATTTTGGTTGTGAATATTCTATTTATTATACTTGTGTTACTATCTCCTTTTTAATGAACTTTTTATGTAGTTTATCTGCTTTGTAAATCAAAAAAATATTTTACAGAGTACACTCATATTTAGTTTTTTTGGAGAGTACCAATCTGTATATTTGGTTGTCTATGGTTCTCATCTCAATCATTTACAATCGCACTGTATATACAATGGAGTTTCAACATGTATCTCCTTCGTCGATTATTAATCTATTACAAGTCTTACTTCTATTACACTTTCATTTGTATGTATTGAATACTGTTGTCCTTTGTATGGCTAATTCTGTTGTATAGTAAAATGCATATTATATTATTATTATTATTATTACTGGAAAATAAATATAAACCATTTATCTTAAATTATTTATTACTATCCTATATTTCTCACATTTAAATACAATTTATACGTAAGCAATTATCATAATTGATGTACTAACGATGTACCTACTTATTTCATGACGGCTGCAACACTGAAAGTCTAACGACCGGTAAGGTACACACATCTTCAGTTTTCGGTATTTCGAATAAAAAACAAATAAATACTCACACACACCGTAAGGAGTGGAAGAAAAAGGTTAAATTATTTTTCGGCGGCCGCTCGATAAAAGCGGAACACTTGCTCCTAACAATTTACGATGAACGTCGTATTCGTCCTCGTCTTCTCGTCACTACTTCTTATTCGCCCTCCTTTTCCTTTCGGTCGCACTGTACTCTTGGTCGGTTTTATTTAAAACTATCGAAGATTTCGTCGTATAAATTTGTTTTGACGACAACATGCCCTGTTCCGACTCTCCTTTCGTTGCTTGAAAAAACGTTAGGACTTGTCTATTAAATGGTTTAAAATGGGAAAAATTCGGGTCGTCAAAGAAGTGGCCACCTTTTTCTGATTTGCTCGACAACGTAAACGGTAACCAGGTAAGATGTGGTAATTGGATGCCATTAGAACGTTGTATTCTAATTGAAAATGATAAACATTATACAGAGGCATACAGATAAAGGCATGGAGATTTGGTTAAAGTTGTACAAGGATATATTGGTTGGACAATAAAATTCAGAAAATATACAGAATGCATTCTGTATATTTTTACTAAAGATGGATTAAATTCCTAATGTATTACAAAATATAACATGATATATATCAACTAACATTTGTATATAAATAGGATAATAACTTTAACACAAGATGTTTTGGAAGAGGTGTTTTATTAGCAGACTGCAAGTTCGCCTAGCGTCAATACCGTACTTTTATGTTTGGAATCAGTTAAAATAAAATCTATCAAGTAACACCTGTAATCATTTCTTGTTTAAAGTTGTATTTTTGGCATCCAACTACCTAATTGTTTTACCTTTCTGACAAAGCACTTTTGTAATCCCAAAAAGCTGCTGTCATAATCTTATCTACTGATGGAACCGTTTTTGCCTTGCTTCGTGCACTTCCACCGGCTTCAGTCCTTTTCGTTATGCTGCATAGTGCTGATTACATGTTTTATTGACAGTAGCAAAACAATGCGTGAAATCTATTTCATTTTTCTTAAGATGCTCAAACGCACTTGAAAGTACGCATTTGTATGCCTTTTTGGTCAATTGTCAGCAAATGCGACATTTATCTTGCACATTATTTTCCTCCTTTTGCTGCATATGACCTAAACCATTTCATATACTTTCACACTTAGATTATCTAACACCACATCATAGATTTGTGGAATGATTTGTTGTATTGTAACCTTTTATGGACGACCTGCGCGTGCATCATCTTCGAGACTTTTACAGCCCATATTGTGACAATATAAAAAGAAAGTGAGGCGTCCTTATAGCCTTTTAACAATTTCGAGTGAATTTCTGTTGGCGTTATACCATCCAAGCCCAAGACTTTTATGATTGCACGATATTGATTTTTTTTCAATTTTACAAAAAATTATGACACATCTATATTAAACAACTGCTACTCGAATGAATTAGCAGGTCGTAATAAAATTTTATATGTGTTTACCAAAGGCACGAAACTTTTCAGTACAATTCCAGTTTCACAGTTTCTATTTGTCAGGTCGAAAAATGTTCAGGCTACCCTCGTAAATAATAATAATAAGTTAATTTATCATAATAACCATTACAATAAAAGTTTGCCTTGCATCACAGTGGGTCAAAACATTCTTAATTCTTCTAAAGGTATAAACTGCAACAGACAATTTGTTTGCTAATTCATCTATATGTGCGCCCCAGTTCAACCTACAATTATTATTTTCCTTTTTATCTAAACGACAATTTAGGCTTTGCGTCTTATTGCTGTGTAGTTTTAGTTTATTCTTTACAAACCAATCATATGCCTCCGTTATTGCAATTTCGATTTCGCATTATTTTCAATCTCTGGTTTTATTTGTGATCACGAAGAATGTGTTATCAGCTTACAGCATACAGCATCATATCTGCAAACAAACTGAACATTAGATCATTTATATAAATAACAAAAGGATGGGTCCTAGTATAGACCCTTGTGGAACACCCCTTTTCCACTGCGATCATGATAGATATTTTGTTATTTATATCCATCTACTGTTGCCTATTAACTAGGTATAATTACATCAAGTTATATACGTTTCCACTTATACTATAATAGCACAGTTTTTCCATTAGCAGCATGTTCTTGTCAAGAAAGTAAATTAATCTATTCGCAATAATTTCCTCAAAAACCCTCGAAAACGCTAGAAAAATTGATATTGGACGTTAATTCATTGCATCGTTTATATCTCCACGTTTATGTACGAGGGTAGTCTGAAAAGTTTCCGACCTCAACATGAAGATGGCAGCATTCGTTGACAAAAGTAGTGGAGCGTGTTTATGCATGTTTTGACATGTACGCACTAAAACTTCAGCCACTTCGGACGCTCAGTTATTGTTTAACAATCGTTTGAGTAAGTTGCTGTGAGTGTTTTTGTGAAAATGGAAAAACTTGAGTAACGAGTTGTGATTAAATATTTATTTTTGAAAGGCGATATGCCTACACAAATCAAGGAAGAGTTGGACGCTGTGTACGGGGACTCTGCACCATCATTTACCACCGTGAAATTTTGGGCAGCTGAATTTAAAAGTGGGCGTACCATCTTGGCTGACGATGAACGTTCGGGACGTCCGAAAACTGCAACCACTGACGAGATCATTGCTAAAGTTCACCAAATGGTGCTAGACAACCGCCGAATTAAAGTTAGAGAGATAGAAGAAGCCATGAAAATATCCAAAGAACGTGTTTGTCACATATTAAATAAAGATTTAGACATGAGAAATCTGTCTGCGCGTTGGGTGTCGCGATTGCTCACGTTGGATCAGAAACGTGTTCGAATGAACATTTCGATCGCTCTTTTGGCGCAATAAATCAGAGTTTTGGCGCCGGCTAATTACTGTTGATGAAACTTGGATACACCACTATACCCCCGAATCAAAAATATAGTCAAAACAGTGGACTGCCAAGGGGGAATCGGCGCCAAAAAAGGCAAAGACTGTTCATTCGGCTGGGAAAGTGATGGCGACTGTTTTCTGGGACAGTCATGGAGTTATTTTTATTGATTATCTGCAAAAAGGGAAAACCATTACATGAGAATACTACGCATCATTACTTGACAAACTGAAGGCAGAAATTGCGAAAAAACGGCCTCATTTGCAGAAAAAAAAATCTTATTCCACCAAGACATCACACCTCTCACACCTCAACGATTGCCATGGCAAAAATCCACGAATTACGGTTTGAACTCCTTGACCACCGACCTTACTCACCAGATTTAGCTACCAGCAACTTCCTTTTGTTCCCCAAATTAAAAGTTGCACTCGGAGGACAGAGATTTTCATCAAATGAGGAGGCCATCACCTTTGTAAACAACTATTTTGCAGAGAAAGACGGCAACTACTATTTGGACGGGCTCGAGAGATGAGAACATCGCTGGGTGAAGTGCATAGACTTACAAGGAGATTATGTAAAGAAATAAAAATAATTTTGTAGGAAAAATGTCTTATATCTTTGTTAGGTTGGAAACTTTTCAGACTACCCTCGTATAGGTAATACTTTTGAGCATTTTAGTTCTTGCGGAAAGTATCCTTGCAATATGCTTCTGTTCATGACAAAAGTCAAGGGTTGCAATATACTGGGGCCCATAGTTTTCAAACACTTGGTAGAATAACCACAATAGTTCCTTCTATTCTTGCCTTTGATATTGTTAATCACTTCGAAAATTTGCATTCAGTTAATGGCAGAAAGTAGCATGATTCTTCATTTACATAATTGACTTTTGCTAAAAGGTCATGTAGGTCGTTCATCACTAATATTTCATAAAGCTGTTTCTCGCATTTGTTTGTTCCCCTTTCCTGAAATGTGTCTAATTATTTTCTAAATTTTCTAGTTTCGGATTTCTTAATTTCATAATAATAGTGTTCTCTAATATCATTTTCTAAAACAGTTTTACACATAGGGTTTGTTGACACAAACAAATATGCTTAGTTCAGAGGTTTTTCTTTGAATCAAGCTAAATCTTACTGGATTTTAACGTTTTACATTTTACATGTTTTACATAAAACTCTGAAATTTTTCTTGGTTGTAGTTAGCAAATACTTGTTTGCACATATATGTTTCATTCGACAAATATGCAATTGACCCAACAAAGTCTTTCTTTCCATATAGGTACATAGCAAGCGCTTTGGTGACTATTTTCATGGTCACCAAAGCATCTAGATTGTTTTTTTAATCAGACATTTTATTTTTATGAACTTATTATTTTCTTTTCAGGGAAACATTGGTTATAAAATTGCATCATGGTATAAAAGAACAATGTATACTTTATTTCATTGTTTCTTTTATGCGCATTATACATTGAATATTCAAACTGCTGTGCCAAGTGATCTGCGATATGGAAGTTTGCTACTGATGTATTGTACTCACTCTGGCCCATATTTGTAAATATATTTCAATGCAGGTGCTACTAGTATCAGTTATCCTAGGTAGTTGCAAATTAGTAAGTAAATACACAAAAATAAGAATAACTCAATAAGCAACAGACTTGGAAATGACGCTAAACGCTAAATAACTAACTAAACAAATATGGCGACAAATTCAAGCAGCAATTCATTCAGAAAACGTTGAGCAAGCTATTACCCAATCAAGTTCTAAAAATATGGCGCTCAATTATGATTTATTCCTGATAACTAACATATTTCACTATCAAGACCAATATTAGAACTAATAGGGTTATCTAATAGTTATTTATGTACCAAGTCAGTAAAGTAATACTTTATCGAACGAGTCTGATTTACGAGCCAAGCGAGTGAAGCGAGCGCGGCGAGTAACAGACGAGTTCGGTAAAGATACTTTACTGACGTGGTGCATACAAAATTTTATCGCCAACCGTGAAAATTGTTAATTTAAGAAATAAAGATATAATAACTTATGACAGTTTATGACAGTGACAAACGATTTATGTTTAAAGTCATCCGTGATGGCTACGCTGACAGATATTAGCGGCAGGTAAAGTACTTTTTCTATTCCGGTGCTATAAAGTTCACTTTACGACACCCGTTTTGGTTGCATAAAGTATTACTTTATCGCACGCTAATTTTATTTTTTTGAAGTTGGTAACAAAAAAAATGGAACCAAATCGTATTTAAATGTCAAAATATAAGCCTTTAAAGTAACAAAAATGTGCAATAAAATTGTACAAAGAATAAAAAGCACACATGCTAACATTTCACTTACTAATTAGCAATATAAATTGTTAAGCAGAGTTGGATGATAAGTTTTCGGATGCTTCTATTGACATTTACTTACCATGTTGAATAGTACAACTGTTATAAAAGTTTGTTTTGATAAATATGTAGAGAGTTTGTGGACGAAAGATTTTGTAAATTGTGTTCTGCTATCTTGCGAATCTCTGGGGGCGTACAGTTATTTATTTCGTCCTTTTTGTTGATAATTTGAAATAATTTATTGTATAAATCAGTCTGAATTTTAAACACAATTACATATAGCACCACCGCTACTTAAAAATCAGAGTAACCAACTTCAAAAAAGCAAAATTTCTAAAATATTCGAACAAAACATATCTCTTATTTTAAGCTTTTTTGAACTTTTAATAACCGAAATAGAAAAAATAGTATAAAATACACGTTTCATAAGACATTTTGCGCACTTGTTCTTTAGAAAACTCGCCTAGCGGCTCGTTTTCTAAACTTGAACGCGTGCGCAAAAATCGTGTCTTATGACACTTGTATTTTAATATACTATTATTGTACAGTACGATAAAGTGTTTCTTTACCTCCGTAAAACGCTATGGTAACGCATGACTTTACTGACGGTTGGCGATAAACAATATAATCACTCTAGTAGATTGTATTTTTTGAAGTATTTTTCTTTTAGTAGTAGTAGTAATATTTTACTCGTCATCAAAGGATTTACGTGACATGTCAGGTAAATAACAAATTCTTTTAAAGAATTTCTAAATAAATAATAACAAGCAATATAAATACATACACATTTGTATACACAAAGGATCAAAACAGAGTGAAAATATTCCTAGTTTTGAATGATAATAAATTTAATTAATGTCATTCTTTCTGCGGGAGAAAGCCTCGAGATATTCCGCTACGGTATAGAAACAGGAATCTGTCAATATTGTTTTTAGAGTTCTGTTAAACTTGTTGTTATTCATAATTTTTATACTTTCCGGAAGACAATTATACAATTTGGGGCCCCAGTAATTCACTCCCTGTTGTGAACACTCAAGCGATGATATGGGATTACTAACGCATCATGCATTTCGCGTGTCATACTGATGACAGTTCCTATTGTTCGCAAATTTAGGTACATTCGCTTGCACATGTTTGATTCACGAATAAATGTAGGCACTAGCCAGAGTAAATTTCTTTCACTTTGAAAATATTCCCAACAAGTTCATTGTATTTTAACCGAGAAAATGTTCTAATTGCTCTTTCTTGTAGAATCCTGGCAAACATGCCCCATAAGAGAATTCCATACGTACAGCTACACTGTGGAAATCTGCATAGTAGGTAGTTTTTGTTGCTTCTTGCGTGATTTGAAGTGTATTATTTGTGTTTTCTCTTGCATTTACATAAGTTTGTTGGGCGTGAACCAAGTTTCTGCATCCTCCATTGCCGTTACCAGTAGAGCTTCGGTTCTCTCGGGGCTCCTCCTTACAAAAACCGAGGTATCATCTGCATATATTTGTTTTGCAATGCATAATAACTGGCCGGTAGATCATTTACATAAATAATAAACATTAGCGGTTCCAAAATAGATCCCTGCGGCACTCTAACATTTACAATGGCTACAACCGAGAATCCATTCTGACACCATACCATTTGTTTCCTGTTGTCCGAATAATGCTAATAGTTCGTAAACTAACCCTCTAAGTCCACATTATCAAAGTTTTCTCAGTAGAGTATTTTGTGAGACACAGTCGAATGCTTTTGCTGAGGTCGAAAGTTACCATTGTAGATTGTTCACCTTCGTCTTTCGCTTCCAGGATTGTTTCTACCATACCTAACATTCCTGTCAAGGTCGATCTCCCAGCCCGAAAACCGTGTTGGACTTGGGTAAACAGTTGGTGTTTTTCTAGGAACTGCACGATAATGTCCTTTATTATAGTTTCAAAAACCTTGGCTAATACTGGTAGCACTGAAATAGGTCTGTAATAATTCGCACTCGATCTTTTTTTTTTTTTTTGGCGTCTGCGGAATCAAATCCCATACGCCACAGCGGTAATACATACGTTATTTCTTATGGGAAATACTAGGTGGTGGCTTTTCCACTGGTCAACGAACAGTCTCACTTAGGATGTTTTGGGAAAGGTAATTCTTAAGGGTTTCATATTTTTATTTTCAAGTCTATTACGGCCTTGATGATGACATCGTATATTGCTATACTATTGATACGAAGCAGCAGACAGATATTTGTAGGCAAAGGTATGTTCAGGTGTACTAATGCTTTATGAATTCATCCAGCACAGTTTTTTTATTTTCACAGTTGTAAAAGATGTGATTTAAATCTCCATATTCATGTCCACAAGTACAAACCGGATTGTTCAATAAACAAACGGAACAATTGCTGATGGTAAACTCTAACTGCATCTTCTTTGGTGAGGCTGCTTCTATATAGTGTTCCACATTGACAAGCGTCTTTTGCAAGTTTATCTACCATTTCATTAGGTGTGATCCCGCTGTGACCTTTTACCCAGAACATTTTTATTATGATGTTTTGTGATCTCAACTGGTTCAAAATTAATATGATGTCCAGAATAATGGGGTTCATTTGTAAATAAAATTTCTTACTGCTGAGAGATTGTAACACACTTTTGGCATCAGACATGATTACTAATTTCCTGGTTTTTAGATTAGCGCCTTATCGCAGTGCTTCAAGGATTGCAATCGCTTCAGCTGTGAATATTGATGCATCCCCGTCAAGTTTGTTCATTTTCGATTTATCCCCCTTACAGGAACTACTTTAGCCAATTTTTGCTCGTCTGGAAACTCACCACTACTTATCAATGCATTTATAACAAACGTCAAAGGTCCCGCTAGTTGGTCAATGGTTTTTTTCAATAAAGTTACTGTGTAATCATATATATATCCATAGATTTTTTATTTTTCAACTTCTTTACGATATTAATTACCTCGCGAAATTTCATTCTTTTATATTAGTTAATATTTTTAGAATTTGCTTCGCTTTTTTATCCTTATACTTTAAAAAGTCTACCGCTGTGTTGTGTATTTTAGATATTCGTTTTTAGACTTCCGAAGGAAAACTCTTGGTAATTTTCGAATCTTGACAATCAAATATTAAATATGAATAGTTGGTTTAGACTGATCTTCCAAATTCGTAGAACAACTAACTACAAATGATTTTGATACGCTCTGTATAGATACACACACATCGACACTCTAAGAAACGGAGAACGTTCTTAATTACTATGATACAAACGGACCGCGTTCTTTGATATCGACCGATAAGAGACAGCGGCGCGTCAGCAAAAACTGGACAGGGCCTCGATTGCGCGAATGCCGTGCGAAAGTTTTTTAGCGGCCTCCGACTGCCGCGCTGGACAGTCAGTTCTCAGTATACAGTAGAGGTTTTCCAATAAGCGGTAGGGACCGATCTACCGAGAGCAACCAAACAGATCCAACCCGAGAAGATGCGTACGCGATCCAACTGGTCCGGTAAAAACGCAAGGCGCAGCAGAAGACATAGAAGACCCGAGTGGCGAGCGCTATTGTCCTGGTTTTTGCTAGCAGAGACATTTAATGTTCGACGCCTATTATTAGTTTTGGATGATGCCATCCATGTATGAAGAGATAGAGGGGTAAATTCAACAAAAAGCAAGTGATTGAAATCGTCATCAAGAATCCGCTTTTGTTAATTTCTTATAAATATACATGAATATTTAATTGTAGAAATTCGGGGAGCGGATATTTCTTGTGTGTGGTATTGGATCGTGTGTTCAAATAGATCTTTTTGCTAAATATATTCATATAAGGAAATACCTATGTAAACTGGTCCAAAATAAGTGTGCACCATTGCTTGTGAGGGCTCCACATCACCTGATGTACATTGCAAATGGCAGCTCCAGCAGAAAGGCTTTGAACTATTATTTACATATTGTTCTCATATGCTATAAAACGAATAATTAAACTAACTACGTTCAAATTTCTAAGATATCACATTTTAATGAAATATACATTACATTATTTTAAGTTAAATTCGTAGATCAAATAATAAGAACTAAACACGAAATTTTTATTATTATATTAAAAATATTATTATCTACAAAGATATAGCTGAAGAAGTCGTCAATAAAACTGTACACTTCAGAAGCTTATTCTCCCTAACACCCCTGAATGAATTTTGGAACAGTCCCTTTTTAAACTCCAGCTATAATCAGCCATCGTGTGCTTATCCAATCTTCCTTGGCAGCGGTTCTTCATAGTTTTAAAATCCTGAAAACGGTTTAGGTAGTTGTGTAAATGGTGCACCTTAATTCTCATGTTACACCCAGAGGATTTGAAAATGTTAATCATCTCGTTCATCTGTGCAACATTGTTTTCAGTTTTGCGTTTGCCCAGAAGATGTCTGATAACTGCAACAAATGAAATCCAAACTTTTTGTTCAGCCACATTTATGGAATTTACGCAGGCAGGAACCCTTATAAGTTGTCTTATTTGTGGGCCGTCAAATGTTCCTGATTTAATTTGGTTCGTAGTCAACTAAGGCATTTCTCCCTTATATATACAAAGCATGATCTGTTCCTCTGAAAAGCCTTTACTAACTCCTTCATAATGCCCAGTTTCATATGAAGTGAAGGAAAGAAGATCCAACTAAGGGGTCGTTATTGACATTCTCTTATACTTATTGTCCATATTTTCATTCATTGTTCACTCGTTTCTAACCCAAAGCTGGGATTTTTTTCTAGTATTTCAGAAGCACAAGAAGCAAGGGTATTGTATTTTATGTGGCCACTTTGCTGTCTAAAGTGAAAGTTCACCAAGTCTACAAAAATCACGAATTGATGTTCGTGATACTTTATTTTCTCCAAGACTGTGATGTTATATTCTTCTTTCATTGTTAGTGCTTCGTTAATTTTTGTTGAGTGAGCAATTGGTATTGAAGCATATTCATTCCGATTAAGTGGAAGGGCACATTTTAAACTGCGCTTTAAGCTGTTAATAATGGTTATGGATCGATATCTTCACCAATTTTGTTTAAATCCACAACCGTCTCCATAGTTAAGCGGCGACAGAAATACCTGTTTTTAAGACCATGTGCAAAGGGAAGTTTTCTGGTAAGTCGTTGAATGTTTCATCAATCGCAGATATATTATATCTATTTAGGAGTATTGTAAAAAGTAATTAACAATTTGTAATTAAGGGTTTATAGGGCCGAATCTTTCCCAAGTGTAAACTAGAATAGATGAGCCATTTGAAGAACTGATAGATTTTGGAGTTTGAGCGCCATTTTTGCTCAGTAGTTTAGGCAGTGCAACAGTATATAACTTCAGATTCCTCTTCAATGGAAGTTTTCTTCATTGCGTCTATTTATGTTGCTAACTCTAACAAATAATAGCCAAGCGCACAATAAAAACTAATCGCTTTATTTCCAAAATATGATCAAATATATATGTATGATTAATTATAGATGAAATATACGAGATTTTTCTTTCTGATCTTTGGTTTTCCAAAATGATCTGATCGGGCAATGTTCCCTAAATATGCGCTATTGAAGCAAATCATAGATGTAAATGTATCTAAAATTTCTTAAGCGAAACAGATAACATGTAGAAAACATTTGCAAATGACATTAAAGAATTTCATGTTAGTTGTTGCCCATTGGCAGAACACTCTTCTAGTTTTAAAATGATGGATGCCTAACACAATATTTAAATGTATTCAGCACGGATGACATTTATTTTATTTAGAGATGCTTGGCGACAATGGTTTAGCTAATATCCAACAAACAACTTATTTCACGGGTACTGATGTGTGGATCTTCTGTTGTTGCCATAAGAATTGTTAACTACTTTTTATTATTTATCACATATTTAGGTTTCCGTGGTTGTGAATAAAAAAAAATACCAGTAGTAATGAAAGTATCCATTAATCTTCTAAAGGCATCTGTTCTGGGTCATCTTCTGCTAGTAAACTCTCTGGGCTAATAAATAATTTCTTTGACATTCCATCAACTAAAAATAAAAAACAAAAATTACTTTTAGGCAATCATATGTTATGCAATGTTAGTCCAGTTTTCTGCACATGCAAATTAGTAGTAAAAAAAAATAAAATATGTTTGTATTAGGACTCTCTATTTTGAACAACACTACCAAAAATTGTGTCCATCTAGTAATCTAGTACGAGTTTTTGAGAAATATAATTTTATACAAACAATGAATTTTTCAGAAAGCTTCTAGTTTTTGGCTTATACTATCTTATAACTTTTTGACTAAGAATTACACAAGGAATACAAAAATGGAATAGTATACAGGTATTACATTTAAAAAACAATAACTATGCTCCTAATGAGTGGCTATCATATGGTAAAATAGCTTTGAAATATCTTTTCTCATAACGCCATAATCTGCCCTTCCCAAGGGGACTCATCGTATATATAATTAGAAGTAATAATTAAGATTATACAACAAACGTATCCCCTAAGAATCTGTACTATGAGAAAAAACGATATCTACTGTGGACAAAAATTAATAGTATTTAGGTGCATGTAGGTTGTAATGTATTTTCATTGACGTGCCATGTGATACGACTACTGTAGAAGTAAACTATTTCATAATTTACTTAATTCTGATTTTCGGTTAAGCATTTTTGTTTCAATGTAATCCGCATTGTTAAAATATCTCGTCCCAGTGATTTGACTGGCGATTAATCTGCACTTTTGACTTTGTTTAAGAGGGTCTCATATGCTTTCTTAGCGTCACCTAACAACATAACGGTATTACGTTTGGAGAAAATTGGATTATGAATAGTTGCATAATCGACACAATAACGGTACGGCATAATTTAATGATTTTGAAAATTGCATTTTTAAGATTTTGTATTAGAAACCAAAAGATATATTTCTTAGAACTGTTTATCCTAAATGTTTATCTATGTATGAATTAAACGCTAGTTAGATAAACAAATGTTTGTATTGAAATGTTTATAAAACTAAAGGCACCGAGTGTGTGTGTCTATCGCATCATACGTGTTATCGGCGTGTGAAACTTTAAGAATACTTTGACACAGGAGAAAAGGGAGTATGTGAGTCCCGGAGAGAGCGGATTTCACTCTCTCTGGGACTCACATGTTCCCTTTGAATGATGAAATGATGAAAGAAATAAGTCGACTGAGGGCCTTCGAAGAGATCGGTCACCGGTGTATTAGCCCGGCTTTTAAGTAGACCGTTAAAGTAACAAGGTTATCTAATTAATAAGTCGACTCAAATATAGCGGTCGATAATGTATTAAATTATCGATGTTAGAACTTTAAAAATAAATAAATAGGTTGTTTGTTTACACAAATATCGACCGCTAACTAACATATCTTCCTATAAAAAGTCATTGTTGTGCAAATAGCCATTAAAGAGCAACAAGTGTCTCTACCGTCGAAGGAGGACTCCCACAAAGCACACCAACAACAGGAAGATCTTCTTCAGGGAAATAACATAGAAAATATATAAAAAGTATTTGCAAGTTTTATGTGCGAGTATTAAATAAACTAGAACGTAAAAATTCATCTTAATATAAATACGTAAATAAATCAATATAATAATCTGAGAATGAAAACGTATTTAATAGTTATCTTAGATATGATAATATCTCAGTATTTGTAAATTCTTTACCGATGTTGTTTTAAAAATTATTATATGCATTGTAGAAAAATATTAATATCAGCATGTGTTACTGTTAAGGCCTACGTTGTTAGTACTGATATAAATACTAAGAGGCGGTGGAAAACGAACTATGTATGATGCATTTCAGAGAAACGATATTTACATATAAATCATAACTAATCTTTCAGTATTATATGCGCTATGATGTTATATTAATCTGATATTATTGATATTATTTTGTGTATGTTTCGTTTTTGTGTTTGTAATAATATATGCAAAGATCTCGGTTTCCAATACAAATATTATTTAAATTAATATAACTTTGTTTTATTTAATTGTGCCAATTAATGTCCTAAGATTATTTATTCTTGATATCTCTTACCTTGGATCGTCCTGAGAATAAAACGAGTTAAAACGATTCAATTATTTTATTTTATTTGGGGTTTAATTGCAATATGGCTCAACAACGTGGGGCTTTTACAAGTTCTAGAGATCTCTTCATGACAATAACCTGCAACATAAGGACAATATAAGAACTCTGAACTTCCTCATATTTTACTTTTAATTTATTTTTATTAATTGTGAAAAGCTTTATTCCATACCCTCCTAATATTATACTTTACGTGTTAAATTTTATGTGTCTCAGCCTGTATATAAGCGACAATCTGACTATTAATATATCAACTATTAAACATGGCACGAATTTAATTAAAAATGATAGGTGAACCCAATAAAAGTCGAGCGATATATATACGTATATAATATGTATATCAACGGATCGCCTTCCTCTCTATACGGATCCAGTATGACAAATGGGGTGTTTCTAAGGTGGCCGGCCCCCCAGAACGATATTAATAATCCTTGACATGTATTAAAATTCCGGGCGGTTTTAATCACATCCGAATGGTCACCCCAAAACTAATAAATGTTCAAACGAAGAGCAGCGACGACGGCGGCGGAGTAGTCCAGGGGTCCCGGGGTCCAGCAGCACCCACTCGTCACCTTTGTACACATATTAAACTATTTCTATTAGGAGTGAACTGGAGGGTGCAGCCCATAAAATACGCAGAGTGGATCTTTTGAACTCGCACACCCTCTACTATCGAACAGATCATTGAATCTGTTGTTCGAATTAATTATATATGCTGTGGTGATTTTTTTATGAGTATTTGTTTTCCAGTGCAGGTGCACGACCCTCTGCAACGATATAGGCACGTACTGGCAATAAAAATAAATTTGAAATATTTAATAATAGACAAATGGTTTTAATTTTTGGACCTACATTGAAATAATGCATTGGTAACATTAATAAAAATAATCAAGATTGACAACAGAATACAGATTTCTATTTACAGAGCAATATTGTTACGGTATATCTAATATGAATTTATTAATGTTGTAAAGCTATTAAACATATTAAAAATAATATGAATGAATATCTTTTAATGGTATGAGTATAGTTTATTTGGCGACAGTGAAAGATTAATATTAATTTAAATTACCCTGCCTTCAAATACTTTCCTCATTAGAGTAGGTCGCTTTTAAGTTTATTAAGTAATCAATGTAGGTGTACATGCTAAACTGTTGAAAACTTTGAATTCTGACAGTTGTCATACTTAAATTCAAATTATAGACGCCTATTATTATTTATATGACATAACCAAACCATCAAAATTATGCACTGTCACCAATCATTAAAAAAAAGCATGGCGGTCTCTAATGAGGAAAGTATTTGAAGGCGCGGTATATATCTAAATTAGACATGTTACAGGATTTCTAAATAAAAACGAAGGATTCTATACTCTGTTTTTTAATTCCGCGGACTACCAAGTAGACACACAGTGTACACTCTTTACATTTATTTTTGACAAATTTATGATATAGATTATGTATGTACATTATGTTATGTGTATACGCACTGAAATCCATGCACCTGTTCAATATTTTTACATCAAGATTTATGTATTCAAATATTTTTAGTCCATTTCTGCAGTTATTTTGGAATATTTATATTAAAATATGGCAACAATATTTGCATTTTGGTCAAGGAAGTTAATCAGTTATGTAGATGATATCTAGAAATAATACAAGATATTTGCTTAATATTTTAATAGTTTTTCATGTTTACAGAGAGAACTGAAGAATATATTCCTAACACAAAAAGTAAAGTATATTTCATAATATACAACAACTTTAAAAATATTTTTCTATTTCGGTGCTATGAAGTTCACTTTACAACACCCGTTTTGGTTGCATAAAGAATTACTTTATTGCACGCTAATTTTATTTTTTTTTGAGATTGGTAACAAAAAAAAATGGAACCAAATCATATTTAAATGTCAATTATCAGCCTTTCTTGTAACAAACATGTGCAATAGAAGTTGTACAAGGAATGAAAAACACACATGCTAACATTTTTTTTACTAATTAACAATATAAATTGTTAAGCAGATTTAGATAAGTTTTCTGATGCTACTACTGAAATTTACTTCCTGTGTTGAATAGTACAATTGTTACAAAAGTTTACTTATAACATTAGAAGATTCGTGTGCATTAATGGATATCCAGGCAGATTGTTGGACCACACTACGTTTGGTCTGAATTCCTGTTGCTTCGCATTGACTGACACCTACGGTAATATTCGCTTATTATTTTCTTTACACCAACTTAAAACTGCTGGTATTGTTTTTAATAAATATGTCCAGACTTTGTTGGCAAAAGATTTTGTAAATTATCTTCTGCTATTTTGCGAATCTCTGGAGGCGTGCAATTATTTATTTCGTAGTTTTTGTTAATAATTTGAAATTACTTATTGCATAAATTTTAAACAAAATTACATATAACACCGCCGATATTTAAATATTTAAAATGTTCTACTTAACAATTAGAGTAACAAACTTCAAAAAAACACACTTTCTAAAATGTTCGAACAAAACATGTCTCTTATTTTAAGCTTTTTTGAACTTTTAATAACCAACATATATCTCCAAGTACTTATCCCACTACGCTCTATCAATAAACTCTTCTTGCTTCGCTTCATGTATCTATAATGATAATAATATATTTTAGATATCTATTGTATTCATCTTAAAAATAAATATATTTTACTTAAAACTAATCTTTGTCATTAGTAGGTATAATGATGAACAGCTCATTTGAGGCATATTGGAATGGCTTTGAACTTCGGTAAAAATTTTATTTTTTTTATTTATTACGGACCTGGCACATAATGTATGTTTATAAATACAAGTAAGAATGCTCATTTGTAAATAGAAACGAACACGCATTCATAGGAAAATACGCTTTTATTTGTATAAAACGGGAAGAACACCTTAAATCGTACTTATTCATATAAAACATATTTTTTGCTAGATGGGCGACCCACTTTATTGCAGACAATAAAAAATTGTTTTTATTTTTAAAATAGAAAGGTTGTTGCTCTTTAATGTGTTTGTAGTCGGAAACAGCTGATTATTATTATTTTAGAATATTCAATAAATCGTAGTTTTTCTAGATTACAGTAAATATCAAGAATGTAATTATTTTTTTCTTGCAGGTATAAAATTAAAGTAATTAATGGCTTGATACATATTATGAAGTATCTATATTCCACCTCCTTTTTTTTAACACAAGTAATATGGTGGTCCTGAAAAGGACCGATTGTGAAAGTGAAGCAGGTGGATATTTAGTCCAGGGTCGGCGTAAGGCCAATTGAATTCTTTATTATTTTTTTTCTGCCGTCTGCGCACGAATAAAGACTTGATATTTTGAGGGTACGTTTTTACACAATCCAGCTTCCGATTTCTGCTACTCCGTTTTTACTTTCTTATACGTAGTATAAGGAAGTATTGTGATGATGAAAATTTTCGACCTCGAGATTTTTGCAGATGTCCACGTTTTGAAGTCCCCTGATACCGAAAAAGTGGTTTTTAAAAAATGTCTGTGTGTCTGTCTGTATGTCTGTCTGTGTGTGTGTCTGTGCGTGTGTGTGTGACCACGATAGCGGTCAAACCGCTGGACATATCAATTCCAAATTTTGTATTTACGAATATAATCTCCCTCTTGAAAACTGGTTAGATTTTGAGCAAAATCGGCAGACCGGAAGTGGTAGTTTACTTCAGTGAAAAAATCGAAATTTGCAAATATTTCGTCAATTACTAAGTTTAGACTAATTTATAAAGATTTCATAAGTATTTAGAACATAATTTCCAATATCTTTTATATAAAAAAAATTTAGAAATTCGGACCGGAAGTATCACTTTTACTCTTACCGAATAACGATTTTTTGCAAATATGTCGTAAATTATGCATTCTATATACATTTATGAAGAGTACAAAAGTATTTAGAGTTGGATTTGGAATATTTTTTGTATAAATGAAATTTCAAAATTCGGACCGGAAGTAACACTTTCATACGTATAAGAAAGTCGTGTGGTGGCCACACCTCATTTTTTTATTTCTGGGACACCTTGTATTATTTTCTAAAATAGAAAGACCAGTATTTTGTCTTCATAGTACTGCGCTATTATTTGTCACTGTGTAAAATAAAGTCAACGGGTTCTGCGGTTAATTTGTGCATCTCTTTAATTAAATCCAAATTCAAATTTCAACTTAATTTCAATTCCATAATCATATTACATAATTATATATTTATATTCATATTATCAATCAAGCCAGTTCTGAGACAATTTAATTTCTACCAAATTTCTCTAAGATACATAAAAATAAATATAACACATCTTATTCGAAACAGTTCAATTTCCAAAAATAAATATATTAACTTATTTATTAGGTATAAATAAATATTATTATTATTGTTTTGAATTATGCATGTGTGCTTCAATGTCTGAGTAAGCAAAATAATTTCTTGAACGAATATTTGAGAAAACTTAACCCAAAACACTGGTATTTCAGCAAAGTTCTCCAGCTGACATTCGCACAATAACAAAATTATTAATCTGGCCCTGCTCGCAAAACACTCATTATTCATGTCACACATTAAGCATTTCATTAGTTTGCACGTGATATTTCGACAATGGCAATGGGGAGAAAACAATTGAATACGTTTAATATAGAGAAAGCACCACCCTCCCAAATGTACGCTTATTATCTGCGCATAATTAAAAGTCAAATAAAGCAGGTGTCTGTACAAATACTACGGATGATCGGCTTGAAACGGCGACTCTAATCGGACGAAGGGGGAGATTTTATTTATTTGAATTGAACCCATGTATTGTCATATAATCGTTGTAATACGTGACATCATAAACAGATAGTTGGGGAATCATTGAATCATAAGAGAAAACATTAATTACTTCTAGAAATTAATAAGGGCCTAGGTAATAGCTATATTATAGAAACGTGAGTTTCTCTGTTTGTTACTTAGCAAATAACACATAGTAAAGCTAAGTGTACATATGATGTATGTAGTACCTAAATGAAAAATAACAGAAAAAACATATTTATAAAACAAAATCAGTATTGTTATTATATTAGTGCCCGAATGTAAAATAAATGGAGAAACTTTGATGAGGATCCTTCATACTTATTTAGCATCTCAAAAATAGTACTTATCGGAGATAAGTACTATTTTTCGATTCTTCGATTTGCAGAAATTGAGTCATTTTGTTCCTTTTTTTATTCCCTTTCATATTTGTTAAATGATCTATACCTATCTTTTGTAATTTCTGAGATAATCACTATAGGAGCAATTAGCGGTCAATTAAGGAACTACGAGTGCTGTTCAATGCACCCAAATATTCGTCCAATAAAGGCTGGAATGCGGCTGACTGCCTGAGTCAATTGTTAAAGAAAGTCGGTATACATTTATGTCAAACTTATAAAAGCATCGCTATTAGTTATCAACCAAATGAATTATTCTTATGAAGAGTTAATAGATATGATTGACGTTTTGGGTGAATCTGAAAGAAACTCTTTGCTAGCATCCAGACTTTATGCTCAGCGATCCCTGGTAGAAGTCAACCGAAGCCAGATACCTTCGAAAGTATAAAGTGGACGGTTTGAGTAAACAAAAAGTATTGAATATGAAAGAAAGAGCGGAAAAAGCAATAACTGGTGAGGATAAGACGTTTATGGTACTTGCAAATGAATAATTGGGAAACATGAAATTCACCCGTAGCAAATTTATACACAGGGTTAGATGAAAGAAATTTTCAGAATAGCTTACATTGTTGTCAAATGACAGCATATAAATTATCCCGGCTTTCTCAATTTTTTGTTGTTTACCAACAAAGCCACCCTCTAATAAAGTAAATACGTTGATCGTCACAATTTCCGTTATTATAACACATAAAGCCTCCCACTCTAACACACCTGTAAACTTTCAAAATCGTTGGTCATTAAAACTGTAGGGAAGAATAGTGGGTAGTTACATAATTGGACTTTATTTCTTTGATGAAAATGTTAATGGAGGAGAGTATCTTCGCTATCTACGGACGGATTTTCAAAACTTTTTGAAGACATCTTCAAATATGTCAGTAAACATAACCTTCATTTTATTTCGATGATAGCCAACAGAGTCAAAAATTAAATACTGCAACTGGACATTGCCAGAATTGAAAAATTGAAATGCGATGCTCTTCATTCTGTAAAATTATTACTTTTGCGATAGTTGGATTTAACATTTACTTTGTTTGACAGTTGACTAAGGAAGTCAAGCGTCATTCCTGCCTTCCATTGGTAGAACGAATATTTTGGTGCATAGAACAACAGCGCTCGTATTTCTTTAATTGACCGCTAATTGCTCCTATAGTGATTATCTCAAAAATTACAAAAGATAGGCATAGGACATTGTTAACAAACATGAAAGGGAATAAAAAAAAAGCAACAAAATGCCTCAATAAAATACTGGGTGTTCCATTTAAAAAAAATAGGTTTTTGGTATGTGAAAATTTCAGGAAGTAGGCTTTGAAAAAACAATGTTTTTTGAGGTATTGTCGACTGCAACTTTACCAAATGATGCAGAATTTTCTTGGCTACGAGTACCACCAAAGTTACTGTTTTTACGTTTAAAAACAATGTGAAAATGATCTTTTTCTGAACACGTGTTTTGGTCAAATATTTTCAAAAGAAAAAAAATAATAACTCAAAAACTATTGGCTCAATTTTAAAAAAGAAAAAACAGTTGAACAGACAATTTAAAGCAGTACAAGAAAATCCAAAAATATATAGGGGTGTCATTTAAAAAATTAAGTTCCGTGCATTTTCGGTGAAACCCGAAGTGCGTCAGAGCTCAAAGTATTTTACAATATGCGCCACAAGCAACCATGGATCTTCCACTAATTGTTTTTTCTTTTATTTAAAACACAAAAAAGCAATCGAAGACGTTGCTACTAATGAGTCACGCTGTATATAAAGATTTCACTGGATTAAAACAAACCTCGAAATATGGAGGATTTCGATATATAGAAGTTCGATAATTGGAAGTTCAACATAATAATAACAATGTTCTTACACACATATAGCATGATTAATACATATGTGCTTAATTATATGTAATCACTATGGATCGGCAATCAAATGTATATTAATTAAAATTAAGTTCCAAACTTTAAAATGATTTAAAAACTATTCAAGATTTTAAGTTGAAAGCTTAAAAAAAACCAATAAAGAAAGATGGAAGGCATATTCTGAAGAGGACACTTCATGTTCAATATGTTTTTGGGGTGTAAGTTGTACATCCAACGTTAAACAGGAGAGCCTATCATTTCAATTGATATAGGAATTAGGGGGAGAACATGTTTCTAATAAACAAACCCTCCAGCGCTAATGCTTCTCACATGATACAGATCCAATATAACGTATTATATATGCCACTTCACCTATCCATCTATCTAACTTATCGTCTTGATCAGCACAATACCGTTCATTCTGTACTGTTGTTATTAGAATAGTCGAATGATCAAACTGATCGTTCAAGTGGAAATTCCCACGACTTCTGATTGTTGCCTCTCACTAGTTTGGAAGAGTAGAAATATAGCTACACTAACTGTAATCTATATTCTCTATATTTGGCACGTGCAATTTAAATAAAAGGAATAAGGACATAGTTATTATGTGATTGGAATAGAAACCATAAATTATACCTGTCAATACACTTCGATAATCAAGCCTTTTATTGGCTTCATTATTTGATTTAACACGGATATCACAAAATATGCGATTTAGCGAGCTAATGAACTATTTTTATGTCTGTAAATATCTAAAAATATGTAAAACATTTTTATCCATAATAAATTTAAAACATATTAGAGAGGATAAGGTGGGGCAAATGCGCCCTCAAATTTGATTATTAGCAATTTTGAAGATCACAAAAAATCTAATTCCCAAGCAAATGTATCATGAATTTGTCGAAGATCTAATTTTACTATTTTCAATACATGCTTAAAGCCATTTTATTTATTTAAATAAAGTAATATATTATATGTCGAAATAGATACCTAGCATGTCGAAAATCTAATATTTATTGCACATTCTGTCAAAAGATATTTGAAAGGTTATTTTGCCTCTTTATCGTGTCACCTGTTCCAAGGTAAGACTGACACGATTTCTATTTTAAAATATGAGGTGTGGGCACCACATGACTTTCCTATACGTGTGTGAGTTCCGAAATGTGTATATAAAAGTTGTTCCAAATTAAGTACCAAAATCTGTATCTTTTTAATACGATAAACCTCTGTGTAAAGAGATTTTTTTTTATACGAAGATTATCCCAAATTCAACTCAAAGTACTTTTATTCTCTTAATAAATCTCTATAGAATGCATAAATTGAGAAATATTTGCAAAAGACTACTTTTCGATAAGAGTAAACTTGTTCCTTCTGGTCCGAATTTAAATTTTTTTTTACACAAAAATTATTATAAACGGGTTCTTCACTTTTTCAAAGGTTTCTGTTGCTTTCTGCTGAGGCGTATCGAACATTCATTATCCTCAATCCCTTGGAAATGCTTGTACCATTATTATAAACGCTTTTTTATTCATAAAAGGCTCACCATAAAAAGTATAAGATATTTTTAAGGCTGTCTAATAGCTGGAGGTGGTCATTTCGAGCAGTTTTTATAACTCTGTTCCGTTTGATCTTGTCTTTTTCTTTTTTGTAATACACATAATTTTGTTTTGTTTGTATTTTTTATTTTATATTCTATTAAAACATAACATGGTACTGGTACATGCCTACATTAAAAGTCAAAAAAAAGCGGAATAATTATAAAATACTACGATTAAAGCCATAATTTGTGCAACAAAACGTGACATCCACCTACTAGATTTTTTTGGATTTCATTCACAGAAGATACGTCTATGCACGATATTGTATTTTATTTTTTTTACTAAGAAACTATTGCTTTATGGAAAAAAAACATAAGGGTTAAAAAAGTTTAGCACTAAATCATTCTTTTCAACGGATATTTTTAAATCAAGAAATTTTATTTTGTTAAAAAGGTCTGGTAAAAAAAGGAATAGGGGTTGCATGTTTCATGCCTCTAAAAGATCACAACAAAATTAAAAAAATAGATAGCCTTTTTATTGGTGGAACACATCCACAAAATGCCATTTCTTTAACTCTTCAGCAGTTATAAGAAAAAAAAACATTTTTTTAATCTAATTTTTGGAAGCGTATAACTTTTCAAGGACAAGCCTAAGAGCTTTTGTTTACATGAAAGACGCCCTTTAATTTTTGACAAGGAATCACCCTCTGAAAACTTTGGCATTTATTTGGAAACAACCTGTATATAAGGTGATATCATTGTTTGAAATTAAAAGCATTAGTAATATGCAACAACTTTCTGCTTTCATAACAGTTTGTCTCTGTGTTCTTGAATTCAATTACTTATTTTCACTTTATACTAAATCAATAAATTGACTCATTCTTGGATATAATTTACGGAACGTTTAGTTTTTTCATTATTGGTGATTTATTTTCCCATCTTAGCTTACACAACCTACCTATCCATCTGGGATATTGATAAATGATAAGTGCATAACAACTATATCCAACTATAATTAATCATATTTTCTTAAACCACTGCATTATTATATTTGGTAGATACGTAATGGAGAACATGACTTTACCGTTTCACATATTCCATATTAGTAAAGATTTTAACATTTACATTAAACTTGCAATATAGGTACCTATACATTCTCCACTTTCGATTTTAGCAGGATTTGCTTCCATCATATTATATAGGTAAGATATAAAGTCTATACAAGCACATTAAAATACTGACATTTTAAATAATAAACTAAACATGACGTACTTTTAAAGCTTTGATTTGTAGTGTGTCAGTATAAGTACCTAAGTATATAATTTTACACAAATATGAAAACTCGAATTTCACAACGATGAAATCAAATTCACTCTCCAATGCACATACATATACATTACTTATTCTAAAAACACTATAACAATAAAATAAAATATGCTCAAGCGTTAGAAAAACACTTTTAAAAACATGTCTGAATTTAAAGTTAAGGAATATATTCCTTAGATTAGTGTCGGATAAATTGTGAACTTCGGGGGCTAGTTTACACAGAATATCACCAAAGATACATGTATCACGGAGAAGAGGTCGCTGAAATCAGTACAATCTATTCAATTAAATATCCCTTTTTTCATAAACCAGAACTTTCACTGCACATTACTTGATACTAATTTATATGAAATTTTAAATCAATGCAAATATGCATAATGCATATTAAATTACTAACGAATGAAAACATATTTTCTCATAAAAGAAACCAATAACGGAAATATAGTTACCTATATGTTTTGACTTTGGAATCTCATTCATAGATGGCGCCGACAACAATAACAGAACTCTGTTGATCTTTATTATTTGTCTTGTAAGATTATTTTTGAATATAATACCTATGGTAATACTAAAAATTTGATTATTATTACATTATTTAATAACTGCTTTCTAATACTAGTATATTCTACTATTCTCAAAGAGTTTACTCGGAGTTTACTCAACTCCGAGTTTAGTAAACTCTTTGAGAATGGTCGAACTTACCGAAACAATTATTAGAGAAATGTTAATGGATTAAGTGAAACCAAATCAAGAGTTTTTATTTTTATCTAGGTAAAGTATATATAAATTATGTTTCACTATTAATTAGATCAGCAGTCGGGGGTACGTTTCAGGACTGAACTTAAATGAATAAAGTAATTTGAAATTGGGCACAATAATTCTTAAAAAACTTAGGTATATAAATAAAACAACAAAGATGTTACCTCCATGAAATCAATTATGACACTAACTGAGACTAACTCTTTTATTGGTGTTAAATTGTTAAAGATACACAAGCCAACGAACAAACATAGATGGCGCTGGCTGCATTCAAATAATAATTTTATTAATACTAAGAATAACAATGATAGTAATCTATATATTATACGTGAAGAAAAAACTTTGTACTCCTTTTTAAGCATATTGCGCACACGGATGAGTGTGGGATTGGGCATAATTAAAGTTTATCTGGAGGAGTGCACAAAGATAAAATTTATGTATAATATGTGTTACAAATACATTAAATTAAATAAAATAAAATATTTATTGTTGAAGGTCGAATTTCGGCCACTGTGCGAGTGTGTTATACAATAATACGTATATAATGTTTAAATATAAGTACCTACATATTATACGATTTTTTTTCAATTTCGGTTGGGTTGGGTCGCGTTGAGGACTCAGCAGAAGATGAAACTATTTTTATCCCCGCTGTACGATAAAACTAAGACGTCAATTGTCAATACCATAAACGATAAACATATTTGGGTGTCAGTAGATGAAACTACTGATGTTAAAGGACGTAATATTGTAAATGCTTTCGATGGGGTGATGGACAGCGACACGACAATGTCTACACATCTCCTTACATCTAAGAGACCAAAAGCACTAATGCAATCTATATTACGTAACTTCGTGATTGAAATTAAAAAGGGGCGAAAAAAGTGTTATTATTTGTAACATATCCAGCTACATTTATGAAGATACAGTCGAAAGCAAAAAAAGTAGACAAGAATACAGGTTTCTGTCATAGACTTTCTCAAAATGATTAGTGTAATAGCGCCTTCATGGTTACTTGTCAATGTTTGGTTATCTATCAAAATTGACAACCTTACACTTGATATTAAACTATTATTAAAAAGTCCTGATTTAGATATTAGCGAAAATATGTGGGGGTTGATGATCAAAGAAACTAAGAAATTAAATCGAAGACCTCAAAATAGACAAGAACTGGTAGAAAGAGCAGCATGGAAGAATGTAAATCAAAATATTTGTACCAACCTTTATAACTATTCCAGATATGTAAATTGCAAGAAGTTTTAAACAAAAACGGCTCTATAACTAGATATTAATGAATATATTTCTTCAGGATGTGTTTTAATTAGTATTTTGATTCGTATTAATCAGATGAGAAGATGTTTTGATGATTATTTGATATTCCATAGGATAATGACTTGAGTTGACTTGACACTAATGACAACTAAATAAAGCCAAGTTTACAAAGTCGAAGATCTCTTGTCTACTTTTTTTTGCTTTCGACTGTGACTTACAACAAACATACAGTAGTACCTGTGACGCATATTATATGTTTCGCACTTTCTTTGATGCTCTTCATCGAGTATCAGAGAGAGTCAAAAAATGCTACCCGAATGCAGAGACACTGATATCTTCTGTCAAAAAAAGTTTTTGTGAAGGCACCTGTACGCAGCATTTATTTCGTGAAAAGTTGACATATGTGCCATTATCACCAGAACAACCTTAAAAACAAACAAAGACACCCGTCTTGCCTTTAAACTCCTATCAACATCTGCGTCATTTTCAATGAATTGGTCCACAATTTCCTTTGTAGTGGCTAAACTGGTATTTAGAAATGCCGTTGAAAGTTCTTTTTGTTCTTTTTCAGAATTGCTATTTTCAGTATTATTGTGTTCTTCTTGACCCGCTAATTCCTTGAGCTCATCTTTAGAAAAACTTTCTGCTGGTTCTTGCAAAAATTTATAGTAAGCTTTAAAATTTGAAATAACACTTTGATTCATCAGTTGGATTAATGTTGTTGTGTTTGATGACAAAAAAACCACTTCGACTGGAATGCATGTTATTAAGTCAGATAAATTCGACGGGTGGCTTGGAGCATTATCTATTCAAAGTAGCGCTTTTGGTTCAAGTTTTTTTATTTCGCAATAGCGTTTAACAAACGGGCAAAAATGTTCAGTGACTCAATTCTGGAAAATTTTCATAGTTATCCATGATTTTTTATTAGACTCCCAAATTTCAGGCAAAGTTGATTTTGATATTCCTTTTATGGCTCTTGGGTGTTTGGAATGATAAACAAGAAGTGGCTTTAATTTGAAGTCTCCATTGGGGTTAGCGCCCAGGAAAAGTGTTGAGCGATCTTTGCAGCTTTAAATCCTGGTGCACGTTTTCCTTCACGGGATAGAAATGTATGTTTTGGCATTCTCTTCCAAAATACGCCCGTTTCATCGATATTAAAAACTAATTCTGGAGGATAGTTTCCTCATTCAATTATTGTTTTTAATGTCGCTGGGAATTCAGCCGACGCTTTTATATCTGCAATTGCTGCTTCTCGTGTAATCTGTATGTTATGAAGGTTATTTCGATGTTTAAATCTATGAAACCATCCTCGACTTGCAACAAAAGTTTCAGTTTTGTCACCTGTTTCAACCTGAATGTTATTAAAAATTCTCTTTTTCCGTTATAATAGCTTGGTTTAATGCATATTGCGTTCAATATCGTCGTCAATCCATATAGAAAGTCGTTTTTCCATTTCCTCTATTGTATTATTTCTAGAACGGGTAATTCTAGTTGCAGAGGTTTTTGTAGTTGTAGTTGCTGCTGACACTATTTTTTCTTTATTCTTGAGAATTGTCCTTATTGTTGAAGTTGACAAGTTCAACGCAACACCAATTTGACCTTGACGTTCACCACGTGTTTTTTTTATTATCACCCATATTAAAAACTAAAAATTATAATATTTATCACTATATTTATCATTTATACTTTCAATAACGGCAACAAATTTTTGAAATAATAAAAATACGTTTGTGTAATACTCCAGAGAAAAAGCAATACAGATAAATTACTTTGGATTTCGGGGAAGCCCAATGCTGCGTGCAATTTTCATTGAATCCCACTATTCCAATAAGAACGCGTTAAACCAAAACAGCGCTAAAAGGACCAGCGTTTAGCGGGGTCTTACTGTATTTGTTTTTATTAAGGTATACATATTTTGATTTGCGTGATAAATATAAAATCAGACACAAAGGATGTTTATTCCTTTTTGTAAATTACATAATAAAGCAATCAAAACTACGTAATGAGACTTTATTAGAGCGCATCTTTTAGTGAAAGCTCTTTCAGACAATAAGCTCCATTCGTCAATAAAGTCCTAGATTAGGTATATAGTTAACTACACACTATTCTGATTTTTTTAAAAATATATTCTAATCACTAAGTGCTCGCTATATATAATTAGAACAACATATTTGTTTTTAAAATAAAATTGCAATGCAAGAAATTGTTTATTGTCATCATTTATGTAACAAAGAAATATTATTTATTGATTGTACATTAGATATAATATATACATTTATATTAATTAATTATACATGATTAAATATGATAGCGATTGCAACGAATGACTTGTTAATAATATAGGTACGATAACATAATATACACGGTATAAAATAAATAGTATTGTTTCAGCGATTTTAGTCTATAGTAATATCAGTGGTGTGTTAGAGTCAAAGAAGTAACATCAGTTCGTATTCTGAGCTATGGTTCTTGATTGAAGCGATTTCTGCAACTTCCGCATTGGGAATTTTTTGTTTATTGGTTTAGCGGTAGTTTGACACATGTAGTACATTGGTAAGAAACAGGTGTCACTTGTCCATCTGAAAATAGAGAAAAAATTTAATTTAAATTATAAATCATAAGTATAATAGAATGTAAATTCTCTTTGGCTGAAGCCACTTTCACTAAAACTAAAATAGTACAAGAAACTAAATTTGGAGCCTATGGCTTAATACTAAACAAAAACATTTAAAACATCTTTACCACACTAAAGCACAAAAACGCTAAATACGTATTTTGACAACTATGTTATCATCTTCAGTAGCACTGATTAAAGAACGAGATGTTTATACACCGTAGCGTAACAGAACATCACTGCGTTATACGTATTTAGCTTTTTTGTGCTTTATTGCGGTAAGGGTGTTAGTGTTTTTGTCTGAAATAGTACAGTAGGTATACATTTTGCATAAAACTTCAAATATCCTAACCAGGTACCGCGATAGGAAAGTATCAAATTTCTTAAGGCTGTATTACACTTACCAAGTTCTTGACCAAGTTATTGTCCAAGAAATTGTCGGCAAGTTCTTGATCAAGTTATTCTTCACCTTGCCTGTTTTACACTTACCAATTTCTTGACCAAGTTTTTAGGTGAATTAGCAGTGCCAATAGTGCAAAAGTACGAAATAAAAAAATTAATAAAGTTACCGAAGATTTGTGTTTGATATTGAATGTAAAAATAACTGCACAAGAGATGCAAAAGAAAATAAATAATTTACGCATACAATTCTTTCAAGAAGTATCAAATTAACATGTCACTTTTAACAGTATTCTAAAATGGAATTTGTGTATACATTTTACACAGTTGGCAAAAAACTTTATAACATGAATATCACTAGGAATCACTAAAAACTTGACCAAGTTGAGAAGAAAAATAGAACATGTTCTAAGCCACCAAGTTCTTGTCCAAGAAATTGACCAAGTCGACTTGACAAGTGTAATACCTACACGACTTGTCGTCAATTTTAACTTGATCAAGCTCTTGGCCAATAACTTGGTCAAGAACTTGGTAAGTGTAATACAGCCTTTAAATACCTGTAGCTCAGAGTAATATAAATACTAATTAAATGAAGTATAATATTTGGACATTTTTAATTAGTGATATCAAAAGAATAAGTTAAAAAAAACGACATACTAAAATAGACGAATTAGAACTCAATATTCTTATATATGTATTAATATTGTATTCTAAAATTATTATCACATGTGCAGAGCGTGTATTTCACTATATCAAAATTCACATTACCTGCACTAAATATTACATACATTGTGATACGGTGTAAAAGATCATCCCGTATTTTAGTATATTTATCGTATTAAATTTTGCATTGACATTGTATTTACAAAGTAAATTCCTGGTGTGTACTTGGTTGCCTAGTTTAGGGCGGATTTCCTGTTGCGTATGTATTAAATTTATCTTGTAGATATTTGGTGGATAATTTGCCGGCTACTCAATCCAGGTAAATTTAAATGCTTTTATACTTTGTATTGAATGCATAATTTACGAGGTATTCTCAACTTTCGTACTTTCAATTTTTTTTTAATCCTTTGTATTGTTCAAGGAAATAAAATAAAAATAAGAAAAGAATTACCTATCTCCGAGAGGATCCCAAAGTAAGCAGGCCCATTTTGAATCCACCTTCACATGGGGTTGGAAAGGTAATTTTGCACCTGTAGCAGCCCATACCCATTCATTGTTATTCATACTTTGCCTTCCTCCTATCCACCGCGTCTCTGTGGGCAGTCGCAGTTTCTTAACCTTGGCCTGTAAGCGTGCATGCATCCTTTTGTTTTTCAAAATTGCTAATTCGCTACTCATATTTTGACATTTGTAAAAGGCGTCATCCCATTTTTCCTTGTCACGACTCAAAAAATAACACTTTCTCCCAAGAATGATATAGCCCTTCGGACAAATGAACTTCTTCTTGGGTGTCGGTTTGCTTTCTTTAATTTTCGTTTCATTTGAGTGTATTGTTGCGTCAACTATGTAAAAACCAGGTTGAGTATCATAATACTCTGTGGAATTAATTTTATTATTATTTTGATTCTTACTATTTGTATTGTTTGTAGCAGTGATATTTGCTGCTTCAGGTATTTTATTTGACAGCTGAGTTTGGCAAATGTAATAATTTCTGTCGAAACAATTGATTGCATCCCATCTATACAACAAAAGAAAAATAATAACAGCAGTGCAGCAAAATATAAACAAAAATAACAACTATTAATTTAGAGATTTCAAACACTTTTCTGCAATTAATTATACCAGTAATTTTATAGTTACCTATTAGCATACTGGATAAAGAAATGCTAATTACTCTTCTTTACTATAATACTAAAGATCAAAATTCTTTTCATAAGCAAAGACGTGTAGTATACAAAATTCTATGTGTAGAGTAATGGTGTATACAGGGTGAGTCATCTCCCTGGGGAAGGCAGATTGCCACTCTATGAGAAAAGATGTTTCGAAGTGAAAATAGCCACTCATTAAGAGTACCATTATATTTATTTTGTATTATGCAAAGTGTTCCGTAACTTGGCGGTTGACCATAGTTATTGGTTTTAAAACAGAACACCTTGTATATTATTACATTTTTGTATTCCTTATACAATTCTTTGTTCAAGAGTTATAAGATAGTATAGGCCTAAAATTTAAAGTTTCCGACTTATAACAATATTTCTGAAAAATTCATTCATTGGATGAACACAATTGTTGACAATGTTGTTCATAATTAAAGATCCTAATAGAAACTTGTTTTATTTTATTTTTTAATTACTAATTGCGTGTGCAGAAAACTGAATTAAAATTACATCAAACTTTTTTGTCAAAAAGTCATTTTTTTCAAATGGAACACCTGTATATCGGTTCACTTTTGAATTGCATACTAAATTTCGCACAAACAACATGTAAGACGTTATTACTTTAAAGGTGATCATTGTAGTTTTTTGGTATGATTTTCCCAATTTCACGTTTTTAATTTGAATACGGTATAGTGAGCCATATTTGACGCGAAATTGAAAATTGAATGGATGACATTTAATAAGTGACTTTTCAGTTGACAAGCCTGAGCTATAGCGCTTGAGGAAACGACCAAAAAGTTGGATATATCTTATTTACAATACATTCTAAACCAGCAATATATTTCATTTAACAATAAACAGTTTTTTAAAACCAAACAAATTAATAACTTGAATTTTGTAGGTGTAGAAACAGGAACTGATACGTGAATGGATGAGTGAAACAGAAATTATAAAATAACAATATATATGAACATTAAAATAGCTAAAAATTATATCAACAAGTATTCAAATGATGATTTCTCCTGTTTTAAACACTTTTTAACACGATTCTGAAACGATAAATCGACATTGATAATGAATTGTGTACTTATACAAAGAGATCATTTTGAACTGTCCTGGATTGGCCATAAAAAGTCCCAGTATTAACAAAAACTAGGAAATATTTTCTTCCGTGAATTGCCCATACTAAATCTACATGTCAAATGTCAAAATCATAACGTATTCAAGTGTCTTTTACTTTTTAGCTATGTTTTTGGTATTTTCATTGTTTTATTGTAGCTTTTCTGTCTTTTTCAAGACAATACCTGATATACCATGCCTTTTACGATACAACAGAATATTTGTATAGTAATGTCGCAATTTCGCAGTGGAACATTGCGAGATGGATTATGGACATATTCATTGCACTCGTGTTTTCAGCAATTTGTAACAGAATACGGAAATCTGGGAATAAACTTGGACACATTCACTCGTCATCGCAATAGAGTGATTGAAAGGTTTAAGGAGACGGGAAGTGTATGTAAACGTACACCCGAAAAAGCACCAACACTTTTAACTGAAGATGTTGTCGCAGACATTAGACAGCGAATGGAAGTTAGTCCCACAAAATCTGTACGAAAGTTGTCTGCTCAAACTGGTAAAAAGATTATGTATTTAAATTGTAGGTATTTCCTATGGTAGTGCTCATAAGGCACTGAAAACAAACTTACATATTGCAGTGACCTTGAGTTGGGTGGTAAATTATAAATAGGCATAATCAAGATCACTTCGAGATTTAATTTAATTAATTATTATTTTATTTATGTCATCATGATGTGTATATAGATATTCATTAAGTCAATATTTTGCCAAAATTTAATTTTTATAAAAGTTATAATATTAGAATAAGCATAAAATATTACGTGAATGATGACAAGAAAATGTTTCCCGCACGAAGAATACCGTGACTGGGTGAGATCGACCGTTTGGCCCGGCGAAAACAATATTCTTCGCTAGATGCATTAGACGAGTCATTAATATGTAAACAAGTTGATATTTACCTATTTGTTTACCTTTTTGAAAGATTAGTAATGCGCTGTTTTCCTGAGTGGTGCAGCACTGCAACTATGTATTTCTGGAGGTGGAATCGTATCTGCCGAAGATAACCGTACGTTTTTGTGAAGAAAAATATCGATATAAGTCGGGAACCGATGAGAAACCGGGAGTTGCTTGGTGTAAACCGCACTCAAAAGAGAAAAAAAGGAGAAGTAGGTGGAAACCTCTTCTTCCTCTTAAATGTTATATTAACTTAGAAGTTTATTAATGAATTTGAACTTAGAATAATTTTCAAAGAGATTTTACGACATTTATAAATTTTTCAACAAGAATTAGAACTTGTAATATTTTCCGTAATAATTTTACTGTACTTATAGAATTTTCCAACCGAAGTGGGACTAATTTTATGAATTAGATATCATTTTTAATTTGGAGTTTAATTTACATTGAGACTTGTAATTATTTTTGGAAATAATTATTTATGTTCGGAACAGTTTTATTTAATTAAAATTTTCAATTTTTTTTTATTTTTCTGGAATGTTTTGTTTTGTATGTAGGGTTATTACACCATGCATTATGATAAAGCATTTTAGTGACTGTAACGATCAAATTGAATAGCATAATAATTTTTTTATATATATAAACACTTGGTGTTTTAATAAACATTTTCTTTACTATTTTTATTTACCAGATTAGAAGATTTGTGGTTAATAATTTTGTTTTATGTATATATAGAATAATTGAACGGTGATCGAGATTTTCTGTGATATATATATATGATGGATGAATTTGAAGCGATGTACGAAGAACTAAGGTGATTTAATAATGTTTGTTATAAATGTGTATATAGTGTTGTACAAAATTTTCTTGAGTGCTGTTTTGTATTGGAATCTCAGAGTGAGAATCACTTTGAGCAACGATTGAATTATTGCAACTGGTTTAATGAAATACTACATGAAGAAGACTTGAATCGCACTTTCTTTTCGGATGAAGCTTGGATCTATTTGTCGGGGTATATTATCTGAAAATTACCGTACCTGGTCCACAGAGAATCCACATGTTTTTGTTGAAAATACTCTCCATCCTATCAAAGTATATGGGTTGCAATGTCGAAGAGACGGATTATTGGACCAATTTTTTTCCATGACAATTAACGCAGTACGATACCAAGAACAAATATTGGAACCCTTCATTAACAGTCTTCACGAAGATGAATTGACCCTGGGGTACTTCCAACAAGATGGGGCAACTGCACATACTGCACAACAAACTATTAATTATTTGCAAGGATACTATGGTGACCGATTGATTAGTCGAAATAGATGGCCAGCCAATTCTCCTGATTTAACCCCACTGGACTTTTTTCTCTTTGGCCATCTAAAAAATAAAGTCTTTCGGAACAGATAATCTCGATGAACTTGAAGAGGCAAGTAGAATAGAATTACAAAATATTACACCAGAAACGCTCCAGAATGTGTTCAATAATATGAGAAGACGTGTCAAAATATGCATTGAGAATAATGGTGGACATTTCGAACAACTTTTGTAAAATGTATTCATTTTGTGAAATAATTATGGAATTGTTTTTAACAGTAATAAAATTGTAACGTATTTATTATTGTTTATGATAAAAAATAAAGTGCAATTACTATATTTCTACAAAAATTCTTTCATATAATTCAACTTAAAACTAACCCTATTTCATTGACATTTATCACAGGAAAATTTTAAATAGTAAACCTAACCACAAAAATAAATAAAAAGGGCTTGCCAATTACACTGTGTTCCCAAATTAAAATCAGTATGTTAAACTCAGGACAGTTCAAAATGATCACGTAGTATTTCTAAATATTTGTAGAATATGTTCTCGCATGGCTTCTTTTGTGGTTACAGATATACTGTTATTTTGTCTTTTTTACGCTATGAAGAAACATTTTAGAGCATTTCGTGCTTGTACCATAGATTGCAGCGGTCTTGTTACATCCACATCCCTTCGTAAATTTACCAGAACAACTTCCAATAAATAATTCCACTAAATTGCTTGATATAAATTACGCATAAATTTGTCCGTTAATACTACCTTCAAAGAAATGCGAGCCCTCTCATTCTATCACCAAGAATGCCTTTCTATACATTTATGCACCACCTATGCTGATCGCAGGCAGCTTCATCCGTTAATAATATATTATCAAAAAGAATTGCCTAATCCACTTTTTGCACATGTAACTTGCAATTGAAAAAAAAAATTAAAGAAGCTTGTATTAGGACCCTTCATTATGAAGAGTATTACCAAAAATTGTGTCCATCTAATACGTCGCTTTCGAGAAATATAATTTCATAAAAACATTGAATTTTTAGAAAAACGATCGAAATTTTAGCCTATATTATTTTATTTCTTTTTGACCAAGAATTATACGGGAAATAGAAAAACATAATAGTATACAGAATATTCTTTATATAGTGATGGCCAGCCACCAAGTTATGGAACACTCTGTATAAATAAATTTAAAAGGTACTTCTAATGAGTGGCTATCATAGGAATAAAACTGCCTCGAAATATCTTTTCACATAAAGTCACAATATGTCTTTTCCAGGAAGATAACACCCTGTACATAGATTAAACCATGTACTTATTTATCAGATTAAATTCTCCAAATTTAAAATTTGGCAATAGCCTACTTTTCAATAATTTAATAAGATACATATATTAGGTCTGCTAGACTTATATGACTGTTGGGATGGCTAGGATACACAATGTTATTTTTTCTGTATCATATATTTGCCGCCAATATACCGTACATTCAAAATATGACATCATTAAAGTAGACTGTTTTATAAGTAATTATAGGGGCGTTTACCTATCGAAAATTAAGGCATTGCCGTTTCGCGTTTTTTAAACTCATTTTGTAATTTTAGAATCTCAAATTTGGGTTAGTGATGCAAAAGCCATGAATTTATAATGTCAAGGTCAGTTTTTGTACTAATTTATTTTCTTAAGAAAGTTATGTGTTTTAGAAATAACCACAAAAATGCATGAATTTGATTAATGTCTACTCACTAAGGCTGGTACACAAAAGAAAAAAAACGACCTCTACGCGCCAGCTGCACATTTGATGTACGATATAAAGAAAAAATCAAATTTATGTAATTATTTTTAAAGATAAAAAACATTAAACAGTAAACATTGTTACACACATTTTACACGCGGTTTTTCGCGTCGTCTATCCCCACTTTACGGTCCTAGCGAAGACGAAAATCTTTCGGAATCGGAATTGCAGACTTAAATTCGAGTGACAGTTTAATTACAAACTGTCACTCGCATTTAAATGTCATATATACCTAATATTCGAGTGTATAATAATATAACAGTTATGGGCAAGCGAAAATTGGTTTATTATAAAACATCAACAACATCAACAGTTCCGTAAGTACTCATTCTTTATACATTATGTTTCCTATCTATAGTATTTCTTTATCTATGACAGAATTTGTGAATAAAACCGAAGCGCTATACATAACCGAATATCGTCAACCTCCACCTACATACACCCCCTTGCATCTACCCATCCCGCGAGTAATATAAGTTGCATAAGTTTCTATTTGTTGGTAAACGCCACTCTTAAGTAATCAGTGTTGGTGTTCCTGCTAATCTTTTGAAAACTTCAAATTCTGACAGTTGTCACGAATACATGACATAACCAAACTGTCAAAATTTTGCGTTTGTCTGATTATGTGCAACCAACCATTAAAAAAAAGCATGGTCGTCTCTAACGAGGAAAGTATTTGAAGGCACGGTATTTGTCAAATAAGTGCTACAGTTAATAGTTTTCTTTAATATTTTTTCTACTCCCATACTTTAATTGTATTATTAGATATGCCGAACCTGTACTATAATGATGTTCATTACGATACAGATTTTCATTATGTTACAAGTTTATATCCAATAGGAATACAGATTTTTCATTACGATACAAGTTTATATCCAATAGGAATGCGACATTTCAATATTCAAACAATATTCAATATGGCGACTGCATATCTGACAGATATACAAATTAAATAAATGTGACAGTTCTCTGCAATTTACAAGTAAGTACTTAAAATTTGTGCTTTTTTGAAAATATAAACGGTAAAAATGAGGGATAATGACAGTGAAATGTAATAATTGACTCTACCAGAAATTATGGAACAAGCCTTAGTAGCCACGAACAATTTATTACCAGCCAAATTCACAAAAACGTACGGAAAATTTTAACCTCAACTTATGAAATGGATTGTTCAAAAAATATGTTTTATTATGGGGTCGTAGAAAAAATAGTGTATGCAACTCGCATTTAATGGCTATTAAGACACTCGTATTCATTACAATACTCGGCTTCGCCTCGTATTGTAATTCTCTTACTCGTGTCTTAATAGCTATCATTAAATGCTCATTGCATAATATACTATTAATGCATTAATTACTTAGTGTTTCTACATTAGAGTATCATTATACATACTTGTAGTTCTTGTGCGGATTAATAGCAAGACATCGCCACGTCAAATCCTTGGAAATATCGTTATCGAAATCACTGTAACGTATTATTTTGCCATTGTAAACCCATATCCAACGTCTTGACTTGTAATCGTGCAGTCCACCCATCCATCGAGGTGCATGAGCTATAATAAAGAAAAGCATGAGATATACATGCAAATTGAATTATATTAATTAAATAGTGCTAAACTTATTGCATTATTTTCATTTTACTATCATATATGGTATAATAAAATATTGTGATTATGGTAAGTTTTGAATTTCAGATGTATGCAGGTCTTCACGTTTTGGGGTTCTCTGATTAAGAAAGACGAGTGTTGAAACGGAATAAACTTCTTCTCTTTGAATTTGTGTGTGGGTATGCGATAGAAAGTGTCTATGTAATTATGAGGCAAATGGGGACAGCTTTAATATTAGTTTCACAAAAAACTTTATAAGAAGTTCGAGCATCAAAATAAATCTAATATTTTTTATTCAGAATTGCTTCATAATACTTACATAAATTGAAAACTTAAAGAAAATAATTTTACCAAAAGCGTAAACAATTCTGATTTTTAAAGATATCAAACATATCCATATAAATGTTTCACATTTCAAGATTTGGACAAATATGAATTTATATTAAAATAACCGAAAAAAATCAAATTTACTGTCACAGAGCAGGAATAATAGTAAATACGAGTCAACGAAGGAAAAATAGCGGAAATAATTCGTGGCCGACGGGGGATGAGAGAGTGTTTAAAACTCATATACACTCGGATTCAAGAAAGATGATCCCTGCGTCACTACTATATAATTCTATCAAATAATTATGTCTATATCCGAATAAGAAATAGTATCAAGTTGTATAACAAGGATAGCATAAGCGAATGCATGTGTTTTCAGTGCGATGCAAGCACGACATACGTTTCATAGAATTTATTTGAGCAAGACAAAGACGGAGTGATTGCATGCGCTGTATTATTTCATACACTTCCGTTTAGCGTTTTGGCTTTGACATTAACGCTTTGACATTTCTAGTAGTTTGATCGTTTGATTTCATTTCACAATTTGTTTATTGTTTCAATCTTTATTAAACCAGAATGTCACAACGCGGTAAAACATTACGGTCACAAGCTCAAGGACTCTTTTTAAATTTATTAGAATATTTCGAGCAAGAGAAGGTTAATGGTGGTCCTCTAATATCCCTTACATCTGTACAACAGGTAAACATTGTGAGATTTAACATTTTACAAATTCTAATGATTATCTTTTAGCGAGTAGCAGATGCATTGAAGGTAGGAGTAAAATCCACCTCTTATATTTATAGGATGTAACTTCATTTCATGTAAAACATGTATACAATTTCGATCACATTTATTTGATGTAAATAAATTGTATTTATTGTTTGTTTTGTACCCACGTTATTTCTCAATAAAGTTCTATTATCATTTGTATTTTGGCATATGTTAAATTTAGTACATTAAAAGACTATTGAGTTTATATTACATATTTTTAATAAACGATAAAGGCGATTATCTAATTTAGTTATCTAATTATACATAACCTAAAATTAGATCGATCAATCTAACCGGAAAACGTAGGATGTCACCATTATAATTTCCATGTTCATTTTATAGTTTACAGTACTTATCATGATGGCGAAGTATTGATTTGAATCATACGATATTAAAAAATGACGCAGGGATCATCTTTCTTGAATCCGACTATATCTACGTTTTTCTTGAATAACTCGAAAACCCTGGCTTCTAGCGAAAAAGTGCCCATGTAAATTAAATTACATAAAATGTTATATAGGTTCTATTTATTTTATCTCGATCATGAATAGTTTGCGAGATGCAAGAAGCGGAAATATCGCCGGATTATTCAAAATAAGCTACAGCATGTAGGATAGGAGATATGAAAGATCGAAGCGAATGACAGCAATGAGGGCATAGCATATAGATGTCAGCTCCTTTTTAATTTTCTCTTTTGCCCGTTTCTTTGCTGAAATGCAGTCCATGAAGATATGAGGATGAGTATACGAGGTACCATTTCCTCGGCCTCACTACAGTATTTCTTAGAAAGTGGAAAACAGGATTATCATAGACCATTGACTCGATATCTTCCAAGTTTATTGCGGCAGCTGCTTTTATGATTATCTTCAGTTTTGCTTGTTCATCTCTGCACCTCGAAGAATACGACATATAATTCAAAAAATTTTCACATACATTACGAAAGCACAAAATAGTTCTTCTTGTGCGCGTCGTATTGAAAACAACGCGGTCCTCATATTTTTCGCTTCTCTCCTTATGTGAGGCTTTGTTCCCAAAACTTGTGCCAACAACTCGTCCAAAGGGAACTGGTAGTCGTCATTTCCTTCTATGTAAATGAATATCTCCTTCATTGATGCAGAAATTCCTTCATCGTTCTATTTTTCTCGATGTAGCAGCAGAAGCTATAAAAAAACTAGATTGCATCTGACCGGATATGTTTTAGGATGGTGTCTCCCCATTCATCCTTTCTCTTCTGGACACAAACAGTAATTGTATTGTCGTAATAAAAGGATCGAGCATTGTAAACCTTTTGCCGTAAATGATGGTTTTTTCTCCTATTTATTATGAAATTCATTGTCAATAGCTTCAGCACAAAGGAGACAGTTGGTTTTAAAATCAAATTTCACTTTAGCAGAACGCAAACGTGGGGCAAAATGTGACATTAAAGGCTGTTGCTCTGAAAGAACTTCACTCAGAAATATTTTAATTGAGAAATTAAACACTTCTCGGCCATTGTTTATTGGTACCTACTTTAGGTAAAAAACTCAATAACTGCAAATATGGATCGGCATAATAAACTATAAATAACTTGAGGTGGTACGCACCAAGAAGGGAGGTGCTTGACCCGATTCCAACCGGCCACTTGCCTTCTCTCACGCATCTGCCCTCCAACCCTACTCGTCCCAATATCCCCAGCACACTTTGTTCCTAAATACAGCATTACTGCACTTAGGTGTTGTACAGACATTTAATATTTGGTCTGAATCCACTTCATTAAAACACTATTTTCAATAACCCGCGATATTTTCATCTCCTGCATTTTGCAAACTATTCATCATAGAGATAAAATGGACCCTTCACCGGTCAGGATTTTTAGTATGTTCTTCATAGCACTTCCGCTACCACTGTACAAAAATTTGCGACTACATGAATTATTTCCCCTATTCGAAATTTTTTGGTGTTCGTTGACTCTACTATTACATTTGCTATCACTTTAGTATATCGGCTATTTTAAGAAAGTATTTTATAAAGAAAAAATAAGAAATATGGCCGAAGATTAGCTTTGCAAAAGAGAGCTGAGTTAGTTCTCAATTATACAGGGTGTCCAGAAACTCTCCTGACAAACGAAGACCGGAGATTCCTCAGATAATTTTAAGACAATTTAGCCCAATTCACCCTAGTCCGAAAATGCTTCCTAAGGGAGCTAGAGCTCTTTGAATATGGCGCTTTGTAATTAGTTTTTTTTTAATATCTTCCGAACGCTTCTATTTAGAAGAACAAAAACTGGTATGCTTATTTATCCTCCAGAGATGAATCGATTCTATCAATTGCGAATTTCTAGTACTGGTCATAGGCGTCCGTTTTGGGTAGGTAAATGGTTATTTTAAAGCATAACTTTTTTTGTCTTTAACTTTTAAGCATTTGTGACACTAGATTATTAAATTTTCAGGTATTCTAGTACTAAAAGGTACTCTTACTTTAAGTCGGTAGGATACACCGTTTTCTAGAAAAATCGATTTGAAAATTTTTCGTTTTTTCGTCATTAAAATTCAATTTATTATGTACCTACTTATTTTTAGCGACGAAGTTGGCTAGGACTATCAAGGCATGGATGAAAATTAATTTAATAAATCATCTTTTGTTTCAATAAATGCGGCACACAATTCGAAAAAAAGTTTGGGAAAAGAACCAAAAATCAATTTGAAACAAAATTTTAGCTGAAGGTTTTTAAAAACAAAGTATTTATTACAATGGAACGAAACTAACAAAAAAAGAACAAGTATCAAAGGTAGATAGTTACAAAAGATGCTCGATGTGATGAGCAATAGTCTCTATGCATAAATTTACCCTTTTGCTTAGAGAACGTCGAATTCTTGCAAAAATTCCAAAGTTATTTCTAAATTCGTTGCAAGCATCTTGTATCCTTAGCCAGAGTTGTGCACGATTTTGTATCGGAACAGAATAAACAAATGCTTTTATGTATCCCCAAACACAATAATCGCAAGGATTCAAATCCGGCGACCTTGCTGGCCAAGCAACTGGACCGCCTCTTCCAATCCAATGGCCTCCGTAGTTATTATCTAGAAAGTCTCGTACATTCCTGCTAAAGTGGGCCTGACAGCCGTCCTGTAGAAACCATAACTTTGGCCGAATATTTAAACGCACCTCACCTAACAAATCAGGTAAAATATTTTGCAGGAAATGTAAGTAATCAACACCATTTAAACGAGCAGGTAATTCCACAGGTCCAAGTAGATAATCTCTCAACTACTCCAATCCAGACGTTTATGCTAAACCTTTGCTGATGCTAAAATTCTTGAACAACGTGGGGATTGTCACCAACGTACGACTTATAGTGTGCATTATGTACATTAAAAATTCCATTTTTTGAGAATGAAGCTTCGTCACCAAACAAAATGTACCTGAAAAAATCTTCATCTTGATTTATCTGATTTTGTAACCATCTAGCGAATTCTACACGAGCAGGAAAATCTCCTTCTAGCAGTGCTTGCACCTTTGTAAAATGAAAAGGATATAAATTTTCTTTGTGTAAGATATTTCCTACGGAAGATTTTGAAATTGTGGGGTACATGGCAGATAGTTTCGAACGCTAATTTCTGGATTTTCCTCAACTTCCATTAAAATATCATCTTCATGTTCTGCTGTTACATCATTATGTCTCCCTGTTTCATTTTTTTTTGGGACCACTGAACCTGTTTCTCTTAATCGTTGATGAATAGCTGTAAATGTTGAGTGAGTGGGATGCTGACGATTGGGACATTTTTCAGCGTATCTAAGTTGCGCTGCTCGAGCGTTACACCTAATTTCGCCATAAACTAAATGCATATCGGCGTATTCTTCATTAGTAAAAACCATTTTTTTTTAAATTAAAATCGTTGTGTTTGAATGCTACAAAATAAAAAATTAAAAGATAAACTTCGCGAACTGACAACAATTTGACAATTAAAAACGTAGGTTTTATTTCTGTTGGCAGTTCAGAGCGAACTATTGCAAAAAATAATAAATTGAATTTTAATGACGAAAAAACGAAAAATTTTCAAATCGATTTTTCTAGAAAACGGTGTATCCTACCGACTTAAAGTAAGAGTACCTTTTAGTACTAGAATACCTGAAAATTTAATAATCTAGTGTCACAAATGCTTAAAAGTTAAAGACAAAAAAGTTATGCGTTAAAATAGCCGTTAACCTACCCAAAACGGACGCTTATGACCGGTACTAGAAATTTGCAATTGATGGAATCGATTCATCTCTGGAGGATAAATAAGCATACCAGTTTTTGTTTTTCTAAATAGAAGCGTTCGGGAGATATTAAAAAAAACTAATTACAAGGCGCCATCTTCAAAGAGCTCTAGCTCCCTTTGGAAGCATTTTCGGACAAGGGTGAATTGGATTAAATTGTCTTAAAATTATCTGAGGAATCTCCGGTCTTCGTTTGTCAGGAGAGTTTCTGGACACCCTGTATATTACTTTGGTATATCTTTGAAGTTTCAGTTCTTAAAGAAACTAAATAGTCATTGACACACGTATTTTAACGAGCTGTTTATAAATTGATAGAAATTTAAGTTTATAAAGTGGAATATTGCCAAGATAGTTTGTATTTTCGTTCGTGCGGAATGCAAAGTGAACATCAGGAAGAGCTACAGTATTTTGGCAAGAAGTAATATTTCAAATCAAGATTCATTCTGTGTGCCTAAACTATTTTGTCGCATGTTTGTTGTATTAGTAAGTGGTGAAACTAAAAATACACTTTCGGTCATTTGGTTGCAATGAGACATTTTTGAGAGAATTGCATTATGCACTTTTTTATAGACACACGGGGTTTGTCCGAAAAGTTTGTTCAAAAATGTTTATTCAGAATATCGTTACGAACACTTCAATTTTTAAGTACGCCTTATGAGGATCCACATGGTTTTGCCAGCGGTTTTTCCATAAACTTTACGTTACGTACAGTGCATAGAAAGAAGACGTCTACGGAGACCTTGCTTACAGCCTCTGTTAAGGCGGTTTGGATTGCTTCAGTAGTTCCAAAGTGGGCAATCTTCAAGACTACATTAAATACAGGTTATAGATTTTTCGTAATTTGAATAAATAAACTTTGAGACACTGTTTTTTAGAACTATAACTACTTGACGTAAGTTTGTTAGTTTCATATTTCCTCTCTTTGGTATCTGCACCGATATTTTGTTGGAAAGGTTTATCATTAACAGCCAATCTTCTAAATTCGCAAGTTAAGCAATATGTCATTCATCAAAATCCACATAATCTTATAATAGCACAGGGCTGTAAGATGTGAGTCATGAAAAAGTGATTGAAATGTAATGAATAATTTTTATACTGAGTGGGCCACCGAAAACGAAACAGATTGAATATCTCGAAGGAGAAAACTTTCTTGAAAAAACGGGAAAACAGGTCGATTTTTGATCCAAGGGGGACACCCTTCCATCATATCTTGAACTGTGATACGTCATTCCCCTCCCCTCCATCACTCTAACCATTACAATTTAAATAGGGAAAGTAGTATATACGATACATCATTGAAAAGGTAATTGTACGGAGAATTCAGCAAAGTGATTGTTGGTTGCGCTATTTTTGATTTTAGCGCCCTCTAGCGGAAAAAAAACGGTTACGTATTCCACAATGTGACACATCATTTCAAAGCTAATTTTATTAGCAACTAAATACGTAATATCTTTGACATTTATTTGTCATCATTCTCAAGTACAGACTGTCAGTGTCTTTTGTAAACTAATAAGTTCGTAGTTTCTAATATTAGAGCTCTGCAAGGTGTTTCGATTATTTAATTTTTTTTCAATTGTGCATTAAATTGCTAATAAAATTAGCTTTGAAATGATGTGTCACATTGTGAAATACGTAACCGTTTTTTTACCCGCTAGAGGGCGCTAAAATCAAAAATAGCGCAACCAACAATCACATTGCTGAATTCTCCGTACAATTACCTTTTCAATGATGTATCGTATTTAGTACTTTCCCTATTTAAATTGTAATGGTTAGAGTGATGGAGGGGAGGGGAATGACGTATCACAGTTAAAGATATGATGGAAGGGTGTCCCCCTTGGATCAAAAATCGACCTGTTTTTGCGTTTCTTCAAAAAAGTTTTCTCCTTCGAGATATTCAATCTGTTTCGTTTTCGGTGGCCCACTCTGTTATTGTTTGGTGCTCCGATTTCTAATATAGCATCCATACTTCTCAATCATGTAAGGACTTTTCACAAAATGGGCTTAAATGTATATAATAGTTCTTTTCAAAATATTTACTAAATATTTTACTAAATATTTACTAAATTTTTGTTTCCGGATTTTAATGCTTTCCTAGGTGGCCACTGCTTTTTGATCAATTGTTTGACCTTATCCCGACTGTCCCATTCACACAATAATCAAGGGTAGTTCTGCTTATTGTTCAAGAAGGATGGAAAACACTTTAAGATCACCGCATATCGTTCATCCAATATGCTTTTTATATTTAGTAAATATTTTATTTATAAATTTATTATTATCAAATTATTGGAAATGATTTGCTAAATTATCTTGGATTTCATATATCCTTATGCTGTTTTTTCCTTTCCCCTTGAAACCTCCTTTTGACACATTGCCTCTTTGCATGCGGATCTTGTCTGTGCAGCATCTAACAGTAGTTCACCATTATATTGACGTTCCTTCTACCTTGGTGTTTACGATCCATATCCTTGAAGTATTGGTGAAATCTTTCTCCTTGTTCTTCGCTAACAGCACCAAGATTTTCGGGAAAGTAACCCAATTTTCAAGCTCATCGGCAAACCCAAGTCTTTGAATGTTTTCCACGATACATTTATAGTTTAGGTCCTTAAAGTTACCGAGAAACTTGTTTCCTTAAAAAGTCTCCAGTGCTCGTCTTCACTCATTTCCATTTTACTTTCAAACATGTTGCCTTGAAAATGTTTCCGAATATTTGGACCAACAAAAATACCGTCCCTTACGTTTGCTTTCGATAGTCTTGGAAGCTTGTGGCCAAGGTAATTAGAGTAATCTCCTTCTTTTGATAAAGCCCTAACAAATTGTTTCAGCAAGCCAAGCTTTGCGTTGAAAATTTTTCCAAATATCTGGACCTACTAAAACTGGAAACAACCAAACTTTCTTTTACTAAATTTTTGTTTCCGGATTTTAATGCTTTCCTAGGTGGCCACTGCTTTTCGATCAATTGTTTGACCTTATCCCGACTGTCCCATTCATACAATAATCAAGGGTAGTTCTGCTTATTGTTCAAGAAGGATGGAAAACACTTTAAGATCACCGCATATCGTTCATCCAATATCTGTTTTTATATTTCAGTTTGGTAAGATTCAAGGCTAAATTCTCGTATGTGTCTTTCAGGTACACAGAATGCTTTAATGGCACTGACGCATACTCGCTGCCTTTATGCAAAAGCACTGCTTTGAGGCTTCTCATTGACGAGTCAATAAAGAGCCTACACTCGTTCGCGTCATACAGCATATTTAACATCTCCTTCAATCAGGAGACATTGCGACAGTAAAACAAGCCATTATCTTGAGAAAAGTACAGAATGAAAACTGTTTCTCATTTTCTGAACTATGAGAAAGAAGTACGGATTCTACAGAATCTTTGGAAGCCCAAATCCCTGACTATATCATTCAATTCCAGTTGGGAAAAAGTTTTGGGGTTTACTGCTATCTGAAACACCGTGAAAGTGCTCGTCATAATTCTGACCTTCGTTTTCATGGTCTTCAGGAATGTCTCAAAGTTGCTCAGTAGGTTTAAGTACAGGTAATTTTAAGCTATGAGGAAGAGGTCGTATTGCAGTCGGGAGGTTGGGGTAAAAAAAATTAATTAATTAAATAAAATTATAGTTTCACTAAATTGCATCCCTTCACCTTACATGAGCAGAAATAGCAGTCACCAGTATAGTTTTTATGTTTCCTCCAGATCATAGGGAGTCAAACGCGGAAAACTTTTTCGTACATTTTGATCACTTTCGCAATTACTTTACACAAGGATAACACACTTTATGTGGGACCCACGACTTATTCTGGTTACCAAGTTTTACACTGAAGTATGCATAATCCAAAAAAAAAAAACATACGTGTAAAGAAAGCAAACCAAATGTTCGCAAGCATGTGAGTTATATTAAAAAAAAGTAACTGAAATATAGAAATTATGCCAAGTTAGTGAGTGAGAAAATAATCCAATAGCTAAGCGTACATCCGCACTCCATTTCGGTTCGTGTAACAGTACTGAGGCGACATGGTATCTATAGATGTTGATCTCGCCTAACGCTAGGTGCTTTGTTATCGTCGCGCGATTAAGTAGGTTGCGTTTTGCATTATTCCCACGTTTTGGGTAATACGTACGATTAAGGATCATTGTGATACTAATCGGACTTTTACTAATGTTCGATTTTTATGTACAAAACTTCAAAGTTCTAGCTTAATGGTAAGTACCCTAGATTTATGATGATGCCTGTGTCAGTCAGTTAGTGGACCCTAAATCGTCATCTTTGGATTCTCTCATCTTGGAAATTATTGCATCTTGATAAATTAAATTTGGAGTACTGCTTTTTATCGGTAATCTTAACTTTATTAAAAAAATCAGCCATGTAAGTCTGTTCGCAAAATCTGTTATATTACATTGATGTTTCTTTGCTACATGTGTCACACAAATGTAGCAAAAGGAATAAAGTTAATTAAAACAAACCGTTTGTTCCATTAAATATATTTTAAAGGTTAAAACTTTAAAAGTTTGTATCGCACGGTACACATAACTTTGCACTCAAAGATCATGTAACAACTGACCGGAGCCCAGGAAATATGGAAGACGCGAGAGGAAAAAGGGAAGTAAGTCAGTCATCAGGTGATTTATTTCCGCTCACACAAGATGTTTCTGGAACTTTACTCATGGTAACTACCAGTGACTATCGGCCTAAGAGCTATTTTAAAGCAAAAATTAAAAAAAGGAAAAATTTTTAGCACATATTTTTACTCGCACCACAGACTGTGATAAAAATCTCCAGTTTCTTGTCAGTAACGACGACTTATGACATTAAATGCTCATCACCTTGCTTGGTAGATTCGAAAAGGCATCAAAATTTTCAAATTGTGAAGAAATAGTATGGAATGGAATTTTTTGACTATTTTTGCTGAAATCAGCAATCAAAATTCTTTCAGAATCAGCGATTGGTTTCTAAACACTTTTTTGGTTGCAGGCCTGTGTAATCAATTATGATTTTTATTTAATTAATGCCGAAAACCCTTCAATTATGTATAAAGTAATGCTATCTTGAATTAATGTTTACCTTTTCATATCCGACCTTGTTTCGTTGTTAATTGGTCTTGACATTTGTATGTACTCAAAAAAGTATATTTTACTGCCAACAATAATTATTCTCACTCAGTGTGAGCGTAGATTACTTTTCACTTGTATAAGACACTATGAAGGACTAATAAATATAGTTATAAAACTAACTATAAATTATTAATGACATTACATCTTATACGGACATATACTTACGGTATATTATTGCAAATTTCAGCGTTATAAAACTTCTTGTTTTGTAATTATAAATTATAAAATTACCTAATTAACACTTAAAATCTAAATTTTATTCGCCTAAAGTAATAATATGAGCGTCAAAGAGAACCCTGAGATTTCGACTTTATATTTATGAACAATATATTACCAGAAGGCTGCGGTCAAATAACATCAAATAAATAAATGCGTATTTACGCTTCTACGTAATAGGAAACAAATAACTTCTAATTATGATCGTTGCATAAACAAATTAGACGCGCTTTACAGATTTGTTTTTGTGGTATATTGTGTCGTGCCTGCAAAGTCTTAGGTAATTTATTACGAAATTGCTATCCATTACGTTTACAACGTTTGGCATGATTCAATGCAAAATTATCATATTTCACAGCTATCTGCTTGAATGAGTTGCCATTTCATTCAGAAAAGCACGATTTGCCAGTAGCTATCATTTTTAATACATAACTTTATTGGACTCAGCTGCAGAGAAAATGCCAGGGTTTGTATACTAGCATGCAATAAATGCCATAATTTTCAAGAATGGAAACGCGCAATATTATATAATCTATGGCATGTATCCGAGCGTAGTTAAAGTGTTTGTGCTAACCATATTGTTTATATGTTAATGAAAACATAATGTTGTTAATGATAATACAGCTGTAACTCGACGAATAAGAATCAATTTTTCTTCGAAAGATTTTGTAGTAAGTTGAAAGTCTGAAGGAGCTGCTCTTAACATAATCAAATGGTTTACATAAATAATAATTCTATTAACTAGGCTTGGTGAAAACTCTTTTGCTTTTTGTATGATTTTACGACGGAGCAAAGAAATAATGTAAACATCACGTAGTTACTGAATAGCACTATTCATATGGTGAACTGCAACATCTGTTGTTGTCCCGAAAACGGATAGCAAAACAGACGATTTTACTCATAAATTCCTTTCTTCATTGGCTAGGTAGAAGGGTGTGAGTTTTTAAAATTTATTCTATTTACCTTATATTTCATAAGATAAATAAAGTACGGAGAAATAGTTTCGTTTTTTCATTGTTTTCACTGTTAATTACAAACTTCGTAATTTTTGTAATAGTTCCCGTTTAATACCGTTTAATTGAATTTACTTCTCCCAATTATCTTGCCGTAAGTGTGCACTGGATTTCGTTAACTTTCAATAACATACGCCTACATTTTTAGTTATCATTTATTTAGATCTAGAACATTGTTTATGTTACTATGATACGGAAGAAAGTCGAGAATAGCATCGTGAAACAATGGCGTGTTGGATTAAAGGTCATACTGATTGTGTGTCCATTGTCAGTGATTTCGAAATTTATTGCAAAGTCTGTAAAATATCGTTACAGAATGCCCAAAAATCGCACGTGCAACGTCACTTAGCATCGCTAAAACATACACAGAAATTGGACCCGCTGCGGAAGCTAATAATTTTAACGAAGAACTCTGTGAAGCTTTAATGGCGGCTAATATCCCATTAAATAAACTTGACAATCTCACTTTCAAAACATTTCTCCAAAAATATACTGGTCGACATGTTCCTGATGAATCCACCTTACGGAAATATTATGTTTCTATCTGCTTCATGAAAACAGTAGAATGCATTAGAAGACATATTTCAAATCAGTACCTATGGAAAAGTGCCGACGAAACTGTCGATATATTAGGACACTGTGTGGTAAGTGTTGTAGCGGGTGTACTACATCCAACTATTCCATATAACAGTTTGCACAAAATGGTGCTTCATTCGGACGCATGTACAGGGAAAAAATACTTTTATTTGCTAATGACAGTGCCGCATATATGTTCAAAACAGGCAAACTATTAAAGGAAACATATTCTTATATGCTGCATATTACTTGTGTAGCACATGCTCTCCACAAAATCTGTGAATATATCAGAGACACTTATCCGGAAGTTGATAGACTTGAATTCACTTTAAAAAAAGTTTTCAGAAAAGCACCATTGAGAGTAGCTCTTTACAGGAAAAAACATCCATCTTTGTCACTGCCTCCCTCGCCAGTAATAACTAGTTGGGGAACATGGTTGGAAGCTACTAGTTTTTATGCAGAGACTTTCGATAGTTTACAAAATGTCGTTTCATGTTTAAATGGCGATGCTCGAGGTATTTCTGAGTGCAAGGCACTAACATAAATCCCAAATTTAAAAAATCAGTTGTTATTCCTTCAGGAACACTTTGGAAATTTGGCAAAACTAATCACATATTTTGAAAATAGAAATCTCAAATTAAAAGATGAATTAACCACATTAGATCTGGCTATTAATAATTTTTAAAGTATTCCAAGAGACTTCGGATGTGGCCTTCGGCAAAAGTTAGACGCAGTTTTTAATAGAAATCCAGATTTAATAACATTGCGGCAATTGTGTATGGAGACAATGACACAAAATCTAACTGCTAAATACGCTGAAATAAAAGAATATTTCCAATACGCACCTATAACCAGTTGAGATGTATAAAGGAAGTTTTCTATCTATAAGGATGTACTTCTTTCAAGGAGAACAAATCTTACAGAAGAGAACCTTGAGAAAGTATTGCTAGTAAATATTAATATTCCTTTACTCGACTTGGACTACAAATAATAACATATTTTGTTTGTATTTTATAGATCACCACCCACTTTTTATCCAATTGTATAAATAAAATTAAAAACCCTTGAAAAATACAAAGTTTCAATAGTGCGCTCATTGGCGATAAACCTCAACCACTAGCGTCCGGTTTATACATATAATTATCGAATAAATACGAAGTCAATTCGTAATAGAGCAAAGGCCCAACATCGTCGCACAGCTAATTCATTGGGACTATTATGTCTCTGCGGAACTTCGCAACACTAGTCAACGCAATATGATCCTACACTTCAATTACCTTGAGAGTTTCAAATGCATGTGGCTTATTACACAGTCTGTGCACTAAGATCAGCGATATGAAGCATGCATGGTTAACTGGGGTAAATTTTAACACCAAATAAACAGAAGTTGTATACATTTTTGTCATACATAAGTTTGAGTATATATTAAACAAAATTAAAAAAATACATATTGTAAATACAAGCAAATATATTTCAGATATTTGTCTATGTTAATTTACGATTTATTGCTTGATAACATTGATGTACATACCACTTTAATAGAATATTTTTTTAAGTATTTTTTAATATTCTTATCCCTGCATTTTACTTTTCAACCGCGAGAATAAATATTAATTAAATACTAAGTTTTCTTTATCAATAAATACACAGTATTATTAGCATTAATTAATAAGAAGTTGAATGACTTTTTTTTATTATTTCTCACTATGATTTGTATTTTCTTTACATGTTGTAACTTATCTATAATATGAGCAATGTTTTACAAAACCTAAAATTTTACAAAAACAATTTTATGTTGTAATAACAGTGCCTGTTTTTCTAAACGAATAGTTGACAATCCCTAAATAGTTTAAGAAAAACATACCGAACGTTCTAAGACAACAACTTCTTGTCCAACTCGACTTGACAAGGGTACAGGAGTTAATTTTCGATTGATCAACTTCCTGATTACGAAATTAATAAGTGTAAAACAGATATTGGGCTACCATGTGGGTAAAATAACTCAATTAATTGATAACTGATTTGCAAATTTGCAAGATATTATACCGGTGCACTTCAATAAGCTTTTATCTTTTTGCTCAAAGCATAAATTTTACATGTTCTGCTGTCTAACGTCCGAAGAATTTAAGCAGATATGCTATATTTTTTGGCACATTTTTCTCGCTCCAGAACCTTTTCAAAAGCAACCTTAAAACACAGATATTCAATCTTACCTGCCAGAAGTTTTTATAATTTAATTGAATATAAATATTTTTATATTTTACAGCACATAATTATTTTTGTTATATTCTAGTTATCTATTAAACACTGCTCATATTATTGCAATTAAAAAGCTTCAACACCTAAATTAAATACAAAGCACTACGACAAATAATAACAAGATGTAAAATTCAATAATAATAATAATAATATCTAATAATAACAACAATAAAATATATTTATTCCAGAAGAAAAATTGGTATCGAATTCATTCTCGCAAATATTATTAAAATACTCACTAAATAAAGCCGATATCTTATAAAACATCGTTTCTTGAAAAAATACATTCTGGAATCCAAAAGGTATGAACCGCAAAAAGCTTTCTTTTCCTAATAAATCAATATCATCATCAATGCATCATAAGTGAACACAACATTTTTTCAAATATATTTGGTTGAATATGCCTGATGTATTTTCTTTTATAAATTAGTTTAATATATACTCACATTTATGTATTAAAAAATGAATACAATCTTTCTGCCTTCCATATCGCTGGTCTTAGGACACGACAAAACTGCAAATAGATGGTTATATTGTGTGTTGCCTACCAGGGGCGCTATCAATTTGTGGTCAATTTCATTGGCTATATTCAGCAGGACAAATCGCTGGCAGCGCTTACCTAGCAATTGCATTCAGTATTACGCTAGCGCTGCAGGTAGCGCACACTATTTTTTTTGTGGAACGAAAAAGCACTGGGAAAGTAAGTGAATAAGAAGGAATCATCAGTATTTGAAATTCAAAAATATGTATTACAGAACATAAGTTAAACAATGGAAAAGTAACATGAATTAAAATAATAAATGTTTTCCATATGTCGCATTGCAAATTAAAACCAATAATATTAGTTCAGTAAGCAAATGTTTTGAATTTTTGGGCTATAAGTATTATTATATTAATACCTTGATAATTTTTACTTACTTAGCTTATACATATATACACTTTGGCAATACTGAATTACTTTTGTTGTAATAGATAGATTCCACTAATCTATACCAAATTCATTGGTTTAAATTGCAATTTAATATCACAACAGACGATTTTCTTATTTGGATTATGTGCGAAATGATGAAATTTCAAACCGTCAAACTATATCACCGAGTATTATTTATACACCATTCAGTACGACCTAGCGCTAGGTCTAACGATGAAACTCTCAGCGCTTAGTCATTGTTCCGGCTGAATTGATTTCAAAGTAATTTTTTCAACAGCATTGTTTTTTCGAAAACGAAGTAAATACATTGTCGTCGTCAGAATGAAAATATCTAGCGCCTCACGGTTCAAAAAAGTACTTTCTCAGCACAGCAATCTTTATATCACTTAAAAGATTAAAGTATTTTAAAGCGCTATTTTTGAATATATGTAATTACAAATTTTAACCGTGGGCCACTAGGACAAATATTGGTTACTTCGTTCATGTGGTGTTATTTTTTTCAATTGCCCTATTTTCTGCAATTTTTTGCGTAGAAATTGATCACTTTGTGGCATACACCGATTAGGTACCCCCACTTCGCCAAAGAAGTGAATGGTAAATAATGTATTTTCTCGGAATTAATTATTATATTGTTAAGTTATATTTCAAAAACTTTTTATTAAATTTAATTTAAATTGTTGCATGGAATAAGAATTGATAATAATGCTGTATTGTCGGCAATGAGAATAATAAATACCTAATTTGAAATAGGGACATGCGCTGAATTTCTTGTGGTCTACAATACGTTACAGGTGGTATTTATAAGCGTACACGAATAATATAAATAATTCATCGACGTTTGTTATGGCCACACATACGAGTAGTAATAATAATTATTCTTAACATTTGTGCATATCTACATAAAGAATACAATTTTATAACACATAATTACAAGGCGAGGCGACTTTGAATATATACGATATTCGTAAGCACTTGATATGCTAATTTTCCTTATTACTTAAAATCGCATTTTTTTCTTCCACATATGTACATATTTTCGTGACGGGCACAACAATAAGTGTCATTATATTTCTTGGGAGTGTCCCGAAATAAATTATTGTTGCTGCATTTTCATCAACTTCGTCACAGTAGAAATACCTTTCCGGTCATTTTTTGATAGCATCTTGTCATATTGTTCCAACGAAAACTTCATTCCGACTTAAAAGAGGTCGCATACGATATTGGAATTATAAAGACTGCATCATCCATCATGCTGTAATATATCATTCGCTATTGTTCACAAATTTGTCTAATGTAAAATTGAGCGTGGAAGATTAGATTATTACTCATGAATTAAACTTGATGTATATTCGTACTGTTACGGTTCTAAATCATGATGCAATTGCGATCGATCTCTCAGAATGTATGTCAACACTTAACATACATAATTGCATTCTTTGAAGGTTAAGGTTAACTTAGACTTGACCTCTAGATGTAATGAATGTATGAACATATATAAGTGCTCAAGGAAACGGTAAAATAATAAATGTTAGATCTATTCCGATAATGTATATATATATATATATATATATATATATATATATATATATATATATATTATTTAAACTCTTGATGAGCATTGGGCATTTTCGGCATTAAATAAACATACATTAGTTTATAATGTTTGATTTATTTTTTAACGTTTCGACCTTTCTTTTGGTCTTCATCAGAAATGATAATAGGTAAGAAACAATTTTTCTGAAACAACATACACCATGTACATACAAAATGCGATAACACAAAAATAATTTGATATAGGTATACAAAAAATATAAGAATCATATTAAAAAATGAGAAAACTTACTCCAAAATATGTAACAACAGTGTCCTAATAACTTTTATAAAAACATGTACAACAAATAAATACATTAAAAGGGTTTTAAAATTTAAAATACGTAACGTCAAACGATTAAGATCTAAAATGTCAATGAAATGTCTATAATGCTGGTTTAGTTTGACATGGAAACGGCCAAAAACAACAACAAAAACGGATAAAATGTATTTATATGAATGTATGCATGTTAATATTAATGGGTTTTGTAATTATAATAATTGTCGGTATACTGTTGATAAATTTGAGATTTCTCCTCTGTCATTAACTGAGTTTTGATTTTTGTGTATTTCAATCATCTCTAAAATGTTTCTCGACTTTGTATTATATTCTTTATGTAACACTGAAATGCGATCAAAATCAAATGTATGTGAGAACTGGTTAGAGTGTTTCTTTAACGCCGTGCTATTTTTTGCATATTTATGTGCTTTGACTCTTTCATCAAGATATTGTTTGGTCTGGCCAAAGAATATAATACAAAGTCGAGAAACATTTTAGAGATGATTGAAATACACAAAAATCAAAACTCAGTTAATGACAGAGGAGAAATCTCAAATTTATCAACAGTATACCGACAATTATTATAATTACAAAACCCATTAATATTAACATGCATACATTCATATAAATACATTTTATCCGTTTTTGTTGTTGTTTTTGGCCGTTTCCATGTCAAACTAAACCAGCATTATAGACATTTCATTGACATTTTAGATCTTAATCGTTTGACGTTACGTATTTTAAATTTTAAAACCCTTTTAATGTATTTATTTGTTGTACATGTTTTTATAAAAGTTATTAGGACACTGTTGTTACATATTTTGGAGTAAGTTTTCTCATTTTTTAATATGATTCTTATATTTTTTGTATACCTATATCAAATTATTTTTGTGTTATCGCATTTTGTATGTACATGGTGTATGTTGTTTCAGAAAAATTGTTTCTTACCTATTATCATTTCTGATGAAGACCAAAAGAAAGGTCGAAACGTTAAAAAATAAATCAAACATTATAAACTAATGTATGTTTATTTAATGCCGAAAATGCCCAATGCTCATCAAGAGTTTAAATAATATATAAATACGGCAACAAAGAAGAGAAAATATATATATATATATATATATATATATATATATATATAATTAAATTTCTTGGACGATTTAGAGGTCAATACTAATTTCAAATTAATTTAAAATTAGTTTAATTGTTAATTAGGTAATTTTTAATATCTTTAAAAATTACCCAGCGGTCCAGGAATCGAACCCGAAATCTCCTGATTACTAGTCAGGTGTGTTATTCACTACACTACCACGGGCTTCGGTCTCGACTCCTTTAAATTGTACTGATATACATATACATATACATATAGCAAGTAACAGATGGAAAGTATTGCTGGTATACCAGCGTATATAAGCACCGAAACGTCCATGTGCTGTATATGATAAATAATTCTAAATTTTTCTTGACCTTATTCACATATTCATGTGCATATATATATAATTAAATTTCTTGGACGATTTAGAGGTCAATACTAATTTCAAATTAATTTAAAATTAGTTTAATTGTTAATTAGGTAATTTTTAATATCTTTAAAAATTACCCAGCGGTCCAGGAATCGAACCCGAAATCTCCTGATTACTAGTCAGGTGTGTTTACCACTACACTACCACGGGCTTCGGTCTCGACTCCTTTAAATTGTACTGATTCCTGGACCGCTGGGTAATTTTTAAAGATATTAAAAATTACCTAATTAACAATTAAACTAATTTTAAATTAATTTGAAATTAGTATTGACCTCTAAATCGTCCAAGAAATTTAATTATATATATATGCACATGAATATGTGAATAAGGTCAAGAAAAATTTAGAATTATTTATCATATACAGCACATGGACGTTTCGGTGCTTATATACGCTGGTATACCAGCAATACTTTCCATCTGTTACTTGCTATATGTATATGTATATCAGTACAATTTAAAGGAGTCGAGACCGAAGCCCGTGGTAGTGTAGTGGATAACACACCTGACTAGTAATCAGGAGATTTCGGGTTCGATTCCTGGACCGCTGGGTAATTTTTAAAGATATTAAAAATTACCTAATTAACAATTAAACTAATTTTAAATTAATTTGAAATTAGTATTGACCTCTAAATCGTCCAAGAAATTTAATTATATATATATGCACATGAATATGTGAATAAGGTCAAGAAAAATTTAGAATTATTTATATATATATATATATATGGTTAATATTTAGCTACTGTAAAATATTTAGAGGTCTATTATTTAATTGGCAATATTTCTTCACATTTCGCCTTTAAAACTCAGTACAATGTTATTATGATAAAAACATGTTTTGTCTCGAGGCAGATTGAGGAGAATGATATTTGGATATATTCACAAAAGCAGGTTCGTTATTTAAATTATTTTATGTACTTCCAAATGTCTCTATAATAATAATTAGCAGCTTATTTATCTCACAGCTGACTACCCACTTTTAAAAAGCTGAGAAGTATGACACACACACTAAACTTTCTTCTTACAATAGAGCATTTTTATAAAATTTCAAATCCGAGCTTTCATCGATTTACTTGCGAATTCGACAATTAATTATAATAGGAAAGTTCTAACGTCGATGTTTTAAACTAGAGGTAGTTCGCATCCGCTATGCCCAGATTTGGAGACAGTATGGTTCCTTATTAGAACAACACGAGGATAGTATTAAGAGCCCCTCCCCATGTTATTCGTCTATACGAACTCTATATCTGCTATGCTTAGGGCTGTCCAATTTCTCGTTACGTGTAAACCGAATATAATTTGAGGAAAATGCAAGTTTCAACATTATAGAGTTTTATTCGACGGAATTCATACAGAATTTACGTCCATTATATAAGAAGAGTGTGAAAGATTTTATGGGACAGAGTAAGCAAAATACACCAATAAAAAATAAATTAAATCAAATTATTGAGCAAAATACAATTAACAGAAAGAAGCCAGTACCGATAAATGAAATGTATACATATATATAAAACAATAAATAGAGAATATTGGGTAAATTCAACTGTAGAACAACCGTAGACACGTGTGTCTGACTCATTGGTCGTCATCTGTACGGTGTAGCCAAGGAATAAGGAGATGTAAGTGTATTCCTTACCAACTTTAATTTATATATTTATAAAATTATGCACTTCAAGGGAGTCCAAGGTAATTTAGGGAAATCTACGGAAATTTTAACAAGAAATCTAGGAAAATAAAAGAAATCATCTCGCAACCCTGACTTTTTTGATTCAGTGTAAATCGGTTTGTGATAGTTGAACGTGTTGTCATTTCATAATGTTGAAGTGACAATGTCCCGTACGTGTATAAATGATCCAAATAGTTTTGGTTATGTATGCGGAGAATTCACTACCCATCAGCATAAGCGGAATATTACAATTTTAATTAAAAAAAAATATTTTCATTATTTTGGCTTAACAATTAAGCATCAACGCAAGCCACGGGCTCCCAGAATTGGCCGAGCACGCTGAGCCGTTACTCTGAGGGGCTGGTCAAACTGTAAAAGAACGCGCTATGCCAATTCTAAGACCTATAATTTGGCGTGAACAAAAGGACCATTCAACTGGTTGGTACTTTTGCTGCACGAAAAGTTTTGGATCAAAAGTTAAAAGAAAAATAGTGATGCTAGTCTGGCCTCTGCTACTCGTCTAGTACATCATTCGGAAGCCTTGCTAGTGCCTAGATCCATAGATGTTTTGAGTGAAAAATATGTTGTTACATAACCAGAAGAAGCAAGTGTGAAGTTATCGACCAGCGATGTGGAATATTTGCAATCTGAAGAATTCGAGCCACACCGAATAAATTAGTTAGAATTAATGATCTTATTCGAGACATGAATTTGTCAAAAACCAAAGCAGACATACTAGGATCTAGACTCCAAGGATGGAACTGTTAGCTCCACGCACACATATTTCTGTGTATCTCAATCGTCAGAAAGAACTATCACAGTATTTTTCAACCGAGGAGGATTTCTCATATTGCAATAATATAGAAAATTTGATTTTGGCATTGTATCGCCAACATCATCCCGAAGAATGGTATTGTTTTATCGATGCTTCGAAATTTAGTATGAAAGTTGTGCTTCTTCACATAGGAAACGTTTATCCACCCATCCTCGTTGGTCATGCAATCCACTTAAAGTAACTTATGAGAATTTTGCTGTTCTTCTAGACAGAATTAAATACAAATTGACCAACGGTATATCAGGGCATATTTGTGGCCAGTCAGGGCTCAGTATATTTCTAGACGAAAGAATATATTTCATAAGTCACTAGTTGAACCTGATAAAAAAACTTCTACCGCCATTACACATAAAATTAGATTTGATCAAAAATTTCGTGAAAGCAACGGATAAAGATGACCGTGGAGTTTAATACCTTAAATAAAAATTTCCTAAACTCTCAGATGCAAAAGTTAAAGAGGGAATTTTTGTAGACCCCAAATTAAACTTCTACAACAAGGTAAAAAATCTGAAGAAACTTGCAGCGTGTTGCTTGGAATGCTTTTAAAAGTGTAATTTACAATTTTCTAGGAAACAGAAACTCTGACAATTATATAGCACTTGTTAATGTTGAACTTACAACTTTCTATAAATTAGGCTGTAATTGATTTCCTCCGAACCTCGGCAACGTGAGTGATGAATATGGCGAAAGGTTTCATCAAGATGTTTTTGTTATTGAAAAACGATATCAAGGCAAGGAGAACATGTGAAGTGCTCGTTGATTATTGTTGGACATTGATATCAGAAAGTGCCGAAGAACTATAAACCAAAAGTAAAATGAAAAACATTTTAAACATGGCCAATACTGTACAGCTCCATGTAATGCACATACCTAATTAATACGATTTAATTTCCTTTTAAATATTTCTTTTCAAAACCTGACATGCCAGAATAAATTTATTTTTATTACTATTGTTAGATAATGATAAAAGTGTACGTGGAAAAATCTCCAATAGATAATAAAATAAATACATACACATATAAATTAAAATTCATATATGCATGCATAAAATTGATCTCTGCCCTGGTGAGTGTGCATCAATTTTATGCATGCATATACGAATTATAATTTATATATTTATTTTCTTATATGTCGGACATTTATCCACGTACTCTTTTATCATTGGATATCGGTACGCCACCTGTTGGCGAGATAGTTGGATGCATACATATATCTGCAGTGATCTAGAATATGATAACTTAGTTATCGATAGATCACATGTCCTTGACGCGTTGCTTTTGCATGGCTGATGTCGCCGAGATTTTCTCACAGGTATCGGTCATGCAAGGGGACGATATTGAGGGAGACTTGGAGATCATTTGTCATTCCAGGGCAGAGTGTGCATCAATTTTATGCATGCCTATATGAATTTTAATTTATATGTGTACCTATGTATTTATTTTCTTAACTATTGTTAGAACTAAACAAAATTGTACATAGTCTCTAAAGAAAAATGTAAAAAATCAAAATTTGTTAACCAGTGTTAATAATTAATAAAATGAATGCAGATTTCCAATGTATATCTATTTTATTAATGTTTTTCATAGCCTGCAAGTTTTATTTTCCGGTATTTTACTTTAACTACTAACAATCAACTTCGAGTTCAGCTAGACCGCGATAAAAGAGTTATTATAAATCTGTAAGGATCACACGTCAGTTATCACTACAAAATACAACTTGTATGATAGTTATTACGTGAAACGCCTGTTTTACTATTGCAAGATGATATTTCCGTATTTTATTGGATGCTTTACAAAAGCCATACGTTCGGTGTTTTCAAATCCATGACCTACTTTATACCTACGCAGTTTTGTTGAAAGGATTTCATCAACGTTTGTTACATCTTTTGATCAAAAGAAATAAATTGCATTCGACTTTATTTTGAAGTTCGAACGTGTTTATAAATACATAAACTAGAACATCAGTCGGTGTGCAGATGTTAACTTTATTGTTTATTGGTAGTTTTCACTGCATAATGAATTTAATGAAAAGAATTAAATCCCGTTGTTCTCGTCTAGAGTTTCACATTCCAACTTGGTAAATCAGTAATAACTTGAATTAGTGTGGTGTACATACGTATAAATATCCTTGATGTTCCATTATTAGCTTTGAAAGACAAATATGTATAATCCAAGTGTGTTAGACAAGTTGGAGACATCATCAAGTAACAGGTGTTTTTATACGCAACATTACATAAATTAATTTTAATTATTTACTCTTCGAGGAGTAGAACTACGTTTATAAATAGACATTCAAGTATTTATTTTTATGTGACCAAGCTTGTGGGTATAATGCGATCGAGACAAAAATATTTTCTTAGTTCTTTAAATAATCTGTGCGTATGGGAGTTCAACATTTTTAAGTGAAATTGAAATGCAGATTGACATCAAAGGATAACAACCATGGCCGACTGCCAAATATTAGATAAAAACTGGCGCCTTTCTCGATTTATTAATAATAAAGTAAGATGTAAGATTTCATTGAGAACATTTTTTTACATGACTTTATATGATCAAAAATTTACTATGAAGGTAATATAAAAGCGGAAAAGTAGTTTTTATGCTTGCTGATAGTAATTAGTACTAAAAGTTTTGAAATAAAAATTAAAATTCATGTAAAGTCGTAGAAATACGAATAGGTCTTTACACGCTATTTACACCGTGTCCAAAGTCAATGTTCACCACTGTTGATGGTCTTTCTTGTTTTGATTGATTTCACAAAAACATATTTTTTCGTGTACTTGATAGAAATTGATAATATTGATTAACCCAAAATAATTAAGTGGGAATTTTCTTGTTAGCAACACTTTTCTTGTTAGCAACACTTTTTTTTTATTCATTCAATTTATCAGCATAAATTTTAAATGTACAATTGGTTAAATTAGTAAATGAGATACCAGTAGATGTGGAAAGTGACCGAATTCAGAAACTGACAAAGTTGAGTTATTCATTTTTTCACTTTATGTGGCTGAAACTGATGTCGATGTTGACGGTGCACAAGTCTCTTCAGTTAAATTACTGAAAATTCTTTTTGAAATTTTCACTTTGTTTTCGATGCTATCTTTCACATAAGCTTCCGCGACTCAGCTACTACGCCAACCACCGTGTCTCTTCAAAACTTGAATGTCGGCTGGAAATGTCGCAGAAGTTCTGCGGAAACAATGTCCTGTGAAACTGTTCGAATCCGGAAGCCCTAAATACGCAGCAATTTTCCTTGGTATATTATAGAAGGTGTTTATACCGATTGGTTGCACAGTGCACTTGCCCTGTTTATAACATATAAACAGTCTACGATGGTCCACATGCTTCGGTCTCAAATTTAAATACTTCCTGTAAAACTCAATACCATTTATACCAGTTTCCGACGTTACTGTGAAGACACGCTTTTTTTTTGGTTCTTGTGTCGTGTAAAGTAATCACCAAAATCGGTATCTTGTACATCATCAACTTTTAAGAGACGTAATTCTTCCGCCCGACAGGTTCCTTGCAACGAAACGATTGTCACTACCTTCGTAAGAATAAACCTGTTATCAGGATCATTGTTTAAGAAACCCTTTACATTATCAATTGACAGAACTTTTGATTTGACGGATTACACTGATAAAAGTAAAATGAGAATTTTTAATATTGATTGAATCGGCCGTTACTTTCTGGAACTCCATATTAATTAGGGTTGAAGTAAAATAATTTACAACTAATTTCCAGTATAATAACACTTTATTTAAAAAATGTTTCGCTACGATGTAGCTTCTTCAGGTATTGCATTATTACTCTAGTAATGCAATTATTGGAACACCGATATATTACTTAGATGAAACATGGGTGAACGCGAGCCACACAGTGAAGAACGTGTGGGCAGACACATCAGTGCTTACTGCGAGACAAGCATTTATAGATGGTTTGTCCACAGGCCTTAAAAATCCTTCCGGAAAAGGAAAAAGGTTAATTATAATACACATGTTCTGACGAGGAATTTGTAGAGGATGGCTTGCTACTTTTTGAATCTAAAAATACAGGCGATTACCACGAAGACATGAATGCGGAGAGATTTGAAGAGTGGCTTCAACATATTCTGCCCAACTTGGATAACGCACCATATCACAGTCACAAAATAAAGAAACCACCTACAGCAAACAACCGCAATGCTGAAATTCAACAATGGCTTGTAAATCAAAACATACCATATGAAGATGAAGTGGTGAAGGCAGACTTATTAGCATTAGTTAAGGAAAATGCGACCAGCCTTGCGAAATATGCTGTAGATGAGATAATTGAAGCATTAAATAGAAAAGTATTGCGGCTACCTCCATGCCATTGTGAATTAAATCCGACAGAGTTGATATGGGCACAAGTTGAAGGGTATGGTGCTATGCACAATGTGTCATTCAAACTGGAGGATGTAAAGCAATTATTTCAACAAGGCGTGTTCAATATTTTATGTGAAAATTGGAAAAACGCAATTAAACGTGTGGTTAATGTGGAAATCAAAATGTGGGAACTTGTTAATTTAATAGATTGTCAAGAAGACTCATTAATCATAACATGTGATGATTCCACTACATCATCTCCTATTGAAAACAAATTAATAGTGAGACTGATTTGACGCTGTTTTATTTAATATGCTCTTTTTGTAAATCACTGCTATCTTATACTTTATTTTTTATATGTAAATTCATCTATTGATGAATCAATAAACACATTTTCTTTGTATCTTGCAAGTAATCATAGAAACTTGCCGTTTTCTTTATTTCTTCCCATTTCCCCAATTTACAAGGGAATTGGACAAAAAATAAAAATTAAATTACTTTATATTTATTAAATGTGCATTTATTTAGAAGAAAATTATTCTTTGATTTCACCACTTTAGCTACCTACCTTAAGCTTGCTTTAAATACATTGTTATACAAATGCAACTACCTATATACAGAATATTAAACAATGTTGTTTATTATAATGTAATATTCCAAACGTCAAACAAATTATCATATCACAACATTTCTTGTTCACATATACCTAAAGAGAGGACAGTTCTTGTATTTTATTTTCATTTCATTTTCCTTTCGAGCTTATATTCGTTAAGCGATGTGAATTTGCCTTTTTAAGCTATTACGTCAATGCAACGTTGCTACTGCATCTGTTCGGCGATTCTACTATACATGGAAACACGTGATAAATGTTAAAAGAAAAAACTGTATTTTCAATCTTACCAATTTTCGAAAGAAATAAGAAGATGTAGAGCACTTAAATCTCACGAAATTAGAAAAAATAACTAACTCAGTCCATGATAATGTCATAAAACCAAAACAAACCAACACTATTGGCAACGATTTACTGTTCATAGATAACGTGACTCCATAATTCTTTTGCGGAGAGTATCGTATATTGAAATGTCTTTTGCGATAGATATAATAATAACTAAACTAATAATTATGAAATGTGAAACTTTACTTTCTTTTGGTCTCTATCACGGTAATACTAAATTTAATAAAAAATACACAATAATGCTTATTTATGGCCCTTGCTGTCTTCAAATGTTCTGGTGTGTTATTTGTAAAAGACATTAGTATTGAAGTGTTTCTACTTTTTACCCATGTAAAAGTAAAGGCTATATAGTCGATTAGGTAACGCAAAGTAAAACTTTTACACAATATAATAGAAAAATATGTTTTTTAACATCATGTCCAAGACGTTCAACTTTGGAAGCTTTTTTTTTAAATACAGTAATAAAACAAACACACAATGGTATCACTTTGCGTCAAACTTATTTATCTGCTGTATAGTCTGTGGTTATACACTTATTACAAACTAGCACTCAGAAAGTACATAAATTAACTGTTCACAGTGCCTTGACAAAAGCTGCTAAGGTAATAGTGTAAATTAATAAATCATCTTCAACAAAAATGTTTAAATAATCCATGTAAAAATCTACTTAAAATTTTGTGTTAAATATATCGCAATTATACAGTAATAGTTGGGTATTTAGCATTATATACAGTGTGTTAGATTTTATATGTGACAGCAAATATATCGGCTATAGTATGAAAATAACATACAAGAAACTTATTAAATTATTTATTTTTAACAATGTGTCAAAATTCGAAAAAACAATTGAACATCAGGTAATTCAGGTAAAGCAAATAAATTCATATCTTAAATGGAAAGTACCCAGTATTATTGTATATTCTGAAACTACGTGAATTTATCTTTACAACGGTGTATCATATGTTGTACTTATATCAATAATTTTTGCCGTAATAGAATAAATAACAGAGCAGTTTCAAAACGTAGACATTTCAAAAAAAAAAGTATTTTCCATTCTAAAATAAACATAAAATGATCCCATATGAAATTAAATCGATTCACAAATTTAAGAGCTGCTGATTCTGATAGGAGATGTAACTGGCTTTTGTAACAATAATCATCATTTATAATTTAAAAAAAATGGAAAAAAGTTAGTGATATATGTGATATGGCCGTTGTAAAGATAAATGCATGTAGTTTCAGAATATGTAACAATACCGGGTACATTCCATTTAAAATATCAAATTTATTTGATGTTTTTCTGATTTTGACACATTATCAAGAATAAATAATTTAATACCTGTCTTATATATCATCTTTTAATCATTATAGCCAAGATATTATGTAACACACTGTATTGTATAGACTTCACATCAACTACATTGATTTTATTTTCAGTTTACATCAGAAAAGTTCACAAATTCCTGCAAAAATTTAAAAACTACTTTTGTAGAACGGAGCTTCTAGTGCTTATGTCCCCAAAAGCACAAAATTATTGTCTTACAGCAAGCATACAAAATACTATAAACAGGTGACTCACTTTAGACTTCTATTTCACAGCCTTCAATTAGTCACTTATTATCAAATTAAAAATTCTCAATTGCTATTTGGATTTTAAAAGTTCGACTTGTTTATAATGGATTATTGTGAATGTATTTTAACAGTCGCTACCTCGAGGGAACTCTGATGTAATAGTAATCTAAATTAGAAATTATTTCTGAATCTAATATTACAAATACGTTTATCTTCATTTAATATGTATTTTAACTGGTATTATACATAAATACTATAATTCATGAGCAATAAATAATACACAGCAAGGCAATTTAATATAAATAAGTATTAATATTTTTGTTACAAGGTTTCGGCAGTGAAATTTTTAATTTAGTATTCCGTTTATCTCAAAGAAAATAATGTGGTTGCGTTAACAGTTTTCAATGTGTATTTTTTTTACACATCGCCTCAACCTACTTGAATATTAGGACACTAGATAAAATGTTCGGACAACAAGAGCATATTTTCATCCATAATTTTAAATTAACTTTCTCTACTCTTGATATAATAGATATGATAATCAATAATGTATATAACATAAAAAATTGGTTGGCCAAATATTGATATATATAATATTGATACATATTATTCTTGGTACATACGAACTTTTTTACGCCATTCTGTTTAACTTAATTTTTAATGCTACCAGAAGACGTGTAATCTATTTTTAAAATTACATCACAACAGTGTTTTCTAAATAAATAAAAAAATGCAACTATAGTAGAAGTTTTGAAATGGCCAATACAATTAATAAAAAAACGAGATGTGGCCACCACAGGACTTTTTTTTATACGTATGAGCGTTTCAAATTATGCACAAGTTGTTCTAATTTGTTTTAAATATTTTTATCTTCTTAGAAAGATAAAGCTGTAAGTGTGTTAGGTACTGCAAGTCAAGTCCAAATTTTAAGAATTTTTTTTATGCAAAAAATATTCATATTCCAATTCTAAGTACTTCTATTCTCTTAATAAATCTGCGAGATATTTGTAAAAAAAATGCTACTCGCTAAGAGTAAAAGTGTTACTTTCGGTCCGAATTTTGAAATTTCCTTAATACAAAAAATATTCCAAATACAGCTCCAAATACTTCTGTACTCTTGATAAATATATATACAGTGTGTCAATAAAGTAAGGAACACCCTAAATATCAGCTTTAAAACAGATCTCTAGCAAAAACGCTCAGACACGTATTTTTTTATTTATGAAGGCGCATTTTCTTAGATTAAATTGAAGTATACAGGGTTATCAAAAAAGAAGATATGACGTTATCATGTGTTTTTTTAAATGGAATATCCTGTATATTTTTAAGAAAATCAAAAGAGCTTCTCATGAAGATTTCAACGATATATGAGTTGTTGGGGATATCTTTAATATTTACTTGTAGAAATTGAAAAAACACTTTTGGTGGAACTACATGATAATTTTTGGTAATTTTAATCTTTGAACGTTGTCATGACAGAATTGTCAGTATGGAAGGTGACGTCTTATCTAATTAGACAGTGACTAACCACCGTTAGTTTGTTTGGCCTTGCTTGTTTTATAATTGCCATTTCTTTTGATAAAAATGGGTGTCAGTGAGAGAGAACGGATTGAGATTCTTATGATGATTGGTTATGGTGACCGAAGAAGGAGTACAGTGGAAGTTTGCGAACTATTTAATGCAGCGCATCCTAATCGGCAACCAATAACTCGCTCAACAGTAAGTAAAATACTTCTAAAGTATGAGGAGTACGGAAATGTTAGGGATCTACCTAAAACTGGGCGACCAAAAGTGGATGATGAAACTAAGTTAAAGGTTCTTTTGACAGTGCAAGATAATCCGAATTGTGCTACTCGTCAAGCAACTTTAAACTTTAATTGCAGCCTTGAGACTGTTAGAAAAATTTGGCATAAGCAGAAATATCATCCTTATAAAGTGCATCTTGTCCATGAATTCTCGGAAGATGATTTTGATCGCCGAAGATGATTTTGATCGCCGTTTGGAGTTTTCAGAAAACTTGCAAATACTTTGTGAACGTGATTAAATGTTTGCTAGAAACATTTTATTTTCAGATGAGGCAACTTTTTCTTTAAACGGAACAGTTAACCGACAAAATTGTAGATACTGGACAGAACATAATCCTCACTGGATGTAGGAAGCTCGAAGTCAACACCCTCAGAAGGTGAACGTCTATGCTGGAATACTAAAAAATAGGATTTTAGGACCTTTCTTTTTTGATGGAAATTTAAATGGGGATATCTATTTCGATTTTTTACAGTTAGAGCGTCTTCCTGCGCTTGTGGAACTTTATCCTGATCCAAATACCCCTGACTTACTTTATTGACACACTGTATAGAATGCATAATTTACGACATATTTGGAAAAAATCGCTATTCGATAAAAGTAAAAGTATTACTTCCGGTCCAAATTTTGGAATTTTTTTCATAGAAAAGGTATTGAAAATTAAGTTCTAAATACTTTTATACCGATAATGTACCTGTCTAAAAAGCATGACTCGCGAGATATTCGCAAAAAACTGATTTTCGATAAGAGTAAAAGACCTACGTCCGGTAGGAATTTCGAAAAACTTTTTAAATAAAATTCTTCTTAAATTTAATTATGAGTACATATGAATTGTGTATAAAACTTAGTAGTTGACGAAATATTGGCAAAATTTGATTTTTTCACTGAAGTAAACTACTACTTCTGGCCTGCCGATTTTACTGAAAATCTAATCGGATCTCAAGAGGGAAATGATATCATATGGTATCAGGGGACTTCAAAACATGGGCATCTGCATCTCGAGGTCGAAAATTTTCATTATCACAACACTTCCTTTACTACGTATAAGAAAGTAAAAGTAATTACAAAACACTCCATAGTAATGAAAATAGAATCTGAGAAATAAAAATACTAGTAACATGCAGTGACCATAAGCTACAAAATATTTAACAATATATTACTAAAAGAACACCTTTGCCACACCAATGCACAGAAAGCTACATACGCTTTTCGACAACTATGTTGTCATCATCAGCAGTACCGATTAATAAAAGCCGTGTTGCCTGTATACAGAGTGGTTGGATTTTCATTGTACACTCAATATTTTCATTGAGAGTATTATATTAAAAAAAAATCAAAACGTGTCTGATACTATTTTTTGCCCTCTTTCTAATCCTGTGAAATATGATAATGTCGTTTGAAAAACAAAAGATAATGTAATTTTTTTTAAAATTGAACACCCTGTATATTATTGGATATTTTAATAGCTTATTCAATTCTGAATATAATATCATTTATTTTTTTTTCCTTGGGCAATGAATAACGCCATAATAATAAAAAATAAAAAAGAAAAAGTATGCTTTGAAAATATGGCCGGGTAAAAAACAAAATATTATTTAAATGTCAGTTCGCATACCAGTTGATGAGGTGACACAGATTAGTGATTAGTGAATCATTAGTGATAGTTTCTCTAGATTATTTATTAAAAATGGATTACTATTACTATTGCAGAGAAAGCAGATATGTTACGATGCTTTTATTTATCAAATGATAACTGCCGTCAAGCTGTAAGTATGTATGTTAATCAATACCATGATCGAAGGCAACCGCATTGGAATACATTTCTAAATTTACATACTTCATTAGTGAGGTACGGAAGTTTTAAAAAAATAAGAAATGTAAGAAATAAAAATATAAATCAAAACGATGCAGAAGGAGATGAAGTAAATATTTTGGCGTATTTTAGAGCATAGCCCACTTCTTCAACTAGAATTGCTGTACAAGAGCTTGGCATCAACAGGTATAAAATCATGAAAGTCCTTAAAAAGCACAAAATGAAACCCTATAAAATTCGTTTAGTGCAAAATTTACAACCGCTTGATCTGCAAAAACGGATGAATTTTTGTAATTGGGTATTAAATGCTGGAAGGCAGTACTTGTCACACATTTTATGGACGGACGAGGCAAATTTCCATAGGAGTGGTGTGTTTAATAAACACAATTGTCATTTTTGGGATGACGTGAATCCTCGTAGGATTCAGCAAACTCGATGCCAAATACGTTTTTCTACAAATGTCTGGATAGGTGTTATTAGGACCCTATTTTTATAACGGCACACTTACTCAAAATCGATATTTAAACTTTCTTGAAACTGAACTTCAAGAATATTTAGACAATCTGCCTTTAGCTATCCGGACACAAATGTGGTTCCAACATGACGGCGCACCACCGCATAATGCACAATCAGTGAGGAATTTTCTACAATTAGAATTTGAAAATAGGTGGATTGGGAATAAAGGGCCACATTTATGGCCTCCGAAATCACCTGACCTCTCAATATTAGATTTTTTTGTCTGGGGATTTATAAAAAATAAGGTATATTGCATTCTGTCGAATACCCTAGGAGAACTGAAAAATAAAATACAATTGGCAGCACAGGAAATTACCCCGGATATGTTAAGAAAATCCAAAAATAATTTATTGCACCGAGCTCAGATATGTATCAACCAAAATGGTGGCCATTTTGAACAATTTCTTCAATAGGATATTTGCTTTTTTGTGTTATTTTTTTCCATTTTTTTTTAACCAATACATAATGTGTTTTTTTATTTTTTGTTATTATGGCGTTATTCATTGCCCAACGAAAAAATAAAATAAATGATATTATATTCAGAATTGAATAAGCTATCAAAATATCCAATAATATACAGGGTGTTCAATTTAAAAAAAAATTAGATTATCTTTTGTTTTTCAAACGACATTATCCTATTTCACAGGATTAAAAGAGGGCAAAAAATAGTATCAGACACATTTTGTTTTTTTTTTAAATATTATACTCTCAATGAAAATATTGAGTGTACAATGAAAATCCAACCACTCTGTATACGCCGTAGCGTATACAGAATAGCACTGATTTGAATTTGACAGGGATGGCCTTTTTATACCTGAAACGCTTAGGCTTAGCTAATACTAACATCCTTAACGATACCTGTTCATTTTTATTACTAATATTATTAAGGGCACCTGTTAATTTTCCCAAACGTAATACTAAAATCTTACCTTTTAATACTGATATTCTAAAAATTAACAGGCTGTCCTTTGCGCTATTAGCGTTAAGTGCTTTAATTAATTTATAGTTTTCTGCGACGGGCTTCTGTAAATATAATTATTATGCCAGTTAATGGCAATACAGACATATTGAATTTGCCGATCAAATACAACAACACGCGCTATTTTGCATGATTATTAACAGCTAAAAGCCAGTAGTCTTATACATTATATATTGTTTACGTAACGTCTACATAAATAATATTTTAATTATAAATAATCGTTACTGTATATGAAGAGTAGCGACAGAGGGAATTGGCTATATAAAATTATGTTGAAAATGTTAACAGTCGATATTAAAACAATATGGAATATATCAGTTTCACACATGAAATGTAACATTAAAATTACTTTCCGCCTCAAAATATATATTCTTCAAATAAAATTATTTGGAATGAAAAGTGAAGTACCAATTTAATTTTACGATTATGGGTTTGAAAGGAAGGGACTATAAAATTTTTATGTAGCGCTTCATATTTATTGTTCGACTTACAAAATTTTCAAGCAAATATGTTACAAAAAATAATACAAACAATTTAGTGACAAAACGTTTCTCTCTTTAATATAAAGTAAAGTCCAACATTAATTAAAGAAGCAGATACTATTACATATTCCCTTAAAAATCTATCACTGTTGTACTTAAAAATGTAATAAAAATACAGAGCTTTCTCCTTGTAACAGCTTTTTAATATTTTTTTTTTGCGATATAAGCACATTTATTTAAATTTAATTTAAAAACACACCAGGGGCAATTTTTTTCCAATGGTGGCTTTATTTTTGATAAAAATACTGGTTAGTACAAATTTGCGTCTTCCAACACTGCTAATGAGAAATTAAGGGCGTTCTAAAAGTGCAATAATATTTTTTACTGTTGGATTGTGATTGGTAGTTCAGTTTCAGACTGCAGACGCAAACCTATCTTGTTGTCAATAAATTATTTCTACTTTTATGATTTTGTTATAAGTATTTTACATATTTCCAGGTAATTGTTAATTTCGTTTGAATACGTTTCGTATTCGTTTTTTCATTTTCCACAATACTTTTGCATTTGTCATTAGGAGTAGCCCAATATTTATAGAATAGTAGGTATAGGTTGCCTCATATCTTCGAACGATAAAGGTTGTGTTGCGCGTCAAGCAACGTGTCCAGGAGTTGTTTGTCTATTTATTTTGTATATATTTATGGCTCTGGTGTTATACTTATTTTGCAATTTGTGGATGTCTATTGTATTCTATTCTGCTATTCGTGTCTATAAGAACTTAAAAAACAATATTGGTCGTTTGTATTCGAGCTAATATATTTACAACAAAGTAAAACGTATTTATAAACAATAATAAACAATTCTTAATACATTATATTTACATTTAGATGACTCATGGAATCATTTGTAGCGTTGCTACATGCAAAATCAGTTCCAAAAAATCAAGGTAGCTAGTAAACATATATTTTTTTTACATTTTCTCTATCAGAAAATGCTACCGGAAAGATAAGTTTGATCCTGATAATAAAATATAATGTAGTCAGCATTTCCTACTGTAAAATTATGAAGAGGAATTGCAGGCTAGGCTGATGGAATCACACCCTACAAAACTTAAAAGCGTTGCCATTAATATGGTCTAAATTATAAGAAATCACAAAAAGGTCTAAAAAAAGTCCAGAAAAGAAGAACAAGAGATGATTGCAGCTTTGATTGATGATGCCACCGAGACAGAGAAAGAAGAATATTTAATAGCAAAAACTTAAAGCATGCTAAAATTATAAATATAAATATTTCTCAGCCCCCAGACATACTACAAGATGATAGTTGACAACAGTCAAAATAGCATATCATTAACAATAACAAAAGATGTACAAAGACATGGGTTACTGCACATTGCAAGCTATATTGCTATAAGGAATTCAAAGGTGTACCCAGTTCTTAGAAAATTACACACCAAATGCAGGAAGCACTTAATTTGCACAGTCATAATACCTATGCCTTCATAGCTACAAAGTCTCTATTTTGGTGGCTTAATTAAACCTTCAGAAGAATGGATGCAGCAAGTAGGAGAAATGGAGCTTCATTTTGAAGCCATCCACAAAACTAAATTCAGCAATTCTATAGGAATTGTAGAGTTTATCCAGTATTGGTAAAGGGTTTTTGTTGACTAAGCACTATATTTGGTTGAAATTCCTAAATGCCAGAAGAGATGCAACAAAGTTGGGAAAAAGACATGTTTCTAATATATCCAACATCAAAATTCCGAAAGAAAAATTCAAAAAATATCGAATTAAATATAAAATTAATGTGTAAATATCTAATAAATGTTTCGTAAATAATTTGTTAATTTCATTTCTTAATGAATCTATGACACAATTTGGAAAAAAAAATTATATACTTATGATCCTATTGTTAACAACTGTCTTGCATTTTTGAACCATAGTCAGAAGCTAATAAAAATTTAGACATTATTACATTTTACTTACTGTGTCAACTGAAATTAGAATAAATAAAATAAACACTTATTAATTATTATGAACTAAATAATTATTAAAAAAGTAGAGTTTGTGTATTGAATTTATTTTTAATCGTTATATAATGTAATGAACATAGGCAATTCACTCTGACAGGTACGTTTATCTTTGATAACAGTAGTTACAGTCTTCTCAACAAAAAGGTTGCCAATCTACACGAGCCGAGCGCATTTAGGACGGACTTTAACTTGAACGCGAATAAATTGATAACCCCAAGACACATATAAGACACCTTACAAACGCACACAATAAACCCGCTTGTTAAACTACTACGAACAAACAATACAAACAATCTGGGTGCAATACCAAGTATGAAATATCTAAAAAAAAAAAATTACGACAGACAATCGCGTATATATAAATTCCTCTTGAAATGCTGAGTTAATAAAACACTCATTTATGGAATTATAGTGGTATAAAAAGTATCAAAGTTGTTTTATTTATTTGTAGTAGGAATAGCCCAAAGTAAAGGTTTCCAGTATTAATTTTTAGATATGTAGGTATACAGGGTCAATTTTTTCCGATGTTTAGTACCACGATCCCGGAAACTACAAGAAATAGATATTCGGTAAAATGAGAAAAGAATTGCAGTTTTAATAGCTCTATTTAATTAGAGTTTTGTTTGTTGGTAAAAGTGCATGGCTTACTAAATATTTTGCTGAATTTTTTTGTTATTTCGGTCTTCTCTTAACGAAATAATTAATTGAAATTAAATTAAATAATTTAAACATGTTTTAAATGCATATTTCCTAAATAGTAAACATATTTGTAAATAATGTCTTATATTTTTATAGAGAAAAAATTGAGTTCCCTTTCCTTCTCTAACTAATAAACTATTTCATTGGTAAACCTCATATTTCTAAAAATATAAATATAACTTTTTTCACTTCAGTTGTTTATGATTTTATGGCCGTTGATATACCAACCTAACATATACATCTCATTCGGATTTATTGGAACTAGTAAATAAAAAATATATTTCTGTGAATGATATAACTCGGCCACTGTAAAACATGATGACATGAACAACATAATAATATTAGTAAAAATATGTATATCTGAATATAAATCAGTTCTGATCAGGGAATTACGTCAACGTTAATAAATTAAGTCGGCCAGCGCACGTTCTATCTATTGGCGAAACATGCGATTGATTGGAATGATGTAAATAGTGAATGACATTACTATTTGTCGAAAAACGTTAGCAATAAAAATCACTGTCATTTTTATTTATACTAACCACATCTATGAATCAACAATATCGCTGCCCTGTTTAGGTATATACATTGAGCTGAAACAACTTCAAATTACATATTATATTGATTTTCATTTGGAATATTCTTCTTTATTTAACGATTTCTTGAAAATAAGTATTCAACAAATTTCTTTACAGAATATCACATCATTCACGTCTCATAGTACATATAAGCAGCATAAATTTGCTATGTAACGTTTTTATGCATATTTGAACAGCATTATATACTATACATATACTTCACGATGTGTAGTAGAATTGGATAAAAATTTTATGCTTGGAATATATTAGTATGTGAATAATGCTTCAGGTAATGCTGTAGATATTCAAAGTTTTGTTTGTTTGTTTATTTTAGTCAAAAAAAACTAGGACACGTCAAAATAAGAAAATACAAACCAGCAGTAACACTGCATATACAATACAATAAATAAATCAATATACAGACAAAAAAATGTAAGTATAAATATAACATGTTAAAATAAGACAGCGATTAGTCAAAGCTATGTAACAGGAATTCGTCCACACTGTAAAACACATTTTCCAGCAGTAGCTTTTTAACCGCTCTTGCAAAATTGTCAGGCGGCAGAGCCTTAACGGCATCCGGCAATTTATTGTACAATTTTGGACCCCAGTAGTCCACCGATTGTTGGGTTTGCTTTATACGACAGTGGGTCACCACCAGGTGATCTCTATTCCTTGTTATGTGGTCATGTATGCTTGAATGTTTTTTAAAACGAATCTTGTTTGTATGGACGAACTTTACGCCACACAAGATATATGCACCCGCAAGTGTCATTATTCTTTCTTCCGCGAAAACTCGACGACAAGAGTCACTGTATTGAAGTCCACACAAGGTCCGTACGGCACGCTTTTGCAGCACGAAAACTCTCTGCGCTTCTGGGGGCCATGCCCCACACCAATAAACCATATGTCGCCATATTATGGAAATTGGCATAATAAGTCAATTTTGCCGCATCACGACCAACCAAATGTTTTATCTTTCTTATGGCAAATATCGCCGCACTTAGTGTCCCCATTAGCTGTGATATGTGACCCTTCCAGGATAGTCCGTCATCCACAACCAACCCCAAAAAAAGAACCGCAGCGCCACTCTTGTTTCCCGAAAAGGAAATCGTTTGGGTTTTGCTTTCGTTTATTTTCAGTTTATTCACATCACACCATGTTTTCATTGAAGTCAGTTGGTCCTTTGCTGTTCCCACTGAAGGCACATCCGCGCTCTCTACAACAAAGGAGGTATCATCAGCGTACAGACACACTTTGCAGTCACTCAAGTTTGCTGGTAAATCATTAATGTAGATAATAAAGAGAACAGGCCCAAGGATCGAACCCTGAGGCACCCCATACTTAACAAGCCGTGGTTTCGTTGTCCTATTATTCCAGCTAACTGCTTGTCTTCTGTCTTGTAGGTAGGACCTTAATAAATTATACGCCACGCCCCTCACTCCATAATAATATAGCTTGTGCAACAGTATATCATGTGGAACCGTATCAAAAGCCCTGCTCATATCACACAATACCAAGTCAGTTGCCTTACGGTTGTCCCTGGCAGTCAGTACTGCCTCAACAGACTCAATCAGAGCTGTAAGTGTCGATCTTCCCTTCCTGTACCCATGCTGTGCTTCTGACAGTAAGTTCCATCTCTGGAAAAAGGAGACAAGTCTATTTTTGATAAGTGTTTCGAAAATTTTTGATAAAGCCGGCAACAGAGATATCGGCCTATAATTCTCAACTTTCGTTTGATCTCCCTTCTTGAGCAATGGCGTCACCTTGGCCAGTTTCAGTTCTGTAGGAAATACTCCCTCCTCAAAACACGAATTTACCAAAAGCCACAAAGGCTCAGAGACCTCGTCCGCAACCTCTCTGAGTAAATCGGCACTTACGCCATATATATCCTTACTCCTCTTGCTCTTTAAGCCACGTATGGTTTTTCTAATCTCTTCCAGATCTACTGCGTGTAGATACCATGAGTTGACTAAATTTTTTTTTATGTTGCCAAGTAAAGCACCAACTTCTATATTCGATTTATCAATTTGCTTGATCCCAGTCTCTCCGATACTGATAAAGTAATCGTTAAGCTCTTCCGATGTAAGTTCCGCACACTGTCTTGAGTCAGGTTTCTGTTTACCGCACTCGCTATTAATTATGTGCCATACCGCCCTCTGCGGGTTCTCAGAGGTGGTAATATAATTTTCGTATTGTTCATGATCAATTGCTTATAGTGCAGCTTGCGCTCCCTGTATACTTCCAATAGTTGAATATCCTTTGTCACCTCAAACATCGTATATAGAGCATCAAGACTGTTTTTGTAATTTTTTATTTCTTCAGTTTTGTATTGAAGATTGAAATTTTTATATATTTTTTTTTCTACTACAGGGAAACAGACATTATACACTGCCATAAAATTGTTATGAAACATAGTATACATATCCTGAGCACTACAATGACTTAAATAATCACTCCACGTGATGCAAGACAACATGTCTTTAAATAGTTTAATCTGATTCTCGTCTATATTTCTAACCATTCCAACGCTGTAATTTTTAAAGTGGTTATCCCTATTACCTACAATCTAATTATAAGCCAAGCGCATGAAGCATATGTATACATTTCATTATTTAAACAGTGAGAAAAGGAGAAGGCAGAGAACATTATTGCAAACTTTTACATGGAAGACGACTTGAATGCATAATAGAAGAAGACGCAAAACCAGTTCAAGATACCATTGTAGAAACATTATATTATGATGTCAAAAAAGCTTTAAAACGAGCAAAAAAAACTGATGAATATAATCATATGTGTAGATAATAAGGTTTCTGATCTTTGACTAAAAAATCGATCTCACGAATCGATTCAAGTCGTAGTCTTTAAATCTATCTGTTGAAAATCGCTTTCTTCTGGGATGGTTTTTTATAGGATAAAAAATCGTGCACGAAAACTCTGTGTTTGTATTGGACAAGATTTTAAAATAACACTAACAGGAGGAGCAATCTTTTATATAGAATACGACTTGATACATAATGGAAGAAGACGCAAAGCCATTTAAAGATACCAACGCAGAAATATTACATTACGATGACAAAAAAGCTTTCTAAAAGCAAAACATTGATGAATATAATCATACGTATAGATATTAGGGTTTCTGATCTTTGATTAAAAAATCGATCTCACGAATTGAGTGGAATTGTAATCCATAAAATCTTTATAGGAAAAAAATCGGAACAGAAAGATCGATCTGTTGAAAATCGCTTTCTTCTGGGATGGTTTTTTATAGGATAAAAAATCGTGCACGAAACACTTTGTGTTTGTATTAGACAGGATTTTAAAATAAACACTAATAGTAGTGTTTATTATATTCATCAAAAAATTGATGAATCATACGTATAGGTATTAGAGTTTTTGATCTTTGACTAAAAAATCGATTCGAGTATGTAGTATACAAGTAGTATATAAGTATATGTTGTTCCTGCGAATTCCAAAATTTAGTGGGATCGGTAGATTCTAAATCTGAAACTTGCTCTAACCTTTGAAATCGAGAGGCATATCTCCTCTAAGCTGAACATCTTGATAGCGCCCTGATACCAAAAAATTGGTTCTATTTTATCCGACAGCAACAGAAACCTTTTTAGCTGGTGAAATATAGAGTTTCACCAAGTAGTACAGACGGACTGTAATAATTTAACGGGAACTTGTATTGTTCGGTGCCTTCATTAAATTATCCATTGCCACGACGCTATGATTAACGTGCCCGACAATATCTTTGTCTTTTTGGATAAGAGTTGTAACAATTTTCAAGTCTTTGCCGGGTTGAGGCAATTAATAGTGTGTAGGCAAAGCAAAGCAAATAAGTATTGCTGCCGTACAAATCAGTAGGTAATAGTTTTCGTTATATTCGAGGTATTATCTGCTACCTCTGCCATTACATTGTCTGGTGTTATATTCCAGTCGCTGGACATATTTTTTATGACACGACCCAAATATTCTGCATTCTGCGCTCATCTAAAGGTATGACAGCAAGCAGAAATATCGAAATTCGGATTCCTCAATAGAAATGTATTGGAAGCTTCTCGTATTAAGAATGCCTATCCATACGTCAGTAGTTAAGCTCAAACCTGGTACTTGTGATATTTTTCCTTTACTTTCATAGACGAATATTTATATTTCATATCAAGGAGTTTAGCTACGCTTATTTTGGATGCACACACACAAAATAATCTATTCTAAGAACAATTATACGCGTATATGCTTCACCCATAATCTGAATTCAAAAGTATAACTCTCAAACTAAACATAAATTGCTTGGATTTCAAGTATGTAGAAGTTTATTACAAACTTAAGATACGTTTAAGTTATATATTCAAATTGACTTAAGAATTTGAAATATTCATTCCAAGAAATTGTATCATTTTGAAAGAATTATTCTTACATTGTTGAACTCAATACATTCCAATTTTCAATTCAGTATATAAAAACATTCCTATTCTCAATTCAAACGCACTTTTTACATACCGGAAATATATCGAATAATCGTTTCAAAATAATATAATACAATCCAATGAATACTGTCATATGCTCCTTTGAGTGCTTTATCTTTATTGGCAGGAATATCATAAATTTTTTTTAAAATTATCATCAGTTGGCGCATATATGAAGATATCGTATGGTTGTTATCAATTATTTTTATTAATTATTTAAAAACTTGCTTTTCCTTTGCAACAATTTGCCTTCCACCAACTCTTTTACTTTATTTAAGTTTGCAGATATCACTGTGTTTCCCACTTCTTGCCCCTTTTTCTGTTAATTTCTTATATACCCTTTGTAAAAGCATATTTTTTCCCATTTGGTGCTGTCGTGTTTGTCTTAAGAGTCATCGCGACGGACACCTCTGAAGTTGAAGAGTATCACTTCTGCTTTATTTATTTATTTATCTGTTATATATAAAATAAACTGCTCGTGCTGTAATGCTATAATTACCATATATGATCCTTCAATTAATCAGTGTATGTAACAAAAATTTTAATACCACTTGTAACGAGGCAACTAGACCTGAATTGAAAAGATTTGGGCTTCCCACCGGTATATTCGAGTCTTCTAAAAAATGTAGAAGTCTTGATTTGAGATCTCTCATATTAACATTGCAAGAGAATGTAGGAAACATCATTTTCTATGGTATAATCGAATTGAAATTCAATTCTAGGGAAGGGGGAATGGAAGCTATTGGATTGAGCAAATTCGGTTCCCGAAAAGCTTAAAGTCTTCTTTTCGTCTTCTGATATTGTTTCTAACCTGTCAAAGAAATCTAAACTCCTAAAAGATTGTGCTGAACGTCCTGGAGTTGTCATCTCTGCCGATCGTACTCCACTTCAGCAGCAATTATTCAATGCAGCAAAAGCTGAACTTACTGAACAAAAATCTGATGGAAGAGTGCCAAGAATTAATACTTCGGCAAACAAACTCAACCCAAAAGAGTCTCTAATTTAAGGCTGTATTACCAAAATGTTTGCGGCTTACGCACGAAGTATTAGTTTTCTCCGGGTCTCCCATTTTTTAATGGATTTTTCATTATTTAGACATAATCTTCAACCAGACCCAAAAATTCCTTTCTGCCAATAGGGTATCCCCATTCTGCTCGTGCTAATATGCAGTTTTCTAGTTCACTCTCGATTTCTGCATTAAATGGAAGATCTACATATCACTCCCAATAACATTCATATACGTCTTTCTACCATGAAATCTTTGAAGTGTAATACTTCTCTTAAGTTTATACTCTTTTGCAGCTTCACAGTAGGTCAAACGTTTTGAAGCAACAGCCTCATACACTGGGTTTTCGTTTTCTACAGTGTAAGCGGGTGAGGGTTTCTTTCTAGGCCAGCTTCGTGACATTTTCACACTCTTCTTTACACACCAAAAATAATATAAATACGATTAACTCTTTGTTTACAATTCCCTTGCCTTTTAAGTGGTTTAGTTTGTCTATATCTACTCTATACTTGAACATAAATTTTATGTCTTTATTTACCTCAAACAAAATCTCTAAGGAGGCAAGACTAGATAAGATTGTAGCATAAATTGAAAGTATCTAATGAACGGTTCACACTTTAAGGTTATAATTCATCAACAAATCCACATTTTACAAACATAAATTATAAAACAACGAGTAAAAGTCTAGGTGAAAGGTAAGCGATGTAAATTTTACCAAATGTAAAAATATAATATTTGGCACTCGAAATCAGGCTCTCAAAGTAAAAACTTGAGTATGGTTAAGTGGTACTTTGCTGCCATTTACCAAGTTAGTAATTATTGTTTTCTACAAAAACCCCAATTTACATTTACCCCACTTATCTATCGAAAAGTTTTAATTTACGATACATTCAGATGCACGCATGGGTATGTAATTATTATGTATTAATCATTATGAATGTAGATGCATGTAGGCCACATAACCACTTTATTGGAAGTCATTGTACTGGATATACGTCGTGCATAAATAACAGTGAAATTGAATTGTAAATCAATAACAAAAGGAAGTAATGTTTGGACAGTGTGAGATTACATGTAGATATATTACCTACATTCTGTAATACATTCAAAGGTAATTGTCATTTACAACATTTCGTTTGCGTTTTTGTTAAGATATAGTCTAAAGCTAAAGCTATTTGCAAACAATGGCAAACTATTACGGAATTCATTAATTGAATATGTAATTGGATGAATTAGAATATTGTTCCACTTTGCTATTTTAATTTACTTTTGAAGAAAGAAAATCCGAAGTTTTTAAGCATTGTTTCGAGGTAGTTTGTTTTAATTAATGTTATTCGAAATCTTCAACTTTCATTGATGTGCAATGATAACTTTTTCTTCATTGTATTTATCAAAAGTAGGTATGGCAAAAAACACAATATTAATAAACTATTATCGCCTTTCATGGTTCTGAAAAAAATCTCTAGGAAATTTAGAACTAGATGCAAGAGGGTAAGAGATTCAAGCTGTAGTCGCTTGGAATACTACCTTAGGAATCCGAACTAATAATAATGATAATTTTAGTAATTCAAAGACTAAGAAAAATGCAGAAATAATGTATACTTAAATATTATAGGTTACATCAGGAAAGTATACGCATAACACATAACAAATTTATCAAACTGTTACTTAAGGTTTTTAGGAAAAACAAAATTTAAAAACTTTATCGATAGAATAGAAAGACCAAGATTTTTCGACACTCCTGCTCTTTCACTCTTATAGAAAAATAGTTTTTTTGCGAATATATCGAAAATTATGCGTTGTGCAGAGATAGTATTACCTATAATTCGAGGAGAATTTAAACTAGTTTATAAGTTCATGAATAAGAAGAAGTTGTATCCCGTCGAATGAAGAGAACAGGGCGTTCTACTTTTTCATACGTTGTATAAGAAAGTATTGTTATGAAGAAAATTGTCGACCTCAAAATTTTTACAGTCGACTGATAACGCAAAAGTTGTTTTTACACGCACCTCTCTCTCTCTCTCTCACTCTCTCTCGCTGTGCGCGCGCGTCTGTCTCTCTATCTCTTTCTCTTTGTACGTATAACTACAGTAGGGGCCAAACGGTTACAGCTATAAAAATATTTACGAGTATAATCTTCCTCTTGAGATTTGATTAGATTTTCAGTAAAATGGATTTCTCTATACAAAAGTGTTCAAAATTCGGACGGGAAGTAACACTGTTACGCAAATGTTTACTTTATTAACAAGATATAGGATTTAAACTTAATTTGGAACAACTTTTTTATTTGGAACGCACATACGCATAAGATAGTCGTGTAGTGCCCACACCTTATATTTTTATTTGGCCCCGGCTTTTAATATCCCCATCTAAGGTAAGCGAACTTTTAACACGAAACTATGTAAATCGTTTTATCCAATATTTTTATGCATTATTTGATACAAACGAAGAATAACAAGATATTAAAATTTATGCTGTGTTACGTATAAAAATGAGGGTATCAAGAGCAGCAATCCGACCAGTAGTGACTTTTGGGGCATACACAATGAAGCTGACAAATGTGGAAAGGAAAAACTGAAAGGTATGGGAGGAAAATTGTAAGACAAGTATATGGCTCGAAGAAATTGGCGGATGGAGAATAAGAAGTTCATTAACCTTCTTTGAAATACAAAACATATTGAAAAGAGTTGAAATCGTAATATACATAAAAGTACAGACTCCGATGGTACGGCCAAATAAGAAGGATGAGGAGGACATGGAGAACAAACACATGTAGAAGTAGAAGGAGACCGAGAAGCAAGTGGGAAGATCAGGTGATATAGGATATTAAGAAATTGATGATTGATGCAGCACAAATCAGAAATAAGCGGTCACAATTCCTAAGGAAATGTATGACCCTATATATGCTTTGTTATAATACAGAAATGTTATCGCCACAGACTATGAGTTACCAATCAATAATTAAAATAAAATAGAATAAAATGCACTTATTGTTATATTATTGAAAACCTTGCGTGTAATATATACATTATGTAATTTTTATTACATGTGTTGTTAGGTAAATTTCTATTTAATTAGTTTTTTTGGTTAAGATAAAAATTATTTTAGATGTTACTTTTAACTACAATCAAAATTAATAATAATATTGTTAAAAAAAAACAAAAAAAAGACTACTCTCTTTTAAACTTGGGTTAGCTTAAGGTAAGTAATCATTCAGGATATTATTTTTCATAATTAAGTAATGAAAAATATATATGTGAAGTATTTATTATTTTTAAGTTAATAAGCACCCAATTCCATAAATTTATTTATGAATTTATATATAAACTTTTACATACTCTGTTTATTTGGAGATTGTGGCTCTTTTATTTCTGGAAATCACGAAAATATCTCAGTAATATATAATTCAAGATTACTTAGACACTTTGCAAGTTCATGGGTTTTCTAGTTAGGCAAGCATTCATTTATTATAAAAATAACTTACCAAAATAGCCTTTTCTAAGGAAATCCGCGAGAGCCTTGTTCTGGCTTTTATTGTTTATAACGGCTAACGTGCTGTTTCTTTCTTCACACTTCCACTTCGCTTTATCCCATGTTTCGTACTCACTACTAAAGTAGTAGCATTTATTGTAGATGCGTAAGAAGTCGTTGGGACAGGGGTTGATTAGTTTTGGTTTGTCGCCGAGAACTGCCAATATATATTGTATTATAACTGAAATGACAAAAAAATCATAAATTAATAATTTTAAAGAATAAGGTATTTAATTGTAAATGAAAATAGAATGTGTTTTTATATGTTTCTGTGTCATAATCTACTAGTTGGCATATAACTTGACTATTTCGCTTATCTGCTGTTAACCCGTTTGCAACCATTCTCTCTGTAGGAGAACAAATTACAGAAACCTTTATATAAATTATTTAATACAGTTAAGAGAAAAAAAGTATTACATTTAAGCTCGAGGTTGTGTTTGAAAAAAACAATACCGAGAGCCAAAATCTAATTTCTTAACTCCTGTGTATAAAAAACACTCTTTTTTTTTCTGTGACGGGAAAACGACGATTTATATCGAAACAAACATATTATAACAATATATTAAAGTCGGAAAATCAATCGATATGTAATTTGAAGTTTTGAATTGGTAGGCTGTTGTACTTATAGCGACATTGGATCTGCGTAGTAAAGGAAACCTTTAACGTAATCAAATATCTGTAAATTCAAATTTATTTGGTTTTAAAAATTTGCGAACTTAAGTTATTTATTAGTTATATTGAATATTCAAAGTTCAAAAATAGACATTTTTAATTCAGAGTTTTCTCTCAGTCCACCGGAATTAGTAGAAGCAACGAAAGTAGCATCACTAAACTTATTGCTAGCTAAACAGCGGAAAGTTTACGAAACTGCATACTCAACATTCATGAAATGGAAGGTGAAAAAGAAATGTAGGTCTTTCTTGGAGACGGTGTTAGTGGCTTATTTTTCGGAACTGACGCAACAACAAAAACTAGTGTGGTCGAATTATTCAATGATTAAAAGTACATTAGAATCCAATAATAATGCAGACATTTCAAATTATTGCAAACTAATTACATTTCTGACGCAAAATGAGAAAGATTACATGCCCAAAAAATCTGCGATTTTTACGAGTACTACACACATTAACGATTTTTTAAATAATACTCCTGATTTTTATTAAATTTTATTTAATGTCCAAGGTTGTTGTTGTATTTAGAATTGCAGGAGTCTGTCGAATTTGTGAAATTAGCCAAATAACACTAGATGATATTGAAGATTCGGGAACGTTATTAATTGCGAAACTTAAGGAAACAAAAAATGATGTAAACACGAGTTTTCTAGTTACTAAAGAATATATCAAATTTTACAGAATGTACATATAGCTCTTCGTTCAACAGTAGCAAAGGATCGCCGCATGTTTTAAGCATATTGCAATGGAAAATGTATCAATGAAGTTGTTGGTAGAAATCAGTTTTATTAGGTATCTATAAACAGTAGCCAATTTTCTTCCACTTGAAAATGTTAAGTATATACAGGTCATGCATTACGAAGATCGCCTGCTACACTCAGTCTGGAGAAGACTTGATGACAACAAAAAAACAAGGCGGTTGGAAGTCATCAGCCGTTGGTGAAGGATATGTTGATGAATCCGTAGCGCACAGGACAAAAGTAGCTAATAAAATGTTTAGAATGTGTGGCAGTGCATTAGCTGAAATAGGACCTACTTTACTTCTGGACCTACTTTGCGTCCAGGTACATCAACAGCAGTTGTGTCCATGGCAGAAAATATGATTATTTCAACTGAAAAAAATTTCACTGTAGTAGACTTCCGAATCGTTCAAGGAACATGTTCTTCATGAAATGCACATTTAACAACTGTATTTTTTGACATTAAGGAAATGTAACTTTTTGTATAATAAAATATTAAAATTAAATACCTGCGTATTCTTGCTTATGTGTACATATCCGAAAAAAAGTATTTACTCATTTTTTCTCGAGTAAAAACGTAATTTCATAAAAAGTGACATTTTGTTACCTGTTAAGAAAGAGAAAATGTCAAACTTTTTTCCCGTCACAGAAAAAATTATAAATGTATTACAGAGTTTTAGATGGTTCATATCTCCTACATTACAAAAAAAGAAAAAAGCAGTAGAGGGCACCATTCTACAGCCAATCTCGAACATAACATAAAAAAACCGTATTCGCAAGCACGTTTTTGTTTTAAACTTTTTTTTATAATTTTTATTTAATTCGCTAAGTATTTAGTGACCTTATGCAATGAAATTTTAATCGAAAACAATAATTTCAATAAAAATAAATTGCTCATGGGTGGGGACAAAGGAACAATCACTTATATGAAATTTTTTCTTTGTTCTATTTCAGCATTGATACAGTGGAAATCACGCCTATTAGCAGCGCTATATTTTATGGACAGCGATATAAACGCTGTGGCTAGGGGCACGCGAGCGTGCCGATTAATTTGGAATTATAGGCACGTGGCTGACGTCACTGCTGTTATGACATTATCATTTAACGTGCACCTAAATTTGAAATTAGAGGTACGTCAAATCATTAGTTTATTCTGCGCCAATCTATAAGTTATGAGAATAATTAATAATAGTTTTCATTATTAATTTTTTTTAAGGAATAAATAACAATTAGAGTCAAAATAAGTCTTTTTATTACAAAATTCAAAACATCAAATTAACAAAACTCTTACAAAGGATAAATAAAATATTATTGGAAAGTTTTAGTAGAACATTCTGTATCAAAGGATGCTTTGCTTATAGCGTCTAGTTGATTATTTAAAATAAATGTGAGAATGTCTTGCTTTTACTATTTTTATTGCGTTTATTAAGATTTATTACTGTCGTAGAATCATGTCCCTCGGGTCGCCCCTTTTCTTAATTTTTGAGGGCAACACTAATGATTTTAATAAATCAGTTTCAATATTTTCATTATTATTATTGTTATTACTGTTATCTTCATTATCACCAAAGGGTTCATCAACAAATGTAATGTGTGCCATGTTTGCTAAATTACTTGTATTATCTGTCAATTCACTAATATTTCCATCAGACAATACTATTCTAACACTATTTTGCTGTGAGATCGTTTCTTAATTATTATAGTATGCCTCAGTACTTGTTTCTGTATCGATCAGATCACAATTTGCCTCACCTGTTGTAATATAATTCCCACTTAATAATTGCCACTTCGTTTCTAGTTCTCCAGTAGTGTTCCATTTTCTTCAATAAATCTAATCTATAGTTGAATTCACTATTGCTGGAAATGCTAATTAAGTTGATTAAAGAATTCGTAATTAAAGTGGCTGATTTTCGTTTTTCGGTTAACGTCATCACGTTAGGCTTTTCGCTTACTACATGTTTTGCTTTTGCCACAATATCTGACTTGGTTGTTGCAATTCTATGTTTTGATAAATAATAATTTTTTGTCCATCGTATGTGACACAAGTAGTTTGAAACATACCGTCATTATATTCCTTTAATATTTTTACTTTAGTGATTAAATCTATCCGTTTCTGGATATATGTACTTGAAATTGTAACCTGTTAAAATATTCACACACTGCAATAAATCTTTTTCATGGTTTTGAAATCGGTGCAGTGGTCGCTTCAAAATGTGTTTAGCTGCTTGATTGTCGATTATCGATTGATTATGGCTGGAAGCCGGAAAATTCCCCGAAAACAATTCACCGACGGAAAATTTCCCGACTACAATTCACCGACAAACAATTCCACCACAAACTAGAAAATGCATATTTTCCCCGTTTTTTATCCACGTGCTTTTAATTTCAGATTTCAGGGCACGTTAAATGATATCGTCATAACAGCAGTGACGTCAGCTACGTGCCTATAATTCCAACCTAAGCGGCACGCTCGCGTGCCTCTAGCCATAGCGCGATATAAAACGTTAGAACTAGCAATTGAAAAAATAAACTCTACGGGTGATAATACTTCAGCACATATTTTACTTATTCCGTCCAAAGTTGAAATTCAAACCGATGAAGAAAATGTCGACGAAGATGATTTACTTTTTTCTTTCATTCCCAAATATGTGCCAGGTGAGGTGGAAGCTGTTAGGATAGCGATGAAGAAGATGAAACTATTCCTCTTTCTTTAGAATACAAAATATGCTACGTAAGACGACATAATCCAAAAAATACAAAAACACATATACCAATTTGGAGTGCTGATATGAAATATTTATAGGAAATTGAAGAAACTTATACTCAAGAAGTCATCGAAAAATTGGCGAACAAATTGAAAGATTTAACACAACTGAAATTATTTGAAAAATTATTAGACGTAACAATTCTTGATAATATTGTCAACCATTATATTCTAAATGTAACTGCCAACGACATCAGAATATTTTTAGGTGTATTATTGTTTAATGGGTGCCATAAATTTGGGAGATCACGATTATATTGGAGTCTCAATGAAGATTGCAATATGTCTTTAGTTGATGATACGATTTCAAAAAACAGATTCTTTGATATTAAAAAGTATTTACATTTTGCAGACAACACTGCATTAGATTTAAAATACAAAATTGTCAAAATTCGACCTCTCATGAATTTACTAAACAAAAACATCAGGCAGTGGGGAATGTTTTGTGAAAAACTTTTTATCGATGAAGCTATGGTATTTTGGGCGTCATAGTTCAAAACAATTTGTAATAAAAACTAGACGTTGTGCACCTCTATATAGTAATTATTGCTTTGCATATGATACGTATTATGGTGCAAAACCTAATCCACCTGAATTCGAAAAAAAAATACCACTCGGATCTAGTGTAGTATTAGATTTGTTAAAAGTTGTGTTAAAGCTATCTAACCATATAGTCTTTTTTGATAAATTTTTCATTAGCCTTGATATAATAGACGTAATAGAACAAAGAAATGCCTCTTTCCACTCAAGCAATAATGAAACAGAAACCATAAGTATGACACGGAGGACAATGTTTTGCTTGTAAAGAGGGAATATAATGACGATGACACCATGTATTTCCTCTTCAAACCGTCAAATGATAGTCACCTGCTGAAAAGAAAAAGCTTGATATTCCTCAACCAAAATTATTTTCTAATTATAACGCTGGAATTGGAGGTGTTGATTTACACGACCAAACTCTTCATAATTACCGAATTTCCATATTTTTGGAAAAAGTGGTGATGGTCACTCTTTATTCATTCCTCAGTATGACCTTGGTAAATGCATGGCACTTAATAATAAAATTGCAAATGAAAATGAAAACCTCGACTGAGGCTTTACACTAGATGTTACAAGATAATACGACCTTTTGAAAGGTCAAGAAAAAGAAGGCACAGTTACTAAAATCATAAAGGCAATTGTAGAGGGACATTTTCCAAAAAAATATGTAATATTAAGATAAGAATACTCAAAACTATTTTTTGGAAGCAATAGAGACCATACCAAATGTATTAATACTTGACGTATATCTAACATATACATAGTTAAATAAATTTGAAAAAAACTATAAATTACTCAAGATTCAGTCGTTTAAAATAATACAATGTTCGATATAGAATTAATTTTTATTTTTCCTTAAATTACCTGAAGAAGAAATGATAATAAATGTCGAAATATTGAAGATAATGTAATTTTATTTGTTTTTTTTATGGTCGCTATTGCTCAGGACTAAGAGAAAAACTGCTTTTTTTTGTTTTATCAACATTTATGTAAACAATACATACATATATATAGAGAACATTAATATTAGCAAAAAAAAAGATCATTGAAGTTAACTAAAAATATTTTTATTATTATTGAACCTGACCTATAGTTCACATTGAACTTGAAAGAGCTTTCTAGTAAAAATAGTGTAAAGATTTATCGAACAGTTTATTAAAAACGCGAGAAATGAAACCGAATTATAAAATAGAAGATTTTTTTTACGTCTACCAAAATGTTTGTAGAAGTAAACACAATTATTTTAGTCTTCATATTCTATTATTTAAGTCGTTGCACGGTGCGTGTTCATTTAATCAACGGCGAAATAAAACGCCAATTTAATTAACGCATAAATTATAAATCACCAAAAATAGAGACTGTAATGTCAGGAATGGGTTATAATATGGATCAAGTTAATGACACCGTTTAAGAAAAATTAAAGAATTCGCTTTTATTATTTGGACAAGCACGCCGGCGATACACACAACAGATGTCCAGTTTTCTTGGTATAAATAAACCCACGAGATAATTTAGAAATATTGTTAGAAACCCCGCCTTTTGGCATCTGTTCAATGAATACTTTCGTGACTGAATTCAGTCTAATTCGTATACGTTTGTAGTGGATATAGTATTACAAAAAATGTAATATTCACATGTTTTCATTAACAATTAATTGCGTATTAATGTTAAACAAATATAGCCCATACGAGTTTATCGCCTACATTTTATTGTTTACTTTTACGTCAGAACTACGCTATTTTCTGAGGATATTTATATTTAAGCCTTTTTGTTTTCATGTGTAATATATTAATATCTATAGTAAATGAACATGTTTTTAATTTATCAGTGTTATAGGATAAGTAGGTGACTAGACACCAGCAATTTCTGCTACTTACAGTACATCATATTTTCAGATGCGTAAAGTTAGTTATCTATAAGTACTAAGTAAGTTATAGATTAAAAAAAGATAGATGTGTACATAATTGCCCTATAGAATATAATAAATTTGAATTGCCCGCCAATATTTATTACCTATAGCTGTCATACCAGAAAGTAGTATGTATTTAAATAGAGAATATTGTATGGACAAGTAATAATGGTTAATGATATACAGGGTGTGGCAACGACCTGTAATCGGTCCCTTACGGTGTACATATTAACTTGATTGAAAAATGTTTTTAGTAAAAGTTATTTGGGAAAGCACAGGCTATGACCTAAAATTACTTTGATGTATACAGGGTGTTTAGTTTCCTCCCTACCTTATATAAATTTCTTATTTTAAATAGAACATACTATATATTGTTACATTTTTGGATTCCTGGGCGCAATATAAGCCAAATTTTTACAACATATCATATGGATTAAATTAATGGTTTTCGAGATATTTCGTATTAAAGGAAAAAACGCATTTTTAATAATTTCTTAAAAATTTTATATCTCCTGCATTTGTACCTAATTATTTTGTAATAATTTTTTTACACCAATATAACAACAGTTCAAGATGCTCAGCCAATACGAAAAAATGTTCATTTTATAACATTGGGTGTTTGGAAATTGAACATGAATTTGAAAATTTTAAAATAGTTGTAATCATTTTTTTTCAAATGTAACACCCTGTATATTTCTACGCCGTTCGATGCAGGCTAAAGGCCGCTTTCGTTTCCATATAACACTTCATATACCCAACGTTAATGGTTTTTGAGTTATATTATGTTTAGTGTGGAGGATTGGGAATTCGAAAATAAATGTAGGCTGTGACAAGTCACAAAAAAAATGAGAATCTACGTAAATGTTAGATTGAGTCTTACTGTCAAATCGTATATAACTAATCATTTTTCTCCGTTTATTATTTAAAGATCAACTTACTTTTCTCATATTATTATACTTATCCATTACTTATTTATTTTTGGTTATTCATCTCGTGTTATCTACTATTTGTTTTTAAGTTTAGTAGTTTTTAAAATGAATTTTTCTAAAAAAGAGTTGGTCGATATGACATTTATTATTGGAGAAGCCCAACGAAATTGTTTATTGGCAAGTCGCTTGTACAAAGTGAAATACCCTAATCGCAGATGTCCTCAAATATCAGCATTTGAGCGACTAAAAGTGAGATTTATCGCTGATGGACATATAAAATATAATTTCAGTTTTCGTCCAAAACCAGTTATAAACGAAGGAAATGAAGAACGAGTGTTACAAGCAGTTGTAGAAAATCCACATGTTAGTATACTAAATATTCGTAAAAATCTTGATTTTAGTGAAAGATCAGTATCAAGAATATTACGGAAATACAAATTTCATCCGTATAAAGTACAACTGCACCAGGAGTTGCTACCAATGGATCACTACAATCGTATGCAGTTTTGTCAAAGGATGTTAGATAATGTAGACCAAAACCCAGGGTTTTTAAATAATATTCTTTGGACAGACGAAGCCATATTTCACAACAATGGGTATGTGAACAGGCATAATTATCATTACTATGCGGACGCAAATCCGCACCTAGTGAACGAAACCCATCGTCAACATAGGTGGTCGCTCAATGTTTGGGGAGGTACTATTGGTACTACCGTCGTTGGACCACATTTCTTTGATGGCCACTTAAATGGCGCAATATACAGAAACTTTCTTGTCAATGAACTAGCAGGATTACTAGAAGATGTACCACTGGACGTGAGAGCCAATATGTGGTATCAGCACGATGGAGCCCCAAGTCACAACAATGCGGCAGCAAACCAAATGCTCGAGAAATGTACAGAGAAAGGTGGATTGGAAGAAGGGGACCAGTAACATGGCCAGCTAGATCTCCTGATCTGACACCTTTAGATTTTTTTCCATGGGGTCACATTAAAGAAATTGTCTACAAGGAGATTTTAACTACTCGGGATGACATGAGAATCAGAATTACTTTAGCTTTTCAGGAAATAACACGTGAAACACTTTTGCGAGTCCGAGACTCTGTTCATCGAAGACTACGTCTCTGCATAAATACCGAAGGCGGTCATTTTGAACAGTTCATGTAATTTTGTAATGCTTTTTTGTTTTTGTTTAAATGTTTATTTATTGATTTCCATTAAAAATTGTTTACAGAATAAAACTATTTGTATCTTTTAATTGAAATTATTATTATGCAACACATTAATTAAGGCAATAACACATTCTGCTTCTAGCTCAATAAGGCTAATGCGATTCCTGTCGTTTGTTAGTCGTGGCTTATGTTTCAGAATCCCTATAGTATACAGTATAACTCCAAAACTATTGGCTTTGGGTATATGAAGTGTTATATGGAAAAGAAAGCGGTCTTTAGCCTGCATCGAACGGCGTAGAAATATACAGGGTGTTACATTTGAAAAAAATGATTACAACTATTTTAAAATTTTCAAATTCATGTTCAATTTCCAAACACCCAATGTTATAAAATGAACATTTTTTCGTATTGGCTGAGCATCTTGAACTGTTGTTATAATGGTATAAAAAAATTATTACAAAATAATTACAAATGCAGGAGATATCAAATTTTTAAGAAATTATTAAAAATGCGTTTTTTTCCTTTAATACGAAATATCTCGAAAACCATTAATTTAATCCATATGATGTGTTGTACAAATTTGGCTTATATTGCGCCCAGGAATCCAAAAATGTAACAATATATAGTATGTTCCATTTAAAATAAGAAATTTATATAAGGTAGGGAGGAAACTATACACCCTGTATACATCAAAGTAATTTTAGGTCATAGCCTGTACTTTCCCAAATAACTTCTACTAAAAACATTTTTCAATCAAGTTAATATGTACACCGTAAGGGACCGATTACAGGTCGTTGCCACACCCTGTATAATGATAAAATAAGTAACATCTCAAGCAAACGAGAAAACCGATATAAAAAGGGCACATTTCAATTGTGGCACCTGATGTACATGGACATTAAGTTGTATGCCAATACTGAGAAAGGCAACTGATCAAAAAGACCAAGACCTACAGATGTGATGATATCGGGATGGAATTCAGAATAAACAAATTGCAGAACACATAGAAGTCAGTGGCGGGTAGTAGAACCATACGATATGGCTAGGGAACAGCAAATGATTGGACGATTAGATCTAGACGAACTCTACAAATATATTGGCTTTAGGTATCCTAGGTGAATTGATCAGGATCAAAGTAAACATACAATTACAACACCATACAATAAAAGGGTAAAAGCAATAATGATAACAGAACTGACAGCTGGCAATAAAGCCAAAACCAACAACACGTTTGCAATCTCATTATTGATAAAAATATTCGACATATTTAAGTAGACCGAAATTAAGCGGATAAAGGTTGCAGATAATGTTTTTTTTTAATTAAATATCAACCAAATGATAACTAAATGAACGTTACTAGATTCAGAAAAAAATTACCTATCAGACTACAGAAAGAAAACTACTGGTCTCCATTAAAAAAAAGAAGTTGACTATCATTACATTATCAAGACAGCGTTGAAAAAAATAGGGATTATGGCCAGTTTATAGAGTATATCAAACCATTTTTATACTTTTTTTATTTATTGAAATCGGATAATAAGTAAAGAAGTTAAAGAATGGGGCGTTTTTTATCAAACAGTTTGTATACATGTTTGTAGACGGGAATACAAAATACTTGTGCTGATTTTCTACTATAAACTGTTTTATAATCAATTTTAAAGTTTCAATCAATTCTTTTAATATTCAAGCATCAAACGTAGCAATTATTAAAACGACCTTACCTATTAAAGGCTTGAGGTTAAAATGAAGTGAATCACCAAACGATAATTTTTCAATAAAGATAACATGGCATAGTCCAACACTATGTAAGATTATTATGAGTTTACTACAAAGTTTAAATTATTTTAAAATTGTTTAATTAATTTTTCAATTACAAACAACATTTTCTTCTTGGCACTTATAATTTAATTTGGAAAATTTAATTACAGAAAAGGCCCCAAGAGAAATTTTTGAAATTAAATTTTCATAATTAGGTTCGTTCAATTAATTTATCATTGCCAAGTGGATTCCATTGGAGGTGAAAATAATTTTAAACAGTTCGTTTATATGTAGAGCACGTTTTCACTCCAGTACCAGTTAATAAAAAAAGATATCCAAAAAAACGAGGCATATTTAACCTTCATGAATCTAAGGCTACGATACAATTCCTAAAAAGAAATTATGGACATTATTACAAGCGATAGAGCTTAAAGTTCACATGAACAACAATTAAATAAAAATTACAAGAATTATATGAAGATAATATTGCATAAGTACAATAAGGACTCAGCTGTAAATTTGTAAATAAACAAAAAGTTATATATGTTTATGTACCTTGTTATTTATAATAATATTAACGGATAAGTTAGTAAAAATAACATTAGGAGGAAGTAGCAGATAAGAAACAGTAATTGGTTTTTGATATCTACAAGCTGTATAGCTTCCAGAAATGAATTCTACAAGTCTGTAACTAAATGTACTAATGTACGCTGACGATTAAGCAGTAATTATTGACTCCAAAAATAAATTGCATTTTTTAAGCACATTAAGGAAAGACATATAATGAAGGAAAGTCAAAAGCAATGACATTCCTGTAGAAACAGTATAATTGACAAATATTTTGAAACTGATGAGGAAGGAGAAGATATAACAAGGAATTTACTTCTTGAGTGAAGGTATAGAATGCCGTCATGACTTCTATAATTTTATACGGCAGTTAAAAACTGAATAGTCCAAACAAAATATGCCAGCTAAATTAATTATACGAGAGCCTTCTTTAGGAATATTGCAGAAAGCATAAACTGAAATCAGGCTACCAATAACTGTGTTAGAGAAATTACTAAAGAAGGACCAACAATGGAAAACAGGGGAAAAGAAACTTAAATTGGTTCGGTAATATAGTTTGAACAGATTACCAAAGAGAATAATGGAGACATACAGAAGGAAGCAGAGGAAAAAAGGCAGACGTATAAAAGAAAGACGCAGTCAATTAGATAAATAGAACAGGAAAGAGAGAAAACTACGGTGACATGAATATTGTGGAAGGAAATAGACAATAAAGGGAAAATGGTAGAACGGACGGAAGTAAAAAGGAAAATTGCATGTTACATTTGGAGTTTTGTATGTCAGTGTTTTCCTCTAGCATTAGAACCTTATCTGATAGCAAGCTAAATAACGAATAATGAAATAATACTCAAAGATGGCGATTTTTCGTGCTAAATGTTTATACGTTGCACATGATTTTAAACGGTAAAATGGCGTAATTGATACATTTTTGAATAGCTGTAATCAATGGAAATGTTTAAAATTAAATGTAGTAAGACTGAACAATTCGTAAGAAGAAAAGGTGTGGTACTTATAGGTTTTAGAAACGTTCCAGTTATAGTCAAGTAAACTTTATGCCGTATATTGCTTAGTAACTTCAATCTCTATAAGCACAAAATCCAATAATCTATCAAAGCAAGTCATTAACGCGAGACATTCTAAATGATTTTCTTATAGTTGTAAGTAGACTTACTACGTCAAGATAATGTAAATATCAAGCCAAAAAAGTATTTAATACTTACCAATAAAGACAATCTCGTAGATGATTAAATGATGCATATTTGTCCGTTACTCGCACTAACTACACTTTCATTTATTTAGTGCGGATTTCATATCACATTTTTTAAAATTTGCATAAAGCTGGCATTTTCACCTCACTGATACAGACTGTTTTTTATGGCTGTTCATATTTTTGCGTTATTTTTTATTCTATATTTAGTTATATATGTTTACGTTGGTTATCTGCAAAAGATGAGAGAGAACAGTGAGAAATTAACAATAAAATTGCATTATTTATTCATTTAAGCAAAATACAAACACGTACTGTAAAAATGTAGGTATGCATTGTATTTATATACTCAACATGATCCAGATAGTGAGAAATAACAATGCAATAACAGGAATGAAATTGATATCAAAATTTAACAATAATAACCTTTTAAAAATCCAAAGAACCTATGTCTTTTAATATGCAACAAGTGATATTTTAGGTATAATGTGTCTGAAATTATTAAATTGTGATAAATATTTAATTTACAATATAAATCACTTTGGAGAGTATCCTAAACATTTTCGGAAGAAGAAAGAAAACAGTTATTTACGAACAAAGTGCGGGAAGACTATTTTCCCGCATGAGCGCACATTGTAAGCACGAGCAATCGCAGGAAGCGTTATAAGAGTATTTTATAGACTAAATTTTATTACTACCAAGTTAGATTTTTTTCTAAATGTCCCAAAGTACCAGTGTTTTTTTCAATTTTTACAGTCGCCTCAACCGGGAAAACGGATTTCCCAGTCGAGCTACACATGCGCCAAATGTCACTTTACAGGCGGTGAGTACAAAATAGATATTTTTATTGATTCTCAAAATATTCGCCTTTAAGTTTTAACCACTTTTGCATTCCAAGAAACCGATTGTCGAAACATTAAGGGGATATTAAAGCTGTCGAGAAAGCAAGGTATTGAATTATCAGTTTTTTTTACTATTGCTCAAGATAGAAATGTGAATTTTTTTGTACAACTTCAATATAGATATGAGTACACGGAAAGGTTGTCAGATTATGTAATTTTTTTTCACAACCATCTATTTTTTTTATTCCAAATTAAAGTAAAATGTACGTATGTTTCTCGGTCAAAATCTGATATAATTAAATGAAATTGATCAAAACGGATGTAATTCCCGTGTAAACCAATGTTTTCTTGTGAGATATAGCTTTTTGAATTGCGGAAAAAAGTTTAATTTGACTAATTAAATTAAGAAATTCTGCAGTATTTTATTTCACTTATTCTCTTCTCACTCCAATTTTAGCAAATTCGACTTTAATATCCCCTTAATTCCAATATGATGTGGGTATCTCCTAAAAATTCCCTTTAAATGCTTCAACGGCCACTTCCGGTGTCGAAAACTGCTCACCACGCAGTTTGTTTTTTGTGATAAGTCAGGCGAATACGGACAATGGGTCATTACTTCAATATTATTTCCCTTTAAATAACCGACCGTTAGATGTGCTATGTGGGAGTTGACGATGTCGTGGTGAAGGATGATGCGACGATGTCTGCTGTTTTTTTTCTGATTTCATCGAAGACCTAAGGCAAGCAAATTGTTGTATAGCAACCAGCGTATACTGTTTTTACTATCACAAGTATGCATATATACATTTGTACGTAAACGTATATGGACATAGAAGTAGGTACCTCGTCCCAGAAAAGCGCAAGTCGTTCAATCAACGAAGAAGGTGATGGCCACAATATTCTAGGATTGTGAGGGCATTTTGCTAATTGACTTTAAAGAGCGCAATACAGGTGTGAACGGTACTTATTATGCGTCTTTATTGCATAAAGTAAGGGACAGTATTCGTGCAAATCGTCGTGGAATATTGACAAAAGATGTGTGATTATTGCACGACGATGCTCTCGTCCATACAGCCGCCATTTCATAAGCTGCCATCCGCGAATATGGCTTTCAAGAATTGGAACATCCACCGTATAGTCCGGATATAGCTCCTTGTGATTTTTGTTTGTTTCCTAATTTTAGAAAAGATCTTAGGGGACGTAGTTTTAAGGACGACAGTGAGCTGCAAGCAGCTGTTATAAAACATTTTGACGGAAAAACTTCAGATTATTTTTACAAGGGTATCGAATTATTAATTAATCATTGTAATAAATGTATAGAAGTTAGGGGAGATTACATTGAAATTTTGTTCCAAGTTTCTTTTTTGCATATCAGGCAGAGAATTTTTTGGCGCCCACCTCGTATGTACGAATTGGGATACACAGCATACACCTAGGTGTCATTACCAACAGCGAACGTTCGACCGGGAAATACTCTTTCCTGCTCGAGCAACACATGCGCCAAATGTCACTTTACAGGCGGTGAGTACAAAAATATTAATTTAAAGTCCATTTATTGCTTTGTTTACTTTTCAAATTAGTTTGTTTTATTTCAAATTTATTTCTGTAAGTTTATAGCATTTATCGATAGTTATTCCACCTAAGATCTATTTTAAATCCTTTTCATTGAGTTACATTCTTGTAAAGTATAATAACATTTTTTCTTTTAATGATCTTGCATTTAATTTAGAGATTTTATTACTAAAGCTTTCAAAATGATTTGGAATGGAAGAATAGACTGTGGTTACGTTTCCTATTGGGATTATTTTATGTCAAGACAAGTTGCCTTTAAACATTAATTTCAATATAGTGAATTTTGTAAATGCAATGTTCCCACTACTTCTACGAAACAATTATAAAAAATTATTTATCAATTGGTTGCGAATTAAAATTGGTATTGGACAGTTACTATCATCACGTCATTTATTACATCAATTTACTGTGTACAAACACACATAATTATTTGTCTAAATACGCAATGTTATTACATATGAACCGAATATCGAGAAACAGGTTGAGAGTGTTAATTATCATTATCACCATATAATCCACTAAAATTAATTACTTAACTGTATATTTGATCTATTATTAGAAACTTTTAATAGCTTTCAATGCCTAAGATACAAATAGTTACATAAACGACAATTTTATTTCACATAAAATATTGAAGGAGTGAATATAAACTCAGTTGATATACCCTCTTATTCGATTTAGATGATAAACGCGTTGACGCATCTAACGCGTTTTACTTACACCCTTCCTTAAACTGTAATTTTGATAATTTGAGGAAGAATATTGTTTAATTAATTTTAAGCGCCGTGTTTTTTATTCTATATACCTAATAGTTTTAAGTTATCGCTTAACATTAACATGTGCAGATAATTTTGCAATAATATTTTCTCTTAATGAAGAGGATTTTAACCATGCCAGTATTTGCGACAGTTTTATAATCAATGTTAAGAATTATTTTAATTTTGTTATTATAAGTAAGTCGTAGCACTAGTTCCTTATATAAAACAATGATAAGGAATTTATAATTTCATAATTATAATTTAACCGTACACCTGTTATTTTTCAAATGATTATGTGCTGATAATAATTATTAACGTAATGAAGTTGCTTCTCGACGTTTGGTGCCATAAGTACTAACGTTGTACATATTTAGACAATCAATTATGAGTATTTGCAAATAGTAATAAATAAATAACATAGTTGTTAGTAACTTTCCAATACCACTTTTAATTCGCAAGTAACTGTCACGTAATTTTTAACATCTTCTTCGCTAAAGTAGTAAAGATTTTGCTTCTTCGAAATTGGTTAAATTAAGATTGATGCTTGAAGGTAACATGACATATAATAATCCAAATTGTACAATTTAGGTGTTGGTTTAATAAAAATTTCACAATGAGTTTTCTAGGTGTAGTTATTTATTAAAGTTAAAAAAAAAGTACACATATGGGTTATATCCTGAAATACAAATTCAGCCCACCGGATTCGCATGAAACATAAAAAATTGATTAATTTGTTTCAATTATAAAATATTATTATAATTAAAAGACATAGTAATATGATAAATATTATACTTCACATAATATACCTTTGATAATTAAAAATTAGAATGCATAATACATTATTGACTACTGTTATTGAATATATATGGGATTTTTAAATTGAGATTAATAAGGTAAGTAAGACTTTATACTACACATATTATATATTCAGCATACACATTCCTGGCTATATCGTACTGAAAAAAAAAACAAATAAAATCGAAAGACGTCTGTTTGCGACTCCCTAATATTTTCAAATACATTTTCACTTTTGATTTACACAATTCAAAGTTATCATTATAATTTTTATGTTACTCATGTAATAAATATTTAATATATGTAATACATTAGTCGTTATTATTTGTTATATGGTAAAGTTAAATGCCGTCCCTGATAGATCAAGGACCTTTGATGGTAGCTGCACGAATGATATGGCTACTTTAGACCTAAATGTTGACATTTTTTCTTTAAATAACCAAATTTCAATGTTTTCATCTTTCTGTGTTTTGTCACTTGGTTGTCATTAACACATAGCTCAGCATTGTTTCCCATGTCGTGGAGTACAATGCGTCTTTGATATATCTAAGTTTAGTTTGGTAATTTGCATTTTGTCATTAGCTTACTATTTTATTTATTTATTTTATTATTATTTATTTTTATTATTAAGCTAGTTTCGCCTTCGCTCATCAGTCCGATAATGAAATCAGCTGTTCCCTGTAATTTTTCGATTTGTCTTCTTATACAAACCGAAGAGATCTTTGCAAGCGTGAGAGATTAATTTCTTAATTCTCTCTATGAGACAGAAGGAAACATAATTACATGTTTAACCTTCTGCCGACTTGAAACACATGTTGTGAACGAAATGCCGGTAACAATGAGAAATCCTTATTTCATTCAGAATAACTATATTAATTTAATATGTGCTTAATATGTATTAAACGCATATATATCAAATTCTTAGCCGTATTTGTTAATACACTAAAATAGTACATACGTATATCTATATACATACGCACTGATTTCCTGAAATTAGCGGCTTATATGAAATTGAAAATTCTCCCCAACTTCGGAGATTACATTGAAAAATAAAAATTATTATATTGTTCCAAGTTTATTTTTTGTATATCAGGCCGAGAATTTATGGCGTCTAACCCGGAGTTTTAGTCTTTTCGCTAATATCAAAACCTTTATCCGGCGCTACTTCTATGATTTTTCTGAGTGCTTCTTTCGTTACTGTTTACTATGACCATACTATTTTTAATACATTTTTATATGTATATAATTAGCAAAAGCATTTGATAAATAATCTTCTTAATGTTCGTATCCTTGGTGTTATCAATCAAATTAATTAAATTATGTTAGGGACTGTACACGCATATATTTGTTATGCATGTTTAAACCGCAACGGAACGTAACTTAGTAATTATGTTTACATGCAGTAAATAAAACGATGGGATAGGTCATTCAAAAATCGTTCATTGACGCTCATCCACATAATAGTCATTGATGTTACACTAGAATAGAAATCATTATTATGCATGGCTTTGTTGACAAAACCCGTTTGGAAATTTCTAGTGCTAATTGTTTAAGGAAATATATGTATGCAATAAAAGAGATAATTTCCGTTTGTGTGTTCAATATATATTGAGCAACATAACAAACAAAGTAATTACTTTATCACAGTTGATTTGCTCAAAAACTATGTAATTGAATATAACAAGGAAGCCTAATATATTGTATTAATAATACCACTAGTTCGAGGTTGACATATTTATTACTGTAATATTACAAAATGTAAATATCGCAATGTGTGAACGAGTTGAATTATTTTCCATGTCAAATAAGATATCAAATTTATAACAAAGTATGACTTTTTTGTGATACCCACACTGAGAAAAATTGATTTCGTGGTTTAACTAATTCGTGGATATCACTTTTTTGTAACTTCGATAGACTAATAATGAATTAAATATACCTACAGAAAACATTCAAAAAATCTCATATTATTTTATTTCTAGGAAGAAATTAAAAATGTTGACTGGACTATAAATCCATCACTTTTTTTAATAATTAATTTAAAATCTTTAATTACAAACACATATACCGACACATAATGCTGTACTTAATGATGTTAGTTCAAAGTTTAATGAGTGTGCAAATCTGTATTTTGCAAAACTTTGTTCTATTTTGAAAATTAATATTTAATTTTTATAATTTTATCTTTGTAATATATTTATATATTGGTGTGTTATTTTAGAACACTCAGTATATGCTTTTATCTCTGATAAATTACAACAATATATTGTATAATGCATTACTGCTTATTTAACTGTTTCTCTTACATTATCAATATAAGCAAACATTCATGTAGGACAGGTCGCGTATATGAGCTTTGTGTGGTATTTATTTAATTGAGTCTTTTGTCTAATAATTCTTAATAATCTAACTAAAGGTAAACTAGAAATACATTCACTTTTTTTATATCATTTATTTTTATTTCACACTATTATTTGCAACATCACATGTTTAAATTGCTATATTTGAAACGGTAGATTAGATATACCAGATGATTTATTTCAGCAAATCAATTTACAACTGAACTACCAGGTCTGTATATAGAGAGCATTACGCATACTATATAATACGGCTATTATAACAGGAGGGCACACCCTTAATACCAGAGCCAGGTTGTCTGTAGTGCAATATTTTGGGTACATTCATTAATGCTATCAATATTGGGTTAGTTACTTCTAATGATGATGTGTTTTGCAAATGAAATGTAATGTGTGTCATTACGACTAAATACAATTGTATGAACATTAAAGTATTGTTTTATTATAAACAGAAGTTGATAAATTTAACTTACATTAGAATAGTTTGTATCACGTACTTATATTTAGTCAAGTAATTAAATAGAGTCGTAGAAGCAATGAGATCATGTTTAAAGTATATACATAACACAATTCTAGTAACTTAACTGAGATGCAGATAAGTACATATATGAATAAACATTATTTATTTCTTAATAGCATTAATATTTAATAATTTGACAATAATTAAAGGTAAATATCAAAATCAATGTGAAAAACGATAAGCAATAGAATCCTTAATATGAAAAATACAAAATAAATGAGAGAAAATCATACGACAAATGTAGGTACACCAGAGGATGCTGAATAATTTGAGCCATATATTAACCAATAAAATAAAAAAGACGTTGTATCGATCGTTGTAAAGAAAATTAGTGAAGCTTTAATCATAGTATTAATTGTCACTTACGAAATCAACATACGATTATTTAATTTACAACCTATATTCTTTTAGTGTCACGTAAATACAAAACTTATTGTTGTATACGCTATCATGGTAATAAATTCTGGTGACGAACATTTACGTCCAATAATATTTGCCTATACACACATGTCATTCGTAATTATGTCACATATTCAGTATTGCTGTAAGATAGTAATTAATTATTTCTCATTGTCAGTTAATAAATTTATTCATGCGTTCTTGTTTCCATTTCTAGACATTATGGAAGCACAAGTCGTGCCACAAAGTCCATTGTCCGCTATCTGTCATCGGAATTATCTACAACCTATTAAATTTTAATAGGCCGCTCTGAAGAACAGTTCTTAAGGAGGACATAATTAAATTTACTTTTATGACTATAAAAATATTTTTCTCTATCAAATTGGATGGGATGTTTATTATTCCTCCTTCTGTTGTCTTATTAGTAACATTGATTTGATTAATGAAACGATAAGCAATAATTGGCTTGCTATTGTACGATAACGCGTTGGTGGCATCATACGCCAAAGGCAAGATTTTACAAAACCGTAAGCTTTCTAATATTACATAAGAATGTTCATAGGTAACCGTGAATAATTTACATTTTTTATGAACCTTAAATAATTTAATACGGTAATTTAAATACTACGGATGTGGCTTAAATAGGTATAAATTTTCAACTTTTTCACTTTAATTTGTCTGTTTTTGCAGATAGGTATTAATACGTGTTTTAATATAAGCTTAGAATGTTTGTAGTTCTTCAGATTTAACAGGTATTGAAATGTGGTAGAATAGTTTAAGCAACCTACTCGGCCAGTGCACGAACTACAGACAACTATTCAACGCCTTTACAAATTGGATTTTACCGGAACAATTTAAGAACAAAGAAATTAAAGTAATTATTTTACCGAAATACTATTGGATGAAAGCCAGTCACAAATTGAATATCATAAATGAAGTTGTTAAATATTCCTTTTTTTGTACTCATATAACATAATATACAATTTTCCGCATTCAAATGAGTGGGGGAAATTCTATTTAAAGCACTCGTGCGGGAATCATAAAACCCTAATCCTAATAATATGCTGGCCAGTTCGTTGTTTTGCTATGAAAATAATAAAAGACGATGAAATAGAAATTTTTATATTTCAAAGGTACGTAATTAAATTTCAGAACAGCAACAAATAAATAAACAATGGTATAAGTTACCATTATTAATTTTTTTCAAAAATTGAAACGGAACAATTATTAATAATTTTGATAGTACAATTTTCACAATCAGATATTAATTTTCCAGGGATTAACTGCTTTGTTTCAATTGATCTCGATTGTGAGGGTAAGGTAGCATATATTATTATTAGATAAATATTGTTGTATTTCAGATATTGAACATGCTGCAGGAGGAATCGACATATCTTAGAAAGACCCATTATTAATACGACCTATAAATACATATCCTCCTGAGACCCGGGAAGCAGTCTCTAGTTCAAATTTGATAAAACTTTGGAATATGGCTTCTTTAGGGTTGGAATAGCTATACAATTTTTTTCAGATTTTATTTTTAACGTTTAGGTTTAAAAAAAATGAGTCCATTAAAATGGACACCAGGTCTTAGTGACATTAAGAAATAAATAAATAAATAAATAAAGCCGACAAAATTTAAGAAAGATTTATTTAAAGAAATGTAAACAATACTTAAATTCTATTGCGCGATGTATGATACTGCATGAAACAATTATTTTCTGCTGTTAAACATAAAAAAATTTTACATGTATTGCAAAAGAATTTGGTTTTCTTTCTGAAGTTTTCATTCTTACATCGGGCTGAATTCCACAGTTCGCCTCTAATAACTGGCAAATGGAGGGCCTGGCGGATTCTGGAAGTTGGGGGAGTTTGTGGGCTGTTAGGTGATCTATATCCTTCAATAAAATTTCTGGTCACCAACCTGGGACTGTCAACATTAGGCGCAACATTCTCTTTGTCAAATTCTGGTTCAAATAACGCTTCCGTTACTTATATTTTAAAATCAAGGTACTGCAATATGTCTGATGACTTGTCCGCCAAGATTCTACGATCTTGTCGATACAGTATCCAAGAGTTAGCTAATACCAAGTCGATTAAATGTAAAATTGTTTTTACTGCTTATTTTTTTGTGCGAGTTTGAATCCGGTAATAACTTATCATATAATCAATTAGATCTATACCGCCCATACAGTTATTGTATGATTTTACTATGTTTGGACGTGTCACATTTATGAATTTTGATTTTTTTTTACACCATCTCCTACAATGGTCTTGAGGTTCTATACTCAGGCCTGTTGATGCAAAAGGAATTGACTTTTTGTCGTACCACTGTATAATTGTTAGCTTACCAACATCACGTACTGTTTGCTCACTGAAACCCCGTTCAAATTTCTGTAAAATTTTCTCACTAGTTAAATGTACTGCAGAAGGAATTCTAGATTTCATAATTGTTCCAGTAGCAAACAGTTTCCTTTTCAGCAGGTAGGTACTCTAGTAAGGGGATTGTTGTAAAATATCTATCCATGAAGATGTGCGAATTTTCTTTTAAACTTTTTGTCAACCTGATGACTGCTGAGGCACCAACTCCTAATTTTTTTTTGCACTCTCTTCTAGGAATGTAGATTTTCCAACACTAGTCCCTCTGGGGTTGCACACACAAAATTCTTTAAACCTTCGGGATTGGGTTTTCCTCTCACGAATTGTTTTACTCCGCAAACTCCAGTGAATGGAATCATCTGCTCATCCACAGCAACAACCGAATGTCTTTCAAGGGAAAGACACGTCGATTGAATTTTTTCTATCATTGGCCGAATTTTCCATAGTCTGTCACTTTTTTTATTTTCTGGAATATCATTATCCACTACAACTTTTAAGTGGTTTCTTATGACGAAATATCTGTCGCGACTCATACGTTTAGCCACGGTGTCTAAGCGAGTTGTGTTTGCCCAATACATACGCACACGAGGATATTTAAGACATGACATTAGGATTGTTATTCCAATAAACGTTTTCGTCTCTTTTACAGTTAAATTTAATGCTTTATCGCGGTCAGTCATATATTTTAGGTTGGTGCATGAAGCGAGAGTCTCAAAAATTTCATTGTCCAGATACATTGAAATGTAGTCTTTAATTTTCCATTCCCTGCGGCTCTGTGCGCTTGTGTTCTTATTATCGTCACCTTCTGGGAAATTAGGAGTTTGAAATCTAAAACGTAATAATTATAAAGAATTATCAATAAGTAAGAATAAAATTGTGTTCCATCCTTACCTATCAGTCTTTTTCCAGGTGTGTTTATTTTTAGTATTTTCTGCTAATAAGCGATTTGAGATCGTCAACAATGTGTCATTATCTTCGTCGCTATCATCATCCTGATCAATGTTATTATTTACAACTCTCTGTTCGAATTCTTCCTCTTCACTAAATTCTTCTTCCTGATTACTACCATCATCATTTTCTAATAACGGCGTATTTTCAAAGCGCCCTTCGTCGTCATCATCATCATCTGATGATAGCCCTTCCACTTCGGAATCATCTAAATTTAATAATTGCAGTAACCTGTCGTCATCTTTACCGGGTGTTAAAAATTTATCATTCCCAAAAATAGCTAAAAGTAAAAATATGTCTATGAAATACTTTCATGTTGAATAAGAATAATTGGAGGCATGAAGTCCTGATGTCCATCACAATGGATTGAGGGTAGGTTGGAATTTATGGCAGAAAGTCCTGATGTCCATTGTAATGGACAAGAGCTATTTGACCCCATAAAACTAAACTAACAATGGATATCTTGAAACCAACACATTACATGCTTGGATTGACTATTTCTTTGAACTTTTAAAAGGTTTTCTCTACAAACATCTTTAAAATATAAAAGAAAACAGGTAATACTTACAGGCAATTGTAGCACGCCCAAATGCACTCATTTTGACAGTTAACAACTAAGGAATCTGCTAAGATATTGTTCTATATTTATATAGTTGGCGCCACTTGTTTGTCCACTTCACTGTACATTGGGTTTTAAGCTTGGTTTTACAGGCATAAGTAAAATATGGGATAAAACCACTTGTCCATCCTAATGGACGTTAGGTCTCAGAAGGATATAGTATTATATGAATTTAAAATATACAAAAATGACTAACTTCACTAGTTGCAACAAATAATAATAATAATATAATTTATTTCAGAGACATGTGTGAATACGTCAAAAATGAAAACTACAAAATATAGGTAACAAATCATTGATTCAAGAAGTCCTCACAGGAGTAACAATTTAATGTTAACAGTAATTCCTTAACTTTGATATTAAATTTTTTTAATCCTTCCTGTTTTATCTCGGATGGAAGTTTATTGTATTGTTTACAACCACTATAAAGAAGATTTCTTTGAAAAAGTGCTGTTCTATGCTGAAATGGCAGCAGGTAATTATTTTGCCGTGTACTGTATTTGTGGTCTATACTGGAGGTGAATGATGACCTATTTTCATGTACAAATTACACTACTTCCAATATGTATATGTCAAAGAAAGTTAGAATTCTTTCTTTTCTAAAAGTAGGTCTACACGACTCTTGCAATCTCAGATTATTTATGTACCTTACAGCTTTTTTTGCATCAAAAATACCCCTCTGGGCATCTTTGCAATGACCCCAATGAATTGCACCATATCGAATTCTGGAAAACACATTCGAGTAGTAGTATGTCTTCAAGACTTCGAAATTGCAAGAATTCCGCAGATTATATATTGCATCAATATGGGCGGACCAAGTCAAAGACTCATCCAACACAAGCCCCAGTACCCTGCATGAACTAACCAAGTCTACAGAAATTTGTTTTGTTGTAGGTTAATTTTTGTTTCCCTAAAATTGATTTTTATATAAAATACATTTGGTTTTTGTATCATTAACTAATAGCTTATTGACTGACATCCAATTTTTTTATCTGTGTGTAGATCCTGTCTGCTTTAAATTTAGATATAATAAGTCATTAGCATCAATGATTATATTAACAAAATAATCTAGTGCTTCAACAATAAACTTAGTTATTTGTTTTTCGCTTAATACTGTTGATTTTTTAAGCTAATGTATGGTTGCCTGTTTTAAGTATGCTACGAGTTTTGCGTATTTAGATATATCCGTATTATCCTATATTAGTAAGCATAATTTTAGCATATAATAAGTAGACCATAATGATTTATTTGATTGTAAACTTCGAAAAATAAACTATTAAACAATTTTTTTAGTGTTTTTTTTAAAATATTATTAGACCTAGCCCAAGGTACGAATTTACCATAAATGGTTTTGATATGTCTCTTGACTTTATAGGTAAGAAATTACCCATTGTAATACTGGCAGCTTAACGAATTTTAGGGGGAGTACATTGTATTTCTATATAAGAATGGATGTTTGAGAGGGCAGGTTTTAATTTTATATTTAATTCCTTCATTTTGTCAAGTTCAAATGTCACTTCAAATAGTCAATACTGCAAACTCAATTTTTTTGAATGAATACGAACAGATTTGTAGTATACCCTGTCTCAGAATAAGAAGGAGTGATTCAAATATCCCGCCAAAACATGGAACACATAGCTTAAAATTTAGTAGACAATTTGACATGACATCATGACAATTGAGGTTAGAAGAACTGCATTAATTCTAACTAAGGATTTAGCTGTTTTGTGTTTCATTTACTACTTTCGTTAAAATAGATGGATGTGCCGCTTTTCATTCCACCAGTCGAAGCAGCAATACGAGTGCACGGCAATTGGAAACAGGAGAGTAAAATTATAAACACATCTACAATTTGATGAATAAAAATCTCTTAACATTCAAATCTGTTCATTCTAGTTTTACACAAAAAATTAGAAGAATCTATGGATAAAGATATAGGCCCAATTTACAAATGAAAGCATAGAATTTGTTCTGAGCGTTTTGTGGAGGATTACCGTTATAAATATATAATTACTGCACATTTTAGTGAATGTGCGATATTAACATGAAAATTGTGAATCAAGTCTATTTATTATTAAATATTTGTATCAGAGAGCAAGAATGAATCAAACATTTTATCTTTTATCAAAATGTCCTTAAGAACTTGCAGAAAAGGTTTTGCTTATTAGTTTCTATTTTAAATATCAATAAAGAACTTATACAGATAAATCATTCGTATTACTGCTACAAACCTTGAGAAGATTAATTCAAGCAACTAGTCTTGGAATTGTGAATCTTACTTACAACAGTAATAAATAGAAAAATTTACATCGGCTGAAGTTGTTTACACGAACTGCAAAGATAATTACATATACCTACACATTACTAATTATTATTCCCTATTAAAATTTATTTATTATGAAAATATATAAAGTATAACAAATATTTATTTCTACTATATATTGGAAATTAACAATAATTTAGTTCACATCATGTTAAAAAGTTTAAAAATTTGCATGGTCGGCACAATTTTTCCAAATACTTATTGTAACATTTGTAATTGCTTCTGTCAAAAGTTCTCATATAAGTGATATTCTGAAACGGGATTTTTTTTGAAGCAACTTCATCTTATGTATCAATTCAGATCCTATATGAAGTATTCTTAATTGCCTATCTTTATGGGTATGGCTATTTAATTCTACAGGTTTTCAACAAAGCTTGTCGTGCACTCATTATACTTGTGGCAATCCAAACTTTTCCCATATTCTCCACCAGATATTTTCACCTTTTTCTATTAGTACAGGTTTCTTTACGTTTGACATCTCTGAAATATAACATGTATATGAACATGTGGTAATATAATTAGTATTTAATTAACACTTACTTGTAATTAATGAGTCAATTCTAGAATATGTGTGTTGTCCAGTTCATTTATGGTATGAACTCATCTATAGTTATTTTTGCAATGATATTAATTGTTGTATGTTTGATTTTTGCACTGACGTACAGTATTTTTAACAGATTCATCAAATTCAAAGTTTCAAATGCATGATCATGATCACTTATTCCTTAGGTCTTAAGCCGTCTGATCAACGTATGCTCATGTTGTACATAAAAGTACGGATTTTATTTAATAACACAATAAAGTATAATAAACCAAAGTAAAAATGTAAGAGACTAGGTTATGGCTTGGCTATAAACATAAAATGACGTTTTGTCAAACTTATTTTCCCATGTTAAACTTGCCTACGCAAGAACCAATGAAATGCTTTAAAATTATACGCCATTTTGGCGCGATATTTGAATCACTCCTTCTTATTCTGAGACAAGGACGTATTTAACAGTAGGTGTTATTAAAGTATTCCTACAAAAAATATTGTACAAACTTCGTGCATGAAACTTTGCGCGGCGAGCTCTTTATGGACAGTCATTCACGAAATATGTTTTCCCGCCCTTGGTTCGTAAATAAATATTTTACACTTTTCGCAGAATTATGGCATGCATCAAGCTAAGTCCTAAATTTCAATAAATATCTTTATTTATAAATATACACGCACTAACAAAGCCAAAGAAGTTCAAAATGAAAAAGTGGAAACACTATACCGATATCATTCAACATTTATTTTCATTTTAAATAAGTAAAGTGAAAAGTATCTCGCTGGAACAGTGAAGTGATACGCAAAAGACAGCTTAAGTTAGAATAAAAATAGAGGCGTTTTGGCAAATATTATTGTAAATTAATTATTAAACATAGATTAAAATGGTTTAGTTGTTTTAAACTGTTAATGCTAATCCATCATTAATAAAAATTACAATAATTTAAGTGACTGCTGTTTTGCTTTATTTGAAACGAGAGTGTAAATTAATAGTTATTTATATGCCAACTCAGTGGCGTGATTCTTTATCGAACGAGTCTGAGATAATGATCCGAGCGAGCGAAGCAGGCCAGGCGAGTAACAAGCCAGTTCGTAAAACGCCAAGGTAGAAAAATAACAGTGACAATTTAATTCATCTGTCAAAAACATGACATTTTAATACACGCTGTGTTAGTTTGCCATCGGATAAACTGCATGTTTGCTAGCGGATAAACTGCATGTTGATTTTCCATGGCAACGAAAATTCAATTCTGACAGTATCGTTCAAATAAATTTCATACATAAACATATGTATTTTTCTCGTTCTTTTGTATATGTATTCAAAGGAATGTTAAATAAAAATATTTCGGTTTATTAATATTAATTAAATGATTCATTAAATTGTCTTACCAAATACCATTCGAGTTTGTGTTTATTTCCGGAACAAACTTTCATTTTGACAAAACTCAAACTTTGTTGCTTAAGGGTAACACGACTCGAACAAATAACAAAAGGTAAAACCGCTCCACCTTCGGTGTCGCGGTTTTACCATGTTATTTGTTCTCGTCAGTTACCAAGCAACAAAGCTTTCGTTCAAAATGAAAGTTTGTCCGGATAAACACAAACTCTTATGGTATTACCCCCGAATACTTGACATATTAAACGTCAACGTAACCCTGACACATTATAAATATTAATACCTGAAGTCAAAGGAGTTTTAATAGAAAATGTTTGAGGATTATTATCTATGTTACTATTTTGTAAATCTGTAGTAGAATTATCGTTGGTAACAACTATTGTGTCAGTTTCTTAACGTCTAACTCCGTAATCATGTCGCTTTCCCACCTTCTATGGCTTTTAAATTTCCCTTACTGCCGCCGCCTTTAACAAAGAAAGTGAGGGACGTCCCTTATAAAGTGAAAGTTCTAGCAAATGCAGATAGTTCACAATTTTGCTTTGTACACTTCCAAAGTATGGATGCTAACTAGTTGGACTGTGCTATTGTTATTTCTATAAGTTGAGAAAAATCGGCCGTGGTGCTCTGTTTCGGACACAGAGTTAAATATTTGTTAAATAATTCTATTGATTTTACTTTTTTACAAACTCTGAAGCGATCAAAACCAGAATTGTTACTTTGTGCTCTATGCCACTTACTTTTAAGTTCAAAGGTTCTTCATTACGTAAAGCCCCAGTAATGCCAAACGCAACACACATCTAAAATAATTGCTATATTCATATCAAATTGGTTTTGATGTTTGCATAAATATCATCAAATAGATTTCATTCGCTGCATTTAGAAAATATTTACGTAGATCTTCTTGTGAAGGACATTTAAATTTTTTTGAAATATGATTTCTTCCTTTTTGTTTTAAATAAGCTGTGAATTTTTTATATTTACTAATTTAAACTTAATTTTTAGACAGAAACGAACGGTTGCTTTCACTACTAAGTAGTATGACCACATTAAAGGAAAATACTTCATCGATAAATCAGAAAAATACGCCAGTAACATGTTTTCAATATACTTTTTAATTCCGTGTTTGTTGCACAATTCCATGAATGAAATTTTACTGGAGATTGTATTTTTCGACTGATTTTTGTAGTAGGATTACTAAAGACGTCCCTACCGATTGAATTTCAGGTGGCGTGCCCTTAATGTCTTCTTTATTTCCTATACATAATTTGGGGCCAAACTGTTACTGTTGAAGTCGTAACATCGACAAATAATTTCTGTTTAATATCTTACAATCATGACTATGTTGACAGATATTAACATCAGATAATAGTTATTTACGTATTAAGGGAGTAAAGTAATACTTTACAGTCGAATCTTGGATATGGGATATTGATAGTGAGGCTTTTCCTCCGAAATAAACTTACGATCTTTCCGCAAATCGTTAATATATCGACAAAAATTAATCTCGCTTAATTTAGAAAAAAAATTACAAATAATAAATGCGGTCATAAAATTGTAACGTTACGTGGAAGTGTGTCTAGTTTAATTGTCAACTTTAACGAGTAGAAATTTTGTGGTAGTCTTTCAGTATTATTCAAAGCAAAATGCAGTATAAAGTGTGCCATTATGATGAGTGATGAAGAAGATTTACCGCTTGGTACTTCTCCGGAACTAGTGGAGGCAGTGAATGCGTCATTTAATTTGCTGCCAGCAAAATTGAAAGAAAAATATGAATATGCCGACAATTGCTTTATGGATTTTCACTTTAAGAAAAAACGGATTCTCTTTCTGAAAATGTTATTATGGCATATTTCTTAGAGCGTTGTTCAAAGAAAAATTTTTCAACTTGGTGGGCTAATTATTCGTTGTTGAAATCAACTCTTGCAATTAAACATGATGTGGATATATGTAAATAAGTATATATCTAAAACTTCGTCGAGTTCTTACTATACTTCGTTCACTGAACCAATAGAGTAGCAAAAAACGCGTGATCAACGCATGATTTTTAATACTGTCTTTCTATTGGTTCTTATAGCTACATAACAAATCCTACAACACACGATATAAATCATCTGTTTTCTGTGATATTGTCACATTATTATGAAATATACGTATACTTTTTGCTTTAGTATTTTGTATTATTCTTTGTGTTTGCGCTGCTTGTATTTGTTTAAGTTGTTATTGTTATTATTCTCAGTCTTTTAAAGACTCTGTTAGTTATTAAAGATTTATTAAAGGTAAGATTTGTAGATAGGAAACAAAGCATATGGTTTATAGGTTAATTATGTTTCAGATTCCAGAAGTGTTGAATTAAAGTTACTGTTTTTACCTGTTTATACAGTGCTAGAAAAAGAGACTGTACTGAATATATTTAGCAAACGTCGACAAGAATGCCCAGCTGACTCTAAGACACGAATTGTTGACTTTACAGCCGAAGCTGCAGGTATCAGCTCCGCAAGTGCTTTTAATATTTTGCGAGAACACAATGCACAAGATGTGAAACCAGCAAAGATGTATACAAGAGCGCGATCTGTCCTGGATAATATTGATTATGAATGCGCAATATTATTAGATATATATACACTCATTTTTCTATAAAAATGCGGTGCCAACAGTGGATAAAATTTTATTCAAAGTAAATGAAGATGAGAACTTGTCAAACCTCAAACGTAAAACATTGTGGAAGTTGTTGAAAGAAATGAACTTCTCTTTCAAAACAAGAGCTCGTTATTGTTTATGGTTTTTTATAGGAAAACTGTGAAATTGTCACATCATGAAGACGGCACTACCTTCGTCAAATAAAAGAATATAGGGAACAAAATATAAAAATTTATTATCTAAATGAGACATGGGTCAATGAAGGCCATACATTCCAAAAAATATGGGTAGATAAAATGTTAACAAGTTCAAGGCAAGCATTATTACAAGGGCTCTCAACGGGTCTTAAAACTCCAACTGGAAAGGGAAGGCGATTGATTGTTCTTCATATTGGCACAGAAGATGGATTTGTTGAAAACGGCTTATTGTTGTTCGAGTCAAAAAGGACCAATGATTACCACGAAGAAATGGATGCAAATATCTTTGAGGAGTGGTTTCAAAAGGTATTGCCAACTTTGGAAGAAAAATGTGTTGTAGTGTTGGATAATGCTTCTTATCACAGTAGAAAAATTGAAAAATTCAAACTACAGCCACACGGAAAGGTGATATTCAGTCTTGGTTGCAAAAGAAAAATATATCCTTTCAAAAAGATATGTTTTAAATTACATTTATTTAAGTTGCACAAAGAAAATTTCAATAAATATGTGATTGATGAACTTGCAAAAACTTACAATAGAATAGTACTAAGACTACCACCACATCATTGCGAATTGAACCCAATTGAATTAATATGGGCCCAAGTTAAAGGAGAAATTGCAAGGAAAGCACTACATTTAAATTAAAAGAAGTCAAAGAGCTGTCAGACATATCGTTGAACAATGTTACAAAAGAGAGTTGGTTGAATGTCATCGAACACGTTAAAGAAATAGAGAAGAATATGTGAGAGTTAGACGTGATTGTTGAAAATCTACAAGATAGTTTCATAATTCATTTGGATAGTTCTGAAAGTAGTGACAGTGAATAATTTTAGTTGTCAACACAGAAAAATTTAAAGTATTTGTGTGCATTTATAGTTTCTTTTACTCTTTCTTTTATATATATATATATATATTAAAATAAAGTATATTGTGTATGCATTTTATTTATATATATTTACTATGTATGTACTATATTTATACATGTATAAAATTCCTTATAAATTCACAATAAAGTAACTATCTTTGCCCTATTTTAACTTGTAATTTACATTATATACACATGTGAATAGTCTTTAATATATTTGCTACATTTTTAATTTATCTTAAATTGTTTACAAAATGCGCTTTTGTGTATTTTTTGTTAAGTCAATCAATATTTATTCACTTATTAAGTGATGGATTTCAAGCAATTTACGAATGTTTTATTGATATAGGTTATGTTTGAGATTTACGTATTTTAGTTATCTAAAACGACAAAACATGCATTTTTTGTAAATTTAAGTCGGTTCAGTATTTTATATAAACTAATAAATTGTTGTTCTCGAAAATTTAAACATAAAAACGAACATTTCCTTACAGTACTGGTACTGTCGACATTTTCTCTTAAACAATTTGTCAGAAATATAAATATTTGCGAAGGATATCAAAAAGTATGACAATAAATACAAGGTGCGTCACATTTTATATAATGACACCTCTCTATCTCTTAAATATTCTATGGTTAACCAATACCTTTATGACTGACAGTGGTCGCTATGCCAAAGAAGCACCTTTATGGAGAGATTTAGGAAGGTGTAAGTGGATGCGTAAAGGCGATTCATGCTCGATAAGATTGATGGGCAGCTAGATATATTAGCAATACTATATCAATTAATTGATTTAAATAGTTATTACTTAGAGATTATACATGGGAAATATAAAGCAAATGCTAATTTGTCGGAAAAGGATGTATGATATAAAATACTATTAATATGCAAGTGTAAAATTCAAATACCAGACAAGTTCTTTTGATGTTATTTACAATTCCGGTCCAAATATCATACTTTATAAATGTCTTTAATTATCATACATGGCGAATGTATAAATTCGGCATAGGTGTTACAATCACAAAAAATATGTGTACATTGACTTCAAATTTGTTCTTCCAGTCTTTTTTATTAAAATTACGAAAGTATTTCTATGTCAGCTTTATCAAAAATAATATCAAGAAATCAAATTAAAACGTTATACCAGAAAGTCGTAGGGAAAAATTCGCTTTTCCTTCTCAGTATAGGAAACGTGGATACTTAATCGTAACACGCCCCGCGAATAATGCATGCTTATTATGCACGCTGTTTGTATAAATCGTTTTAGTATACAACATGTGTGTAAGTATAATATGTTTACTACCACGAAATGCAATGTATTCTCCTTATAAAGTGACAGTAATGTATACGACACGTGGGAAGGTAATGCTAGAAAATCATGTACGGATAAACAGCATATAAATTTACGGTATAAATAAACCAATATATCATGCTGTTTTACTTTAATTTGCTTTACGACATAATAACTTTTATAAAATTAAAGAATGTATTTTACTAAATAGAAAGGAAGAGAATAATATATCTAGCAATGGACATTATTTTTTTTTTAGAAAAGAAGGATATTTACAATTATTCGGAATATAAATCAGTACTTGCGAAAAAAATTATACATCATCGTTATAACGAAAGAAACACGAATCAGATATAAACGCGAAACTTCCATGTTATTCTGACATGACTGAGTAGAATACTACTTCGGTCAATTCACTACTATAGAGTAGCAGGTATGAAAAATATCAAAATTTCTGAATTATAATTGTAAATATAAATTAATAATATACGAATTCTTAGAATTTAGATATCTTGCTGCACGTAGAGGGGTCCCTCAGGGCTGTGTTTTGGGACCATTATTGTACATATTGTATACTACTGATTTCGGAAAACAACTTTATACCTGTCATTGTCTGTTCTCACATTTATAAAACTTATTCATCAGCTACTATTATGGAGGAGTCTCGTTTAATTAATGAGAATTTGGAAAGACTACTACTTATATCTAAAAAAACATAAACATAAAAAATTGGAAGGGTTAATATGCAACCCTTTCAAATCTTCACTAAGATAATAACACCGTTAAATAGTCCTTAGTAATAAAAGGTCCCTTGCATTTTCAAAAACCTTTTATGTTAGTGTTAACGACTTGTTGCTGAAACCGAGAGTTCAGCAAGGAATTTGGGACTGTATTTTGATATTTCTTTAAGATTTAAACCTCATATTAATCAGTTTTTAATAAAGGCATACTCCTTTTTAAAAATACTTTACTCCAACAAGTTTCTGCCTTGATTTTAATTTAAAAGAACTTCCGACTAACAGTTTAGTATTAACTACTGTGATACTGTGTATGGTTCCTCTCTTAATTCCCTGGATAGACATCGCATTCAGGAGTTCAAAGCAGTTGTCTGAGGTTGATACTTGATTTGAAGTTACGGGACCACATCTCTGATAAACTACAACTGATTGGGTGGCTGAATATGCAGAATTGTCGCAGACTGCATTATGCCATACTGGTGCACTTAGTGGTTACAAGTTGTAACCACTAAGTGCACAAGTATGGCATAGTCCAGTCTGCCACGATTCTCCATATTCAGCCACCTATTATTATTATTAAATTCCTTCCACCAAATTCATTTAGTTCTGCTATATTGATTTTGTAGTTCATCAATTCTTTCGCTATTTTTTCAATTTTCTCTACTTTCAGCATTGTTTTTATATTTGGTGTACTTAATCTCATTCAAGTTTTCTCATTTCTCTTGTTTACCCGATTTATTACTTGTTTCGTCGTAATTCTTTCTTTCTGCGTCTTATCCGCGATTAGTTTTTGAGACAATATTTTTCAGTATCATCCCATTTATATATCTTATTATTCATAACTAAGTAACCCAAATATGCAAACAGCATATTTTGCATATTATATGCATTTTTTTTGAATATTTGCATATATCCTTAATGAATAGCATATTGTGCATAATTGAGAGAATTTTGAATGATGTAGATGTTTGGCCAGCGTTTCAACAGTTCAAGATAAACAATTTTGTAAATCGTCTATTATGAAGTAGGTAATTTATTTTATTATGTTTGCAGTTCTCAAGAAAAAAAATTTTTATGAGGCACAAGAGTACCCATATCCTTGTTCCTCATACATTTTTATATACCGGTAAGTTTTCGGGTGAAGCAACGACAGAGGAGTGTCCAAGTCCCCACTATCACTCGCTACAGTTATCGTATTCCCCGACGCGAACGGCTGTAGTATACTACTACCACCGCTCTGGTTAACGGAGGGGAGTACATATACGTAGTCGTTCAGTTGTGGGGACTGATACATGATACAATCGTTGCGTTACCAGAAAACCTACCGGTATATATCAAATAGACCAACTCGTGAAAATTTCTGCTCTTATTGCTAAATTGGATAAGTTGAAATTTGGAGACGTGTCACAACCCACATTAACGCAATGTTACCATCCAATGCCAAAAAGCTAAACGAACAAAACATCTTTAACCGATACCCATGTCATGCAAGGATGACGTCAAATATACCATTGTCAAAACTACGTAATCAAAACTTCACTTTTCTCCAGAGGTATTGCAAATTCAATGTCACAGGTGAAACAACACCACGAAGAAACGATATAAGTTCCTTGTATTCGGAGGTAATTGAGGAAATTATAGCTAAAATTCGGAACAAACATTTTTACATGTGTGCTGATGAAACCACTGATTGTATTGGTCATTTATTGATTAATGTTCTTAGCGACGAGATTCTGCCAAGATCTACCTGATTGCTTTTAAAGAGTTAAAAAGAACAAATGCACTGATACTTGCCAGATTTATTCAAGAGAATCTATCAACATGTTTTCTTCCTACGCCTGTTCCTGGAGATAATTTTTTGCTCATTTTGTCAGATGTAGCACCGTACATTATAAAGGCCGGGCAGAGTTTCAACATGTCTTGCTCATACTTTAAATAGGATGCTGAAGAGATTAGGAAACATTTTCTTTTAGTAAATAGTTTAATTTCCAACACGAAAAATCTTCTTTAAATGGTTTATAAGGGTTCAGTTCTATATAGAAACTCCTCTTCAACCTCAACCTGTTTTTGCAACATGTGCACTTGGTTGGAAGCCGCTTTTTTTATTGCGAGAAATTCTATCTGACGAATCTTCTCAATCCCTCACTGATGTTAAGCAATTATTCAAAAACAAAGAAATAAAACAACGACTTTCGTTTATAAAAACCAATTATAGCTTAGCTTTGTTTCTAAATATACTAAATGATTGGCATATTTATGCGCATATATTTGTATATTTATATCTTCCTGTAACCCACTTTTGTTTTATTTCCCGTTTCTTTCTCTTCTTTGGCTAGTCTTCTCACATTGCCCACTCACCTTCACAGTTTTCCTGGTTCTAGTTTTACATTTTTGCCAATAATATTGGTTTCTAATCTCATATACTTCCGTGATCTTTGCCCATATTCTGAGTTTCTCCTGCCAGAATTTCTATTCTTGTTTTGGCATTTCCGCTCCTTTCATGTCAGCGTTCTGTATAACAACGTCACTTCGCCTTTTTTCTTTTTCTGATTTCTCTGCACTCTCTTTAATTTTTTGCATTCTGTTGATTAATATCGGCCTTTCCGTCTCCCAGTCCTCCTACTTTTTCTTTAACTTTCTTTATTTATAGCAATTCTCAGTTGATGTTCTCTGCTTCTTTTTTCATTTCTTCCCTCAGCTCGTTACTTTTGTCGAATCTATTTTTCATTTTACCTATCCTTTCATAAATTGCTCTGAGTACTTCATCCACTTTATTTACTGTTATTGTCCATGTATTGCATTGTTTAAAATACATCACATTTAAGATAATCTAAATTTAACAGTTCTCAAATTCAATTGTATGGTATTGCGTTAGAAATATTATTTATCATAATAAAACGGAATAATTTTTAAATATATTAGATATGTTAATTACTATAAGAAGACATATTGTAATCTAAAATTTAATGAAAGAATAGGAAATTAACAAAATTGTATACATCTAAAGTCACAGTAATCATAAAGTTAAAATATTACTAAGATAAGCAAATTTTCATTACTACATGAACAATTATGATACGAAAAATCAACTATGTTGAAATTTTAATGAGAGCATAGTTACGAGGGGAAAAAAAGAAGATTATTTCTGTGAATTAAAGTAAAGTGAATGACAAATTTATGGGGGAAGAAAATATTAATTAGAAAAAGAAGAATTTAATAGTAAAAGAATTGGATCTTCATAAATTGGAAACCATATAAGTAAACACGTTATCCAGAAAGAAGAAATTACAAAGGTGTTTATGGATATTTTCCAACCTTGATCGATGAAAAGAACGGGATATTATACTAATTATTACAACTGATATTATCTAAAATAAATTGAAATTGGACTGTAAGCTGAAAAACAATCAAGGAATACATTGTCTAGAAGAGAAGACTGCAGTACGAGAGTACAAGTTTGATGTATCCTGGCTGATGAATGCTGTCATTACTGTACCTACTTGAGGATACCGGAAAAAGGACCGTACCTGTTTTGAATCAAATAAGAAAACGTAAAGTACAAAATATAACATTTTATGTGCAAGTTTTATTAGTTAAAAGTTTAAAACAGACATTTATTTTTAATTTAAGAGTTAGATGTTGTCACAATATAATTGACTTTGTTTTGTTAGATTATTCTGTTTTGTGTGTTTTAAATTTTGAAATCTAACATTTCTTAACGTAAAAGTATAGTTCACAATTCAAGAATAATTTAAATTGAACTTTTATGTGTAAACAGAATGATTACGTCGATACAAATTTCTTATTATGTCAGTTTTGATAAATGATTGATAATTTTTTGAAATGAAAATTATTTAACTTTCATTGATTTTGAGAATTGAATTGAGTATATATTTTAAAGATTTATGATACCACAATTTGAAATAATTACGTATCTATCTATATCTTCCAATAGTAATTGGATATTATTTTGATTACTATTAACGATTAAATAAAATACATATAAATCTGTATGACTTTATTTACTTTAATTTGACAGAATTTTTTGATGGAGGACATATCACATTTTTGTTATTTAAGTACTATTCACATTGGCTGATAAACAAATCAAGTAAAAGAACGTTTCACAGGTATTAATTTTTATTTTAAAGAAAGATTAAAGTAACTTTCACATTTAAGAACTCTAAAATTTCTGAGATTAAAAGTTTTTATATTCATGCTTGCTAATTTTAAAATATCTTAGAAACAGACTGAGCATAGTTCAATTGATTATTAAATTAAAAGCCGGAGATTTAAATGTTTTGTTGAGATTTTAAGAAGATACATATTTAAAGCCTCAGTATCCTGTTGGATAAGTTTTATTTAGCAATTCTAGCTAAGGATAACAGCATAGTATATATATATAATAATTAATATTAATTTATATTTTAATGTTCGATATTTAAACTAAATAGACACGACCAATATCAATCAGTTAAAAAGGGCAATAACCCCACAAAATGCTAAAATTAATACAATTGTATTATTGACAGACGTCGACATATGTGTATACGCCTTAAATAGGATAAGTGCAACAATTATTGGTAATTGAACGGTAATTAAGAGAAATTCTTCGATCAAATGGCCCATTAACTTGTACTATAATGTGATTAACAAAATCGCCACGTGGGTGCCAATTTTACGTTGCTTTCATTAAATGATGTAAGCCAACGCAATCATTGCTGAACAAAACGAAAAGTCTATTGTTTTAAGTCGTACATGGTATTTTGATTATAGTCTTTAGATCAGTTGTTATGAGTAATATTTCAGTATTTACAATTTGGGCAACAGACAAATCGTTTTTAAGTGTGCGATTTACAATTAGTTTTATGTAACTAGTAATTAAAAGAAACCAAAGATGTGAAATTTACGATGTAAAATATGTGTGCGTTTACTAAAATTTTATATAAAGCAATAAAACTTTCACACATTATGATAATACTTTTTTATGTATGGATACATGTATTACAATAAAAGGAAAAGCGAAAAGACTCGCATTAGTTTATAAAGTAAATAAACCTAAATATACGTAACTACTTTTAAGTCTTCAGAATATAAAACAAAATATAAGGGAACAGTTGAAAGTTATAAATAAGATTTAAGTATCCTTGGAGCATAAAAATACTTTAAATAATCCGCTGTCTCGTCCAGAGTCAGATTTCATGATCTTCTCAGGAATTTTTATCCTTTTTTGTCTGTAATTATCCTTCATATTCTTTCTTTGAGTATCTCCAAACGTTTATTATTTAAAGTCTGTAAATGCTATTTACTTTTTGTGGAATCTTCTCGACTGTACTACTTAGTGTTCCTATTTTTTATGCAACAATATTTAGATTATTAAAAAAACTGACAAATCCGATATAATCCTTTAAATATTAATATTACATAATTTACTAAGACAAGGATAAAAAAATTCAAATATTGTTTTTTATAATTTTACAAAAATTACAAACCTTAACATTTAAAGAAGTTATACATCGTAATATTATATGGATAAATATCTTTGGCAAAGTATTCCAACATTTGAAATTAATATTTTAATTTTTTTATGTTATTTATATGTCATTAATAAAATAGTAATATCAAATAAACAAAGGTAAACTTATATTAGTAAAATATAGGCTACAGCAATGAATTACTTAATATCTATCAAGAGACCTATAAATAACAATACTGTGCAAACGTAAATTGAGCATTCTACATATCTTTAGTGATAGAGTATCAGTATCATCCCAGTCATATATCTTATTATACCATCTTAAATAACCATCTTCTTGTAACTCACTTTCGTTTTATTTCCCGTTTCTTTCTCTTCTTTGGCTAGTCTTCTCATATCTTTCTCTATATAAAACTCTGTCCCCAGTTTTTCTCGGTCCAGTTTTGCATTTTTGCCAATAATATCCCGTTTCTAATTCAGTGGCGGCAGCTGCAGGGAGGGCAACGAGGCACTGCCCCCCTGTGACAAATTTTGTATGTAATTTTTCTGATTTGTTTGATAACAAATAATATGTTTTCGGAAGTAACAGTCCGTCTTTTCAGCGCGTTTAAAAATCGCAGTCTGACGTACGCTCCGGGGCATCTCGCGCGACTGCCCCGTGAGGCCCCGTCTGTATTGGAAATCGAGCGATGAAACTGGCGCGGGTAGCGCGCAGATATACGTCAGCGGTGGGGCACTCATCTATGGTGCCGCCTGACTGTATATACAGTGAGGACGCGCGGGTTGGAATAAATTCATTTAAAATTTTTGGTTTTGTTTTATGGAAAAACGCTCGGATAGTTCGATTTTTATTTTTAGCTGTGGTTTTCTTAATGGTAAATTGATGTACAAAGGGTGGTGCAAAAATAAGTTACGACCATCAATTTTTTTTTTAAATCGAAACATATGTTTTTTATTTAATTTGTTAATTCTAGATCGAATTCTAAGTATGTTTCATGTACCATGTCCTATACGCAAACTCAACAGTTATCGAGAAATTTACAATTGAACGTGCAGTTATTGATATGTTCAATTGTAAATTTCTCGATAACTGTTGAGTTTGCGTATAGGACATGGTACATGAAACATACTTAGAATTCGATGTAGAATTGACAAATTAAATAAAAAAAACATGTTTCCATTTGAAAAAAAAATTGATGGTCGTAACTTATTTTTGGACCACCCTTTGTACATCAGTTTACTATCGGAAAAACCGCAGCTAAAAATAAAAATCGACCTATCCGAGCGTTTTTCCATAAAACCAAACCAAAAATTTTAAATGAATTTATTCCAACCCGCGCGTCCTCACTGTATAGCGGTGAGTGTATGTTGTAATTTCTATCGATGCAAATGCAACTATGAATTGCGTTAGTAACATAATTGAAATGATAGAAAATAACACACTGAGCTATGACATTAAGATAGAATGTGCAAAATGCTTTTTGCTATTTCGGTGCTATAAAGTTCACTTTACGACACCCGTTTTGGTTGCAAAAGTATTAGTTTATCGCACGCTAATTTTGTTGTTTTGACGTTGGTAACAAAAAAAAAATGGAACCAAATTATATTTAAATGTCAAAATGTAAGCCTTTAATGTAACAAACATGTGCAATAGAAGTTGTACAAAGAATGAAAAGCACACATGCTACCATTTTATTTACTAATTAACAATATAAATTGTTAAGCAGAGTTGATGATAAGTTTTCTGATGCTACTATTGAAATTTACTTCCAATGTTGAATAGTACAACTGTTATAAAAGTTTGTTTTTGATAATATGTCGAGACTATGTTGGCGAAAGATTTTGTATTTTGTCTTCCGCTATTTGCGAATCTCTAGGGGCGTGCAATTATTTCTTTCGTCCTTTTTGTTGATAATTTGAAATAATTTATTGCATAAATCAGTATGAATTTTAATCATAATTACATATAACACTGTCTATATTCAAATATTTAAAATGTTCACGAAGTTGGCCGAAGACATGGCAACGCCTTCACCGATATTCCGAAGACGTCCAAACACAAACGAAGTTTGCCGAAGCCAAGGCAAGGCCTTCACCGACATTCTGAAGACGTCCGAACCCATACGAAGTTGGCCGAAGTCAAAGCAAGGCCACCACTGACATTCCGAAGACATCCAAACTCGTACGAAGTTACAGTTTCCATAGACGTTCTAACCATAATATATCACACCGCCTATATTAAAATATTTAAAATGTTCGAACGAAACATGTCTCTCATTTTAAGCTTTTATGAACTTTTAATAACCAAAATAGAAAAAATAGTATAAAATACACGTTTCATAACACATTTTGCACACTTGTTCTTGTTTTTAACTTAAACGCGTGCGCAAAAATCGTGTGTTATGAAACTTGTAGTTTAATATAATATTTTTTGTTATGTGTGCTTAATTAGGAATTCTCCACAAAGCGACCCTGCCTGGACTTCTAACGGTAGTAGGGATTTAAAACATTTTGGTGAGAAAGTAAAAAGACATAAAGTAAGTGAAAAACATCTTAGTAACATGATAGAATATTCAGTTTTGGGAAAGATAAATACCTATAATGTGCCAGCTGAACACTGCATATAGATAGATTAAACATAATTCAGCACAATGAAAACGTCAGTAAAAACAGACATACTCTTGGAAATTTAATAGACTGCATTAAGTTTTGTGTCATGTTTGAAATCGCTTTAATGGGCCATGACGAAACACAGTGCGAATCCGGGGATCTTTCGTGGATTGGTTAATTTATTGGTAGGAATTGACAGCACCCACAAATCTAATAAGAGATTTTTTATGGGTTTGTCAAAAACCATTCAAAATGAATTGCTGGACAGTATCTACGAAGTTTCTCGCACTTTGATTCTAGACGAAATTAACAAAGCCCATTACATATATCGTTATACAAGCAGACGAGACGACAGATTTGGCTACATTTTCCCAGTTAGCTTTTATAGTTCGATGCGAATTGGTAATTTTGTATAATAGACCAGATTTTGGAACTGCTTCATCTGCTCTAACATTACTGTAATGTTTCTATGAAAATAATTTAACAACCACATTTGCCGAATCTGTGAAGCTATTGAAAATAATTTGCACCAAACCGATGACAACAGCTGAAAGTTAACGGTGTTCTTCTACTTTGAAGAGAATAAAAACATTTTCTAGAAATACCATGCGGTAAAGCAGACTATGTGCCTTAGCAATGTGTTCCATTGAAAAACAATTACTGACATCAACACCAAACTTCAATGAATTAGTTATTAATCATTTTGCTGATGGTAAGGAACGGCGGATAGATTTCATTTTCAAACAAGTTAATTAAATAGCATATTGAGTTTATTTTGCGTCTCTACTTAATTTTTGATATTAAACACTCAGACCACCCGGTGCCCTCCCGTCCCAAAAAATCACGAGCCGCCACTGTTCTAATTACATATACTTACGTGATCTTTGTCCGTATTCTGCGTTTCTCCTGCAAGAATTTCAGTAATTGTTTTGGTATTTCCAAAAAATATAGGCTATGGCATGAATTACTTAATATGAGTTAAGAGACGTATAAATAACAATCCACTGCAAACCGTAAATTGAACATTCTACATATCTTTAGCGATAGAGTATTCAAGATAAAAGAATTAAACGATATTCTAGCAACTATAGAAGCCGTTATGAAATAATTATCAGCGTAAAGCTGATAAAACACTGCAAAGCAGTCCTCAGCAGACAAACACTAGATGTTGTTGTGCCACTGATCTCGGCATTAACATGCCAAGATGTTAGGGCCAATAAACTATCTAATCGCTAATTACAAAATTAGGTCAGACCATGTAAAAAAATTAAATATGTGTTACGATCAATTTTATTACAAATTCTGTTCCAGCCTATGCAGTACATAGAATGTATATAATTGGTTGCCAAATTTACGTTATTTTTGTAAGATTTCCTTATTGTTAAATATTCAATATTTTTGGTGTCATCAATAGCTGAATAATATTTAACATTTTGGTAGTATCTTTGCAATACTTTAATAGTACGTATTGTTTACTTCAGCTATAGTTTTTGAATTATTTGTAATTAAATTACTTTTATTCTATCTGGCGTCATATGTGTGCAGGTTTCTCCTTTTCATTTGTTAGAAGGAATAATTAAAATTCGTTATTTTTTGTTTGGGATAGTTAATTGATTTTTTGTACTCGCTTATCAAAACCTGTCATTTCACGAACATTCTGTATGTCTATATGTTATTAATATTTTAATGTTTATAAATAAGATCATTCATGTCCTGACATGTATATTTAAAGCCTAGGGCCTAGACCATTGAGGCTATACGTCTTTACTGTTGTGACTTGAGTTGCGTTGTAAAAATATTAATGATGCACAAATACCGCAAATGTCATTTTCTTACAAGAATATCAAATATCACAAAATGAGTATAACTTAGCCGCAATGTTTGGTTAATGATGTGAAGAAAACTTCGACATTTTGTGTGAATATACAAAAATAACATATGATGTGTGCATTTCGTCTGTGCTTTGATGGTTCAATTTGTATAAACATCCTTATTTAGATTCGTTAAGAGTTTTTTGTTTTTGTTTTATTTCTGACTTCAAATCAGCGCTTCCTTTATATTCGGATTTACAGAATAAATATATTTGTGTTGAACGAGAAGAGCTTATTTTTAATTATTTGTTCTTACTTGCAACTTTTGCACGAAACCGATCGATTAATTTACCTAACTGATCATTTTCATATTGGTTTAAAGTAGGAAATATTAAAACAATACTGTTTTGATAAAATACCAGTAACACCATTCACATAAACTATCAAAGTAGTTGAATAATTCAATTGATAAAAGAAATATTTAAACTAATAATAGTACCCACTGGATAGGTTTATCCCTGTGACTTTCACTTAATGATAATTAAGGAACAACAAATTTGTTAATTACGCACTTCGTAATTTTTGTAATAGTCTGTTATTAACGGTTTATTGAATCGACTTCTCCCAATTATCAAGACGTAAGTGTGCACTGGATTTCGTTTAGTGTCAATAACATACGCGTACATTTTTAATTATCATTTATTTAGATCTAGAACGTTGTTTATGTGACTTTTTCTGATATGAAAATGAATTGTCAGTGATTCCGAAATTTATTACAGAGTCTGTAAAATATCGTTACAGAATGCCAAATATCGCACGTTCGTCACTTAGCTTTGCTAAAACATACACATAAATAGTTTTTATGCAGAGAATTTCGATAGTTTACAAAATTTCGTTGCATGTTTAAATGACGATGCTCGAAGTATTTCTGAGTGCAAGGAACTAACACAAATCCCAAATTTAAAAAATCAGTTGTTATTCCTTTAGGAACACTTTGGAAAATTGCCTATACTAATCACATATTTTGAAAATCGAAATCTCAAATTAAATGGATGGATGAACCACATTAGATGTGGGCTATTAATAATTTCAAAAGTATTCCAAGTGACTTCAAATGTGGCCTTCGGCAAAAGTTAGACGCAGTTTTCAATAGAAATCCAGATTTAATAACATTTCGCCAATTGTGTATGCTAAATACGCTGAAATAAAAGAATACTTCCAGTACGCACCAGTTGCGATGTAGAAAGGACGTTTTCTATCTACAAGGATGTACTTAATTCAAAGAGAACAAGTCTTACAGAAGAGAAAATGAACAAATAGTAAAGTATTTTGTATTTTATAGATCACCAGCCACTTGTTATCCAATTATATAAATAAAATTAAAACCTCTTTAAAAATACAACATTTCAATAGTACGCCCATGGGCGATGAGTCATCAACCGTTCGTGTCCGCGCCCTACCAATAATATAATAACAACCAAGTATTTTGTTTTTGGAATGTAACTTTTACAGTATTCGCACCATTATAGTAGAGCATTCAGATCACCCACCCGTTAACGTAATAAAGTATTATTATTATTTATACCACTACTACTACTGAATAAACAACAATGTCAAAGAGGTGTGACCCAAATCGGTAGCCTCATTCATTAGTTTTTATTTTTATACATAAATTTCCTGTTAAATTTTATATATGTCAATGAATTAAGAGTAATAACGAGAACTATGGTTCTTTCTTGAAAGTGAACTCAGGTCAAGGTACTAGAAGTCATAAACACATCTTAACATTTTCTTAGGACGTTTATAATCATCAAAAAAGGAAGTATGTGTTACAAATTGCAGTTCATGTATTGTATGTGCATATATATTCATACCATACACACATATTATGTATGTACACATACATAGATTTGTATTTTTTCACAGCGGGAACAATCAGCACATTTACAGCAACTCAAAACACGGAACTGCAAATTTATATCAGCCAACATGGGTTCTAATAAAAATAAGAGATAAATACTATATAATTAAGTCAATTATAATGGAGGTTAGTATTATATCATGTTCATAATGTCTTTGAAAATTAAGTAATTTAATTTTAAATATATAAATTATGTTTTGTCTGCTTAAGCTATATTTAGAACAAAATTATGTATAATTTATTTGTATTCAACTATCTGGTTATAAAAGCAAGCAGTTGCATTTTGAACGGCATGAATACCTCTGAATATAACTTTAACACATGTGATCTTGCTCTGTTGTCAAATGCAGACATTAATATAAAAATATTTATAACAAAGACTGACAAGTTAAAGCAAATAAAATGATCTTAGATCCAACAAAGTATACATTTTATATCCCTAAACGATTAATTGAAATATTGTTTTTTCTCTCTTCATCTTAGGTGGCAATTAATTGTTTTTTGTTTGTGTAAATATACTGATACGGTTAACAAAATATGAAAATAAACAAATATATGCATAATGCACACCAACTAAATTAATTTGTAGCTTTGATTAGAATATCAAAAGCGATAAAGTGTGACATAACCAATTATTGTCTAACCTCTGGTCTTTTAATAACAAAGACTTGCCTTAAATTGCGCAATCTAACTCTTAACATTTTTATATACGATTAAATTATAACACGCAATCTGTTCTTTAAACGAAAAATGTACTAATTGTGTTCGAGACTGTGAAACTTCGAGATAAAAATAAAGTCGTATTGTTCAGAAAACTTAATTTTCCGAAATGAACGAAGTTCAACGGAGCAATTACGATATAGAGTTTCAATTATTGGCAATTGGGCAATCGTAAGTACATGACTAATAATATTTTGATTGTTAAAGTGGTATTTATGATGTGAAATGACAATTATTGTTTTTACATGAATACCGCATTTCTATTGGTAAGTACTTAATTCACACGTTCAAAAGTGCAAATGTCTACATTACTGCCAGCTATTATTTTTCACATCTATTCAAATCGAAATATTGTTTATATTTGAAGATTTAGTGACAGACAGGAAGTCTCTGGAATTTTTCTCAGTAATAATATTTCTTTATTGTCCTGGTTCATTATAACATAGACATTTATAATTCCTTAGAAATAGTGTGTAGAAATGTAAATTAATTTTGAGATATACAGCGTGTGTATAAAATGTCGCAAAAGCTACACGCAACAACATTATTCGTTCGGTTCTGAATAAAAAAAAATATATGTTAAAATGTCGTACCATGCTTCTTATGTATTCAGGAACCATTTAAAAGACAGATATATTTGGCAACACTGTAGCCGCATATTATTGTAATTAGTTCTTTGTTTGGATATTTATCTGACAGTAAATCAGTGACACTATTACCGGCATAATTGTTGGAACTGAAGACCATCTGTCTCTAAGCACATCAGTTGCAATCTTCGAGGTATCGTCTGTACTACTTGTTTTGAGTCTTTCTGGTGTAATTTCCAATACTGCCGCGTTAATTCTGTTTCTGACTTCGTCAGTGCCTTGTGTGGGCGTTATATAAACTTTCTCCTTAATGAAACCCCAAACAAAAAAGTATAAAGGATTGAGATCAGGAGATCTCGCAGGCCTAAGATAGGACCGCCCCGAACAATCCATCTGTTTGGGAAGTGCTTATACAACTATTTTCTGACATTACGAGCATAGTTTGCAGGAGCTCCATCCATTGCAGCGCATTTGCAATGACACCTCGTCAATAACTTGTTCCAGTACCTTTTTCTTTGTATCCTATAACTTTTATTAGACTTTATAATTTTTGTATTTTTCCGGCGAGTGTCGCTGTATATTTGTCTTGAACTCTTCCGTGCGTATTAGGTTACGCCTAGAATTAATCTTTTGTTTACTGTTGGAACTACGTATAAATATTTTCTGTGGAATGTAGAACTTTCTTTTAATTTTCCAATGAGTTGAACATTTCTCTTCGAATTATTTTTAATTGTTATTGGGAATGATTAGATTGTTTTCTTATGTTAATTACCTCAAGGTCACCTTTTTTTTTCATTTGTAGGTCAAGTTAGTCGTGCTGGCGCCATCTCGTGTGTGTGTGTGCGACTGAGTATGCTATAGGTAGCATTTAGAATGTCCTTCTGTTTAATGTTGTTATATTCCTTACGTCGCTGCATAATTATCTGCGATTATTTCTATTTAATTATTTCTTTGTTTGGTTCTTATTAATCTGTCCCTTATCTTTTAAATATTTTATGTAACAATTCACTTTCAACTTGCTAGATGTCGCCTTGTCACCTTGTAACACGGCCTAGTGTTCTTGTCATATTCATTCTTCCGTTATCGATCGAACTATTTAGTTGGTTAAAAAAGCGATCCAATTACTTCATTCAGTGCTCACTGTATAATTAATGGACTGGATTTGTCTAATTACCGTACAAGTCACACGTTAAAATCGTGGATGTTTAACAGTGGCAATACATTTTTGGTAGCCCCTTAGTTTCTTTTTTGCTGCATTACACATGATTTAATTAGTTTGAAGTACATATATATGGATCGGTAAGAGTTTTAACTTTTCGTAATTTCTTTCTAGTGATTAATGCTTGTTTCGTGTCTTCCTTTTTTTTTTGCTTTGCAGAATTAATATATTTCTATTGTGGATGCCTTATTGAAAACCAATGCCCCGTGTGGATCAAATGCACTGTCAAGATATGTATATATAATTATTCTTATTTGGAAACCTATTAATCTGTTTTGCTTTAATTAGTTTCATTAGAATATGTTGCGCTTTTACCTGTAAATTCATTTTTATTAACGTTTTGAGTACCTATACAACTTAATTGCTAGTTAATTTCCATTAGGTCAGTAGCCTATTTTGCAGTTTTTAATTAAATTTTGTACTCATAAATGTTATAGCTAGTTACTTATTTGTTCTTTTTAAAATACACATCTACACCATGTAATGCCTGTAAGGACTTAAATGTAAAGCGAGATCTCGTTCCGCCTTAATTTATTTTGTAAGTTAATTAATTTACGGAAGCCATTGTCTATTACGACTTTACATCTCACTGATTCCTTGGAAAACGTCACGCGTTTTGTTTTATTGATACAAATTGTCACATTGTATTTTTCACTCTTCTGGTAACACAATTCCACGTAGAAAAGGGCTCAAGTGCGGTTTAGTAAAGTATTAACAAAATTCAGTGGTTCAATATATATACGGCTTGTATAATGCAACAATTGATATAGCAAGTCCAACATATTTCAGAATTGCAACGTCGCGACTATATCCCCGCTCTCACTACATTTATCGGTGAAGCATTAACTGGCAATATCACAGTTACCTCAACCCTCTCCTGTCTTTCGTCGCAAGTCCAGTACGGCTACAGAATACGACGTTGCAATGTTTATTTGGTAATATCAAATGTTTCATTACACAAGCTGTATATATACCATGGAAAATATTTTATAAGAATTGCTTTTCAGAAAACAATTCCATTTTTTCCCAGGGTGAGCTACTGAATTTTATTAATACTATACTAAATTGCACTTGAGCCCTTCCCTTAGTAGTATCCTAAATACGAAACGGAGCACATGGCTACATAGGTCCAATAAAATTTAAAGGTTTGTGTCACTTTTGAAGTTTAGTTTATAAATCTTCTCAAAGGAAATACTTAAGTCCTAGTATTGGGGACATAATCTGAACATTCCTTTTTTATGGAATTTACTTTTATTTAGTTCTTTATTACATCTAAATTCCAGTTATCATTAGAAATAAAATTCACTATAATAAAAGACTCTAAAGAATTCACTCAGAGTGGTCACCAATCTTTTAGCGATAAATAACTAGTATATATTCAGATATATGACAATAGCAAAGTAGAACATACACTTCAATATCTTGAAAAATACTCTTGTATTACCCCAAAATGACCGAGAATTCGGAACGAAAGCAGTAGTGAAAACCTTAAAAAACATTTTCGATGAACTTCCTAAGAGCTGGCAGGTAGAATGTTGCAGCATTACTCAGAAAGTACAGTTTTTAAACGTTATTCGTCGAATTATAGTGAACTTAATGAATAACATGCAGAAGGGTTACATCAAGACTTCTCGAATTCACTACTAAACAAGATTGTTGAGAAAATCATTGTATTTGTACCAAATTAGTAACTTATGCGTATTTTCTTTTTCGTCATCAAATACATTTCATTTCAAACACTTTTAACATAAAATAAGACTAGATATTAATTTGTTGTTTTCTTATATTGTAATAACACTAAGCATGATACTACAAGCGTTTTACATCTATATACAACATCTATAAGGAGCCAAACGTAATTGGTCTTTGCCAATATTTGTTGCCTCATGAAATAGTGTTACAATTTTACTAGATTTGTCACACTGTATTATTGTATTATATTGTCTATGACGGAAAGATATATTGTCCTTATACAACAAAGATTTACAAATATTTATAACAGTGTTGTTTTGATTTCCGAACTGAAGAAAATATTTGTCAAAATCCAGTTACAAAGGTTATCAATCGTGTATTACCTATCCTTTAAAAATAAACAGTAATAATATCATAAGAGCATTTTCGTATATTCAGATTTACTTTCTCGATTTCTATACAAAGTTGATGTTGCTATGATTGGTATTTCCTAAGAAAAATAGAATATACGAAACTGTTCGAATGCATTTGTATTGATTATATCAGCAAATAAGAATAAAAGAAGAATCAGCTTCAATTATAATAAGAACACAACATTTATTAAGAAATAATAAAGAAGTCGATTTTAAAGTTTGTTTCGGTAGATTCTGACAGTTTAAAAAATCTATGACTGACGTTTGAAAAAAGTCACTCACGCTTGCTATTATAGACGCTATCGTAGTAATTGGATGAAGAAGCCAATGGGAAAGCGAACACCAAATTGAATGAACAGCTTTCGAGAGAAGCAATTTTGCAAAGAAGAATACTGTATTTTCGAGAAACACTACTGTAATTGGCGCATTTTTTAAAATTTGTAAATATTGTTGGTTTATGTATTAGATATGAGTGATATAATCAGTAATAATATCACATGAGCGTAGAGTATAAAAAGAGGGAAAATACATAAAATATACGGAAGTGCTTGAAAGATATGTCATGATTATATCACGAAATAAGAAGAATAAAAAAAGGAATACCTACCTACAAAGATTATCAGAACATATCATTTATTAAGATATTTAGATTTCATTTTCGTAGATTCTGACCGTTTCCAAATCTATGACTGACGTTTAAAACAAGTCTTTTGTCGCTATTCACGCTTGTTATTATAGAGGCTACCGTAGCATTTGCATGATGAAGCCAATAGGAACGCGAAACACCAAATTGAATTTACAGCTTTCGAAAGACGTAACTGGTCATTTTGCAATGAACGAATATGTATTTGAGAAACACTGCTATAATTCGCTCATTTTTAAAAAAACTCCTAATTATTGGTTTATTAGATATGAGTGATATTATGTCTAGAATATTTGCCACATACTACTAAATTGATCGGAAAAAATCATTGTCTTCACTTTATCAAGAAGCAGACAACACCTTGAACAACTGCTCCGATCAACATTAATTACTTTTATTAATATATCATTTAATATTGTGTATATTTTGCATAAATACTCAAATAGACAAAAGTGAGTGTATTTAAAATATAATTGCATGTTCATTATTATATTAAATTTAAGCGTAATAGTATATCAAGGTCAGTATTATTTATTATTCGATTTCTTGAAATGAATTGTGTACATGAAAGTGAAAACATTGTAATATTCATTAGTATAAAGCCGAAACACTTTCAAGAACTATTATGTGCCACAAAACTAGACCTACGCCTTGCAACTGAACTACTACGTTAATCGGAGGATCTCTTTTATACGCTCTACATACGCAGAAACGCACTTCTCAGTCTTCTCCCTAGCGTATAAGTAAAGTATATTTCCATTCGAAATATCGCTCAAAAGAAAGAAATTTGCAAAAAATAACGCAATTTTCTCGATAGTGTAGTATGTTAAAAGGATGTATTCAGAGCATAATTCTAGATTTGAGGGGTTCCCCAAGTGACAGTGGCGCCACTATCGCTAGTAACTCGTTTAATTCTGTATCTTGAGAACGGTTCGGTTTACACAAAAAACTATATAAACATTTTCTCTTATAAATTGAAATATTTAACTTTTTTATTGGAAATATTTTTTCCTAGCATCGATATTTACCTTACTTTCGTCTTTTTTTCGCCTCTATCTCCCTAACCGTCAACTTTTGTGGAATCTTAGCTATTATCAAACTAATAAATCATTTGATTATCTACGTGTTTTGAAACTTTTTTATCTACTGACAGTACTTTGGTAGTTATTGCTTAGTTTATCGATCAAACTCCGTGCTATTGTCATTAGGCGTGTTCAAGGATGCACCATTGCATGGGTTGGGTTAACAAGGGACTGATGTCTAATTGCATTGAGTTCGATCGATAAACTAAGCAATAACTACGAAAGTATTGTCAGTCGGTAAAAAAGTTTCATATAAAAGACGGAGATAATCAAATGATTTATAATGATAAAAGGTAATATTCCAAAAAAGTTAAAAGTTAACGGTTAGAGAGATAGAGGCAAAAAAAAGACGAAAGTAGGGAGGCTTGGGCATTTCCAACGAAATAACTCGGGAAATATGGATGCTAAAAAAATATTTCGAATAAAAAAGTTAAGCAATTCAATTTATAAAAGAAAAGATATGTATAGTTTTTTGTGTTAAACAAACCGTTCTCGAGATACAAAATTAAACGCGTTACTCGCGATAGCGGCCCCACTGACATTCGGGGAACCCCTCAAATCTAGAATACACCCTTTTAACATATCAGAAATTGTGCTATTTTTTGCAGATTGATTCACAGTATGACTGGTCTAATAAGGAAAATGTCATACGTGTTTATATACACCATAAAAAATCTACACGAAAAAAGAAAAAACATGTGTGTTATATATAGTTGTTTGATAGCATCAGAATTTATCATTCTAAAACCAAGAAAATTTAAATTTTGGAGACAACTAAAAATCGTACAATATATTTAGAGAATGTTGTAATTGAACGTCTTGGCAATAACCTAAACGGTAAGGAAATTTGTTTTGAATGATTTCTATTATTCCAGGAGTGATTTTTATAACTTCTTTTACAAGTAGCAATTCTTGCAAATTTTCAGGTTTGGTTGCGTATAGTAGTTACTTTTTATGTATCTTCATATGAAATTATCTATAGAGATCAGGTTTTTATTTTTGAGAGTTTCCGAACTTTTGCACGCATTGCATATTAAAAGGAAAGAAACTACTTTGAAAGACGTATAACGTATCAAGGTATTTTTGCGAATCAACACTCTGTGTATTATTAGAGGTTATTAGAACAGCCACATGAACCTTGATTACGTCGCGAATAGAGGACATGACGCCTGGCATCATCCGTAAGTTGATATCGGTCTGGTGTTTGATCCGGAGTTTCCGTCTGAAGAGTTGAAAGGCATTAGATCTACCATGTGGAATTTACAATGGTCTGGCGTACGGAAGGAATTGGTGTTGCCGAAGTAATAAAACTAACAAAAGCTATAGAACAACACTAGTCAACAGCCATTTTGCATCTAGTTTCAAATCAAGATTTTCTTATGTATGTTTTCTTCTAGAATCGGAATCGGCCTTCAAAAATGTCCTATCTGGTAGGGTTTTTGAGATATTTCAAAAAAGAATTTTTTTAAAATATACATTTTTTTCATATATTTTCCAATTTTTCTTTCATAGAAAAAAAATGATGAAAGAAGAGCTTTATAGGTTTTAATCTTTATTTGGATGTATTATATATAGTTGAGGAACTTTATATTATCACAAGATGGTAGTATAGTAACAAAATATTGTGACAGTGTTGTGCTTGGAAAAAGAAAAAACCGCTGAACAGTATCAGTGCGTGTTGAACCGTGTATGGCTCGCAATGAGTCAATTACAGACACCCATTAGCATTAAAATATATAATTTTATTTCAAATCATTTTAAAAGTTTTGATAATAATATACTGGTTCATGGCTGATGGTACTCCAGATATACAGCCGTGGTTTATTGTTATTATCATTTACATTCTATTTCATTTATATGCACCTTTTATGTTCCTCTTAGATGAATAAATATCTTTTTGTACTCACCGTCTGTATAGTGACATTTGGCGCATGCTTCGCTCGACCAGCAAGGAGTATTTCCCGGTCGAACCGACTGTAAAAATTGAAAAAACACTGGCTCTTTGGGACATTTAAAAAAATCTAACTTGATAGTAATAAAATTTGGTCTAGAAAATACTATTTCCCTCGACTATTCTTCACTAAAAGTTGGGGAAATAAGAGTACTTAATAATTGAAAATTTTTCCAATAAATTTGTGGCGCCATCTATTTGACTAGGTATTTCTCAAGTAACATTGAAATTGACAGTTAATTGTAATCAACCCAAAAAGCGACGCATTCACTATAAATATAAGAATAAAAACGTCATAATCAAGAATATATTCACTTAAACTAAATTTAAATGTGAGTAATAGGTACGTACTAGAAATGCTTAAATTAATTAAGTAATCTATTTTAGGTTAAGTGTGATACTAATCACTTTAATCAAACATATGTTTTTATTTTGCATGTACAAAGAATATTTTAAAAACCAATTGCATGAAGACATCTTCCACGTATTCGCTCAAATAAAAGCACTCGCTTCCCTTCAGTCGCTCGTGCTTTCAAAGTGCGCTCATACGGGAAAATAGTTTTCCCGCTCTTGGTTCGTATAGTGGAGGCAATCCTTAAACCGTTGCACGTCATTACTCGTTAATGACGTCATATACTGCAGCGTAGTCAAGTCTGTTTGAAAAATCATATGATTTGCACGCCATTTTAATGTAAACAAATTTGACATATAAATATCTGAAAAATATAATTGTGTATTGTAAATTTTATAATTTTTTGGGTGGTACGGTTTTTAAAAAATGAATGACGTGCAACGGTTTAAGGATTGCCTCCACTATAAATAACTATTTTCTCTGTATCGGTGTTAGCATAACGTTATTCCAGCAGCCATTTTGAGGTTAGAATGGACTCCATTCTAACACCGGTTTTTGGTAACTTTTTATTTTAGTAGAAATAGGTTGGTGGCATAAATTTTTCATACTTGCTTTTCGATTTACCTGGTAGTAAATTATTTATGGCGTTGGAGGCCCCGTTCCGCAATTCTAGTGCCGCAGATTGACGCTCTTCGTCTGACATTCCGGCCACAGATAATATGAGACTTTGTTCTAATTTAAGCAAACTTTTTAATTCAAATAATTCTTACAAAAGTCAACTGTCAAATATAAATGTAAATCATTGCTACCAATCGACTACGTCACGTTATAAAAATTTCCCTTAATGAATATTTTTAACAATTTTTCTATAAATAAATAATATAAATACAATCCGAAACAGAGAAAATAGTGTAAAATACTCGTAACAGAAGGCCATTCCAGCATTCTTTCCTTCGGCCACTCGCGCTACGCGCTCGTGTCCGAATTTGGAAATCATGCTGGAATGAAAGGCCTTCTGTGACTTGTATTTTAATATACTATTCTACTCTCATCTTTAAAACGCCATTTATCGCATATGTTTCCATGACGCTAAGTTATTTTTTTAAATACACATTGACAAACTGTGAAATTGTGCGCTTTAGTCACGGGGTGAACTTAGCAACGGACTCTTTAGTGAAGCACTAGATTTTTTAAATGCAAAAACCAAAAAAAATTCAATTAAGATGGTTGATACTTGTTCTCTCTCTGTCAAACTAACCCGACGTGGAGGAGCAATAGACAAGTAATTTTGTATTACTTTGGTTATTTGCTGTAGTAAAATAAGTATACTATGCAACTAGTTGGTCAATCCTTTTACTAAACACTCTAAATGAGATGTATAAAACTTGATACCTAATATACTGTTTTCTAATCTGATGTCATAATAACGCTATTAACGCATCATAATGATACGTTCATAACTTATAAACGCACAGTGTGCGTTCAAAGATTATCTAATTCAATTTAGTTTTTCGAGGGTGGCTACCTGTAATTTGTAATGATATAAAATCTTTTACAACTATAATAATTCGTATAGAAGGTGTTCAGCGAAGATTTTGCAAGTTTTAGAAATACACATCACTATGGGCAAAATAAATAAAATGAAGTTGCAATGATCCATTCTTCAACAAGAATCTATTCAAATATTTTATGTTTAATTATGTTTTTGAATTGTACATTTACTGTATAGATTGATAGGTAACATACATGAGATATATCTTGGGCATTTATTGTGACACCAGGCAGACTACTCGTACTTGTTGATAGAATATTTAGATGAAAACAGCTATTTCCATCAGTTATAGTGGTTTCGTCTGAACATCCCGGAATGTTTGTATTAGTTTGAGATCCGAGCATATGAGATATTTTAATTTTTCAACCCCCATGACTTTTCAAGGTCAACAAATCGCCACATGATTTTCCAAATGTGTTACACTAGATCTGCAAAACAATTCTGAATTTCGCAATTTCAAAAAAATCGCAATCTCCTTCGAAATTTTGCCTATAATATTAATACCCGTTGGACTATTAATACACTGATCATTGCGATAAGTCAAGGAAAATCGCTTATGACTAATATTAATAGGCCGTGTTATAATATTTCTTAATTAAATCGATCCATATTGTATCTGTATTTGTATCTAATTACGAAGAATCTCGGAATTTTTCATAGATTTCCAGATTTCTAGTAATTTAGGATGGAAAGTTTGGAACTGTTTTAGGAAATATTCCTATAAATATTTGTTTCGCACATACAAAGCGCTTTTAGAATTTTGTTGCTTAAGTGTATTTACTAATTACCATTATAAATTCTATCCCGTATTAGACTATTTGGGGCTTTTCATATTCATACCTCTTAAAAAAAGACACTTCAAAGTCATTTTTATATTATCTTTTCATTTCCTAAGCTCATGTCGAACGCAATGTTGATAATTTTTTATACAAAACAATCTGAAATGTATAACCATTTCAGTACTAATATAGTGAATAGATATGGCATATATTTTTGTGTTTGCATTATTTAGAACTGACTCCAATTGAGATATTTACAGCAGTTCATTGACTGTTACCCGTATAATTGATAAAAAAAAATTGATAATTAGTTTGTTGTCTCATAAATTTCATAAATGATTAATTTTGTATATAAAAATAAAGAGAATTAGATATTAAACTACAACGTATTGAAGACATTAAGCAAGAGTGATTGTTTACAATCTTCATGTATTTCTGAATGATTTTAAAGTGTTTCGAAACTGAACAATTTAATCTATGAATATATATATTTATTGTATTCCAGTCATTATTACTTTAATAATAGAAATTACTCATCCACAATTAGCCCCAAAAGAAGGATATCGGATTTAAATATTACCTACTAATATATATATATAATTCAGAAAATACCTTCTTCAATAAGGCTACAAATTTGGAAATTAAGGTATGTCAAAGAATGTCAAAAGCTAATAATTTTCTTTTCAGGAATCTTTTTTTTTTAGGTTCGTAAAATATTTTGTATTTTGCTTAAATTAAAGGACGAAAAAAGTGTAAATTCTTATTCAAAAACTTACGTTCAATTCTATACTGCTCTTTAAATACTAAATCACCTTACGGTCTCACATATATTTTAATCTTTTTACATTAAATAATTATATTTATGTACGGGATAAGTGTTGAGAGCATCTATTGAAGTTAAAATTATAACGACACACGGCGGATTTTTTTACCGCGCTCCCATCAACTGTATACATATAGTTCGTGTTCGTCTCGCACGAAATGCAATGCAATTCGAACTTAACCGCAGTGAACTTCGCGATCAACTGTCCGCGCTCTACGGCGATGTACTGCTTACTCAAAATATTGTCCTTCGTTTATCGCAAGAAAACATCGCCGAATATAAAAGAGGCTTTCTCGGAACGATGGCTGGTTTAGAGTAATAAGCGAAATGAAATAGCCCTACCGAGATCGTAAAATTTACATATGCGTGAATATTTTTAGTTTCTATATATCGTAAAAACCTCGAGAAGACTAAGAAGAATGGAAACAAATGTAACTTATCTATATGGGTACCTACTACAAACCATCATCTCTTTCAAGACATGTTCTGTTTATGTACAATTTCTGGGGATTGTGATATTAGCGCGTAATAACAGGTTTCATTTACATTTGAAATAGTTTTAATATTAAGACTAAGCAGGTCTGCAAATTAAATTACCTAGGGTAATAGTAATTAATTGATTATTTATTTAAAATTGTACTTAATATATAAAAGCAGAAGTGGTACCTAAAAAGAATGCTAAACATTTTGCATATTTCACGATCGATTTATCCACGCTCGGTTTAGAAAGCGTACCTAGCATATTATTAGTCTTATCAAGAAAATAAGGGCTTTATCATTTTTCTCAATTTGCGTAATTGACAGATAGTTCAATTAAAATAAAATTGTTCATCTCAATAGTTAACTCTTTGCTGCACGAGATTTGACACAATTTCCAGACCCTTGCTGCACGAAAAATTAAAATATAAAAAAAGTTATTTTTTATAGTTTAATCTATGACTTAGTAACAAAATAAAGTTTTATTGTACAAAAAATATATAAAAAATATGCCAAAATAGACTTTACGAGGTGGTCCATATTTTGTAGCATTGTGCAGTCTTCAGCAATATCTACTAATAGGTATTGTTATTCACAATCAGGCAAATGTTAATTGATTTGAATCTTTATTATTACTACCCTGATGTTTTTGAAAGCAATCTTCATTTTCAGCGAAACTTTGTATTTGGAAGCCTTTTAGTGATTAGCAACAACTTTTTTAAATTTCTTTTACACTACTTTCATCGTTGCTGTATGACTACTTGCACTAGAGTTTTTATCATAGTATTTCGGATTTAGACTCTTTAAAAATTCGTTCCTACAAAAATATTAATCGTAATATGGCCTCTATCAGTGGTAAAAGAATTTTTAATTATTGCATTATTAATAAACTATTTATTTAGGTGTCTTCAAGTAAAATGGATCACTCGGTATAATGAAAATTTACTAAAAATTTAATGTTGGCAAAATGGCGGTATATATTATTTACTTCACAACATCATATACATATATGTAGGTAAATAATATCATAAGCCTGTCACATCGTGACAGCAATACGATGTCGTACGCAGATCAATAGCCAATATTCCCTTACGATCACCAGCCGATTTTGCTTTAAATCGGCTCAGTGTCAGTTGCCGACCCCGAGCCGATTTATGCTCAAAACGGAAAAATGTCTGTGCAAAATATTGGACCAATATCATGCAATGATATTTATCCAACGTTGTAAAATGTTAACACTTTCACATCGGATTGATGTCAGCCGCCGAAGTCAGGCCAACAAATCAACGACCAACAGCCAACGTTGGCCCTATATTGTGTGCTACTAGGGATATTTTTCGTCCCTAGTAATCGACGTATCTCTGCGTTTCTGCCAAGCGATGATAGGGTATCTTCAATACATCTTTGTTACGTACTGTGTAAAAGTGTGTGTCACCATTTTTTGATAATTAATGTATGTTTTCATGTACGTGTTTTGCCGTTGTTAATATATACCGTGGCCCTAAAATCTTACCTAAAGAAGGCTGTCTTTTAAGTAATTATGTAATCAGTTATGGTGTACTTGCTGAGCTTTTGAAAACCTAAAATTCTACTTCATATTTAAATTTAAATTACAGGCGCTTATATTTTTTTATTATTATGTTAGACTTACAACATAAAATATTTAATATTGAAAATTACTATAGAACTGGCCAAAAATTATAAAATGGAGATTGACTTTATTCCATTAATCAGTGCTTACATGATTTCCGGCACCAGTTTCCAATCTGCCAGTTACTTACTCACAACTACAAAAACATATTCATGCTTGTATTATTAAATTTGATCAAACAAAAACAGTAACACGTAAACTGGTGGTGGAGCACCTAAAAAACGAACAGCAGATTGTATAAAGGATATTCAACGTCGAATGGACAACTCACCCAAAAGATAAATAGCAAAGCGCTCTCAAGAAATTCAGTTGTCTTAAAGTTTTTTGCACATAAAATTCAAGAAGTTTCGGAACTCAAACAGGTTATTCTCGACAAATGCTTCGTTTTGAATGTGCCTCGGTTCCATCTTTCAGGATATTTAAACAAGCAAAATATGAGAATTTATTTGCAGGAAACCCTCATGCATTTGTAGGAACCACGCTACATGAATTAATACGAACAGATTTATACTGCGGCATAAATGATAACGTATTTAACAGTAAGTATTATTAGAGTTTTCCTACAATCTTACATATTATACAAATTTCATCGGCGAAATATTTTGCGAATTCGTATCCATAAAGCACTCGCCTTCGGCTCACGCTTTCAACTGGCCACTCATTCGCAAAATATGTTTTCCCGCGCTTGGTTAGTAAATAACTGTTACAAGATATCAAGGTCTTTGGGTTGAAGCCGCGACGTTGTCTTTATTTCTGCTAGCGACGTTTTGTCTACGACGGTTGATTCTATCACTTAGGATAGTTTTTATTCACTATCTTAAGGATAGTAGAAGTAGAAATAAGGACACAATCTCAATTCAGAAACCACAAATATATCAATAACATCTGTAATAGCCTTCGATTTAAAGGGATTTAAAAGACTATTAAGAAATCATTTTTTTTCTATCATATCAGGAACGAGTTAACTTAAACGGTACTTGATAGGATCAATGATAGCAGAGGTCAGAACTTTATTTGAATCACTCTGTATATCAATTAGAAATTTATTAATATTTGGGCAATTTATTTCATATTTTATTAACAGATATTTTAATTTCAAGTGTTTTTCAAAAGCTCTATATCGAGAATAAATCAACATTACACATTAATGGCCATAATAAACATCAATGATCATAGAAAGAACGAAGATTCTCCTATCTTGCATTTTATGATTTACTACTCATTTATCTTACATTTGAATAAAAAGCGCTCATCAAATAGTTAAAAATAGATTTGCTTATGCTATACATATACAGGCACGTAATTTCGAGCTTTTGTATTTTACATATATTTACTGTGCTGGATAAAATTTTAAATCAAGAGATATCTCTATATATATATTCTATGTATCTCATTATTTTTAAACACTAATTTTTGATGAAATATTTAGATGTATGTACTTATGTATGTCTTTCGTTTGTCTTGATTTCCAAGGATGCAGTGATGATTGGATGACATCGTTTCTTTTTTTAATGAAGTCTTGATGTAGTCCATTTTGTTAGTTAATGAAATCATATAAATTTATGTGTCTCTTGTATTGACAAAATTTTAAATAAGAAACTGCAAAATATCTAATTCTATACATATTTAATGTTACTAAACATTTATTTATTATATGATATATCAAATGTTGAATTATTTATTGTTTCAGTATTTGAATCTCTTGTGAATATTAATTGCTGATTTTCAAATAGAGTACATGCTTAGCTTAAACTGCTTTCACATGATATCTGATGAATTCTCAAGATTTCTTCTCACAAATAAAATCAAAATATTCAGTTGACAGAAGTTCATGTTTTAAAGAACACTCGATCTCAACATTACAGAAAGTACTGCAACTAATAAAATTAATAAAAGTGAAGTAGTGATAATTGGTAATTTATGTAAATTATCATGTAGTTTCTAAATCACTTATAATTTTCATAGATCTTAAGCGACTTGGTAATTACTATAATTATAGTCTTGTGAAGATGTTTGAATAAAATATACTATAAAACGGATAGATTTTATATCTTTGGCAAATTAGAAATACACACAGATATTTACATGATGAATTTTATAGGTATTGGAATCGCATAAATATCTTAACTATGAAATTACGTTTTGAATTAAATATTGAATTTGAGTTTTTGTGAGGCAAATACATACCATGATTATAATCTAAACCGGAAAGTCTGGGCAAGTTCTAAAAGCTACTCTGTCAATTGTCTTATATGATAAATAGGTATAATGCGTAATATGATATAAGCAACACTAAAACATAATTTTTTTAATAATAAAAACTATAAGAAGCACAGAAAAAGATAGTTACATTTAAGTACTATCTTGACATGGTCATTGTTGTTAAGGGCTTTTTAATAGAGTTACAATAATAATAATATATTTCGTTTGTTCGAGATTCAAAAGAGACATTGTCAGTTCTAAGAACTTAACAAATTATAATTAACAAATAACAACAACTACGCAAATATGCACAGCAAACATAGCAGAACACTCAACACAACATAAATATTTAGATGGGAAACTCACGCATGATATAAATGGTTGCTTGCGGCAGATAATTTTTTAATGACAATTTCAATTTAATTTTATTTGTTATCTCTTTTATTGTCTGAGATAATTTATTGAACAATTTTATGTACAAGTATTGAGGTGACTTTTTGTATAGTGCTAGCCTGTTGTATGGAACCGCATAAAAATTGAGTTTGAAATAGGCGTTTTTAAATCTAAAAATGGTAGTCTTTTCTTTTTGTAATTTGTTTGTAAAATGTATTGATGGATATTGGTTTTTTAAGAGATTTAAGAACACTTCTGTATTGAAAGAATCAGGTTACTGTAACCACATCATCTACATATATTGGCCAAAATTTGGGAAAAGTTCCACAATTAGTTTAGGTTTTGTGTTCAAGGTTATTCGGAAATAGAATAACCAGAACTGATGGCAGACAGTTACTAACAGCAATGCAAGAGTACAACATCAATCACTTATCAACTGTGACCTACCTACTGGCCCACTGATAGAAGAAAAGTACATGATTTAATAAATTTCTGTGCTATACTGTCAAATCAAGTCGTGTTTTGAACTAGCTGGTGACCACTCAGCACTCATTATGGTGTTGCACTCAAAAGTAGTAAATACACATAATAAACCAAAATTATGGGTTAAAACCACTAACGGGAAGCAATTCAAAGCTAAATTAAATGTAACAATTGATTTGTAGTCTCACTTAAAAGCGCTGGTATAAATTGACAAAACAGTTGTCGATTTGACAGCGGATATACAAAACTCAGCAGAAACAACATTAATATCGGAAAAGGCACTGCAACAATACAAATCGTTTCTTTACATTTAGATAAAAAAATCTGAAAAAATGCCAATTAGAAAACAATGGCAGTTAAATCGAACAGTAAATAATAAAAGAATACCCAATAAAGTAACAAAAGATCTGAAGAAACTAATGCTAGAACACAAAACTACCTGGAACAATTATCCCCGACAGAAGTAAATGATTATTCACCATAGAAAGCGACCATGAAAATAAAAAGACCTCAAATAGAAATTTCACAAATTAAGAAATCTAATGGATAGTTGGCAAAAACAAATAAAGAAAAAGCAGATACATTTTCTGAATATTTATCTGAATAAAAAAGTCCTCAAGTTTTTGTTTGGCAAAATAAATATAGAACTAGAAAGTCTTGACGCACCACACAAAGAATATCACTCAACAAAAAGATAAACAAGTTATGTAAAGAACGGATTCAGCCTAAAGAAAGTACCAGGTTTTGACGTAATTACAGAGAAGGTACAAGAATTGCCAGAAAAAGCTATTAAAGCGATCACTCAGATATTTAATGCAATCAGACACTTTCCAAGTCTATGGAAAGCTGCATAAATAATTCTGATTCCAAAACCTGTAAAACCAGTGGAAAAAGTTACCTCCTACAGGCTGATTAGTCTTTTGCCAATTATGTCTAAGCTGTTCGAAGATATACTTTTACGAAATATGAAAATTATTCTTGACGAGCATAAAATAATCCCTGATCAGCAATTCGGTTTCAGCAGCTATCGTGCAGTATACAACAGGTTCACATGGTGGTCAATCAAGTAGACCAGGATTTGGATGGAAATAGATATTGCTCAGCTGTATTTTTAGAATTTACACACGCATTTGATAAAGTCTGGCATGAGGGTATGTATTACAAACTTAAAAAAGTATTTCCGCACCAGATAATCGATGCTTAAAAATCTTACTTAACGAATAGATACTACTTTATCGACCATCGCAACGAAATTTTGATGTTACATTCAATATTATATGGGGTACCCCAAGGTAGTGTCTTCGGTCCCACTTTATATTTAATATACACAACTGACATGTCTAAAACCAAAATGACAAATCAGATACTTTGCTGATGATACAGAAGGTATTATCTTCCCATCAAAACTCAGATACGGCCTCAGCATATTTACAATAACATGTTAGCACAATTCAAAAATGGCTGGAAGAATAAAAATTAATGAAAATAAATCAACAAGAAAAAACACTGCCTTCAGTAACATTAAATGACCAACTATTGAAACATGCTATTGCTGACTCTGTCCAATACCTTGGCATGCACCTGCACAGGAAGTTAAACTGGCGGATGCATATATTTACAAAAAAAAAAAAGAAAAACAACTATCACTGGATGTTAGGTGGAAAATCAAAGTTATCAATTACACAGAGCCATACTAAAGCCTACATGAACGTACGCTATACAACTTTGGGAAACATCAAGCAATTCTGATATTGAAATATTTCAAAGCTATCAAAACAAAGTGCTACTCTTAATAGTTAGTGCACGTATGTTCCAAAGTTAGTTATTCAAGGAGATTTACGAGTACTATCAATGAAGAGTGAAATTTCAAAGCATAGTCGAAAATACAGTGAGAGAGTCAAAGTGCATCCCAACGTTTTTGTCAAATCAATTATGGAAGAAACCACTGGACGAAGACGTTTGAAACCGTTCAAACCCACTAACTTGCTATCTAAATTTAGTTCGCTGTTATGTTAGAATTTTTTTTTATTATTTGGATCATAGTCATATAGGATCCTTGTCTAGTTGATAAATAGGGAAAAATTCCTGGAATTACTTCACTCCATGACCATTGAAAACAAAAAAATATATTAAATATCTGATGATAGGACAGATTTTATGTAAATAGGGGATAAATAAAAAAAATAATTCAAACAATAAATATGAATTTGATATTTACAGAAATAAAAAACACAGATAATTACATACAAATGGTTTCGATAAAAAAATAATTTTGAAAATTCAAGGTTCAAAGTTTCAAAAATCACCAGACACTTCAAATAACTATAATTAAAAAGTACTGCTGAATATCATTCACAAAAGTTGACATAATAGTGTAACTAAACTATTTAAAAATACAATTTCATTCCAGCATTTTTTAACAACAGTCCTTTACAAAATTGTTTGAAAACCAAATAGTTATGAATGATCAGTAGAAAGAAGAAGTCCGGTATTAAGACAATATGGCTCATATAATACCACACGACGTAGAGAAATCAGCATTAACTCTACATCATATATAGTTACAAGTCATAGCTTTAGTTTAGAAAAAGCAAAATTAGTTAAAGAAAGCATTAGTAGAAATTCAGACATTTGGGGGAGCCATATATATTAATATATATAGAAATAACCTCCTAAGTAATGATGTTTCACCCTTCAATAATAAACTTTTATCATGTATACCGACATTAATAAATAATTAGGAAATTCTATAAGTTGGTACATTGTTTTCGAGAACTTGCATTTACTCATATATAACCATATAATCTTTTTATCATTAAAATACCGCACTGTAGATCAACCTACTGTCCATTTTCGTATATGATTGTTATTCCCTAATAGTTTTTTCTCAGAAATATGTAAAAGTTTTATGGCAATTTGAACCATTTATACTATTAGGTTATTCGATGTAATTCGTTCATTTAAAGTTATATTTTCACCCCTACCTCTATCGAGTTGTTTTATGTGTTTCTGTGTACCTTGTTAATATGATTCAAATTGTAGGTATTATAAACTCGTAAAAACGTCTAATCAGTTATTTTTTATGGGAAAAATGAGGTGTTTTATTCGAAGTAACTCCAGTGATAAATCAAACGCGCTATTCTTTTCTAGCCCACAAAAGCTTTCAGCTATTTCGTTAATTACCCCGAAACCATAATGCTGTATGACATGTGGGAGTCCGTCAAAGCATAATATACACTGAGGAAGCTGTTGGAATCCATATTCTGTTTTAATTGCACTATAGCATAATACGCAGAACTAGGTTGGGTTTTTACATGATTTATATGCTCTGTCTACGTAAATCTACTATCCATTAGAACTCCCCGATTTAGTGGTTTCTCTGATTTGTGACAGATCTGTGATAAGATCTTGTGATAAGTCCCTACGTCTATGGAAATTAACAACCTAAGTCTTAGACGTACTGAAGACTAATTCAATCAATGATTAATTTTTATTGTGATTTCTGCCGTGGTTTCCGCCATACCAATACGAAACCATTATCCGTAAAGAGAGTCACTTTTCTTTCCGGTATTGCATCAAGCAAGTCATTAATCAAGATAATCAATAAAAGTGGACCTATAACTGTGCCCTCTGGTATTTTCAGTTTTTCTTTATATGTCACCGACAGCCGGTCTCCCACTTTAACAGCCACTTTCCTTCCAACACAACCGGATCTTATCTAATCTAAGGCCATTCCATGGAAACTCATCTTAAGGAGTTTGTAGAGTCTTATATTCGCTGATATGTTGGCTGATATCGAAGCACGCCCACAGTGCATTGGCCACGATTCATATTTTCATAGATGTGGTTGGTAAAATCGATTATAGCAGTTTCTGTTGAAAGATTTTTTCTAAAACCATATTGCTGTTTGTTCATAAGATTGAATTAAATTGAATTTATCCATATAAATAAGGAACGTATAATTACAACTTATTGAATGATACAACTGCTTAAAGGATTTATTAAATACTATAAAGATTAAAAATATTAGAATGTGTACAAGAATAAAGTGTATTGGCATATAAGTGAATATTGTCATCAATTGAAATATGATCTTGGCTCAATTTATTGTGGTAAACTAAATCATGTTTAACTATGCTCATTAAAGAAAAACGATATTTATATGAAATGGAATAAAAAAATAAAAATATTATTAAAATTCTAGTACTTTTTGAAGTAACGTGTATCTTCTACCTAAAGTTACAGTGACGATATGTTTTAATTTCATTATAAATTATTGAAGCAATTAATTGGACCCCTTTTAGAGAAAAAACTGATTGATTGTAAAACCGAAATTAACTTTAAGATTTCTATAAATGCAAATTTGAAATGCCTATCTATAATTCAATATTGGAAAAATTAATTAACCAATACAGGGTTAAAGAATACAAGGGAATTTCTGTGTAAAGAAATCCAACGACCCGTTAAATCAAATCCAATTGGTGGTTGTGGGCAAACAAACAAATTCATGATCATTCAAATTTGACTGAAAGTGCTCTGATTAATCAATTATTTTATTTAATTAACTTTATTATTTAATTATGATGTTCTATATCAAAGAGTTTAACACTCACAATTATGTGACGAGAACGTTCTTGTATTCCAAAAGAATATTTCAGTTTGTTTGAAAGAAGCGTTTCAAGAAAAAAACACTGTTTTGAAGTGTTTATTGGAAAACCAGATAATTATTTAACTCAACAACAGTGCTGGTTTAATTATAAACACCATAATACGATAACCATTTTAATAGCAATAACTGCTCGGTGAAGTATAGGTATGCTATATTAATGAAGTGAATGTATATCTGCTAAATAAATAGAGAAATATTTTAGCAGATCGAGGGTTTTTAATAAGGAAAACACTCATAAATCTGCAAGCTAATTTAGTTATTCCAGCTTTTACTAACTTTCTCTAAAAGGAAAAACTGATTTGCGTCTTTCAGAAAAAGAATAAAGCAGACATATAACAACAGCGGAAGAAATTTGCAATTCTGAAAGGTTCCATTCCAAAATCTATGTTAAGAAAGGGTAATAATAATCAAAAATTAAACAATTTAGTTAAAATTGTGATTGTATTTAATACTCATATTAATATATCATCATCAATATTGTCACTACAAAAGTGTAAACTGTAAATGCTTTTGTAATTAAATGACTTCTGTTACTATATATCTTAATTTATTAACGTGCAATGGTCATTGTTTTAGAATTTTAGAAGGCATTTCGTTATATATGAAACAAAAGACTTAATATTTTAAACATCTCAAGAACTAAATGCAACAGTCAGTTACAACATCTAAATAATGTAAATGTAAAATTCACTCCATTACTGGCAAATTGCTACAATATAACAAAAGAATAATGTACAAGTGCCAATAAAATTTGAAAAGAAAAAATAACATGTATGCTGCCAAATTTTTGCTAGGAAAAGAATCTATTTTGTAAATAATGTTTACAACGCTTATGAAACTGTTGAATGTATAAATTGCTAAGAATAGTTGGATAAAATTTAGGATAAAAAGTAATGCACTTGACATTCAAACTAAGTATAGATTTTAATAAACTGGTTGTATTTTATATGAATTTTATTTTTCGATATTCTCTTGGCTACTATAGAGATATGCATACGATTTAATCTATAGCATAATGTCCCTATTGTATGTAGACGATTTCAAGAGGTTTTGTCGAAATTAAGATGTTGTGAAATCTTGCTGAATAATTTGGCACGTCTTCAGTAAATAACTATTTAAGATATATCAGTCTAAATTATTAAGATACAAAAAAATATAATATCAAAAGGTATCCGTCTAATTTGTATTATTCAATTCGGAAGAGCTAAGTTTTCAATGATTAAAGGGAGATTTTTTATGTAAAACTTGATTGCAATAATTTCGTTTTCATGTCTAGGCGTTATATTAGGTAAGCAAGACATTCACATAATTCACATGACCCTTACCATTACAACTCACATTCATGTCCTATAATACATGTTGGTTAATGTGACATGTGGGGTTGCGCAAAGATGTCGACAATATTTAGAAGAAAATGGGGTGCAATTTGAATAAAGAAGTATTAATTTAAGTTTTATTTTGTTTTTATCTTCACATTGAAAGATCAGAAAGGGAGTATCTTGCGCTTAGGTTTGTACGCACAGATCTCACTGTCATAGTAACGAAAGTTCTGAAAGCAATTTATTTAAATTGCCGATATTATTTTTGCCTAAAAACATCTAAACAGTTTTTTTTAAGGAAAATTTGTGATGTAAGGGTATATTTATGATATTTTATCGTGTTCAGAAAAAAGATTCTATCAGAATCACTCAAAAAAGACGTAGTCTAAATTTGAAAAAAAAAGTTGGATGCAGGGGCTTAAAATTCCGTAGGGCTAAAAACCAGTTTGTTGGCGCATTTTATAGTCATTTACAACCATTTAATTTGAGATTCAAAGCTTCTAGTAAATAAATGCACTATTACCTCGTAATGTTTTTGTGGGACCCTGTATATCTGCAAATATGAATAAGTTTTAAGTAAATAAAAATTGATACTAAATTTGTTAGTAAATCACTAGACTTTTGAAAATGGGTTACGAAATTTAGTACTAGTTAATGCTTTTATTCTATATTTTGTTTTCGAATCTAATTTATAATTTAAAAGATTAATTACTTATTTTTATATTAATATTTTAATATTGAAGGTAATACATATATCGTAATGCTCTTTAATGTTTTTTTGTTGATATCAACTCTGCCTTTCATGTGGATAATTTTGTTATTTTTCTTGTAAGTAAAAATAGTAAAGTATTAAAATATACAGTCACATATAAGCAGTATTTCGCAGTCTTCGCATCATCAGTGTGCCCTTCCGGATGAGCATGGTATCTTTCTAATATTAACACTAAGTAACTTGAAATTCTTTATTAGAATTTAATATGTGCAAAATCTAATTTTCTACTCAACTGCCGTCTTCAATTATTACTTTTGATTACAAATACTTGAAAAAATATTATTGTTCCAAAGTTTGCAGCAGTAACACACAAGATCGCCGACAATCTTGCCGCTAGAATAATGAATGATGATCTGGAAACGGTGAAGCACTGCATATGTGCACGTTGGAATAATGTGGCTTTATATTTTCATTATGCTAATTGTCAAACTGCGTCGTTGCTTATTGCTATTCTAAGCCTTGGAACTATTCAATTTATTTAAGTACGTAAAACCAAATCTAATAAATTAGAAAGACAATTCGAGTAAAATTATTTTTTTTGCTAAAATTTTACGTGCATAATTTCATTATTTATTATTAAAGCATAAATCCTACTTGTCTCACGTGTTTCGTTATATACAGTTTTCACTTCATATTACAAGGCATCTGCACTTCTTCTACCTTTTTAACCTAGTCATGAAAGAATAAAGCAAATTTTCTTCAAATACGACTCTAAGTTTGCCATAATATAAAGAACGTCTTACGGATGACTTCGAAGCTGCACGAATTGACGAATGTCATGTAAAGGTGTCGTATAATTAGAGTTATGGTTTAATTAATAAATAACTCTTTTTTTTAATTCCATTTAATTTTGCACTTATTAATTAACATTTGGTTTAAAGTTTGGAAATATCTTTACCTTAGGTTTTGAATATAACATGTGGCAGATAAAGCCCATTATTAGATCCAACCTGACCTGCTCTCTCCAGAGTATTTCTGCTAACTCTTTTTAGAATTCAAAGTCTCAACGCCCTAGTTTCTTCTCTAATATTGGCCTTACGTTGTTGCATGGTATGAGGTGTGAGCACCACCCGACTTTATCATACGTATGTGTGTTCTGATTTTTTTTATTACAAAAGCTTTAAATACATTCATCCTCTAAATAAACATTTGAGTAGACGTGTAACTTTCGGTGCAAATTTTGAAATTTTTTATATATAAAATGAAACCAGACATTTTTAAAAAAATATTTCCTCTTGGACCCTCTTTTTTGATAATTGCAATTCTAAAAGATGCACCAGGAGTTATTAGAACGTATACAAGTTGTTCTAAACACGGTTCTAAAGGATATTGAAGAAAAAAGTAAAATCCGTCCAAGTAATTGAAGAATATTCCACCCTTAGTTTTTCGAAAATTGAACTTCTGACTATTGGTCTAGGTTTTCTCTTCATACTTCAAAATTATCTCAAAAAACAATAAAAGAAACCAATTTTCACCCAGATCCCTGCATTTATTTCGGAATTTCTAAAAAAGGGCGGATTAATTTCACAGAGGCTACAAACTGCTGCTGTAATACGACTACATATTCGCTAAATGAATTTTCGTAATTTACTCCAGATGTGACAATATTTACTAAACAATTTCTTTATCAGTTAACATTTCCAAAGATAAGAGGTTATCGTCAACTGTAACCTAATCTTTTGGCCATTCCAGATTAAACGGTATTGGGTAAAGTTGATGTTACGAATTAAATTTATCTTGTCCAAATAAGAGCTTGCACGCTTTTTGTCAGAATCACACTCGGGTATCATTAAATTAAAAAAAGCAGTTGTTACCAAAACTGTTACATTAATTTTATAATCAACTGTCAAGCATCTTATATTTCTGCAACGATGATAAAAAATGGCGCCACCTATGATTTAGATTTGATGAGCTTCGTGAAAACACTCTCTTCCGAGAGTTATAGGAAAGGATGGTTCAAAGCCTTCAACCACAAACGGGATTTTCAAGAAAATAGCAATATTTATTAGAAATATTTAAGGAGTGAAATAACAAGAATCGCAAAAGTACTATTACCTGAAAACAAATATAAAATATAACCTGCTTGAATATAATTTCTAAGTAAGTTTAACTTATATAATCTAAAACTAGGGAGTTGAAATTGAAATGTCTTTTAGAAGACCCCAGGGTTTTATTGTTACCCTGTATATTATTCAAGAATTTAAAAGCAAAAATTGAAATTGTGTATTTACTCCTAATTAATAATAAGAAATGTAATTAAAGCGTTCAATAATTAATAGCACCCCCAAGAGTGCGAAAACTTTTGTGTACAGATCTAAGAGCAAGTATACCATACTACTTGAAAGTTTAGATTATCCTTCTACAAGTGTCCTTAAATTACTTAAAATTTCGATTCGTTTTTCCTATAACGAATAGTTTTTATTTGGCTGTATTTAAATAATAAATGTCTACTAAAACCGAAACATAACAATAAAAATTAGTGACATTTTTATTAGTATTTTGATAAGCTTCAGTACATCTGCATTATGTATTATATTTAAAAATGTAGTAAATTAATAATGTCTATAGGTATAACAACGATTCACTATTTTATTAAATAGAACATAAAATTCTGTGAGTTGAATTGATTTATCGCTGTTCGAACACGGCAATGAAATGATAATTTCCATAAATTGGCTCTGTCTTGATTTGTATGAATATATTAAATAATAGATTGTAGGCGGAGTAACAAAACAGTGCCAAAATGTTTGCATGTTCTTATGAATTTTATATGTGGATACTGTTTTAGAAATATATTGTTTTATTGTTAATAAATCGAAGATAGAAAATCCGTAGATACATGCGGATCAAAATTATAACATATTTTATATATACATCGCTTTTATGCATTATGCATGTTATAATAATTATGATTTTTAATTACTATACCACACACAAAAAACACGCTGAGGCCTATCGCGCAGTTCCAAAAAAAATGAGGTGTGGCCACCACACGACTTTCTTATATATATGAGTGTTTCAAACTATACAATTTGAAGAATTCTTTTATTCAAAATTTATTCAATATCCTATTCTAAGTACTTTCATTCTCTTAATGAATCGCTATAGAATGCATACTTTGCAAGATATTCGAAAAAAAGTGCTAATCGCTAAGAGTAAAAGTGCTACTTCCGGTTCGAATTTTGAAATTTCATATATACAAAAAATATTGCAAATCCCACTATAAATACTTTTGTACTCTTAATAATTATATATAGAATGCATAATTTACGACATATTTGCAAAAAATCGCTATTCGGTAAAAGTAAAAGTGGTACTTCTGGTTCGAATGTTGACATTTTTTTTATACAAAAGATATTTAGAATTATCATGTAAATACTTTTATACTAGTAATGTACCTGGCTAGAAAGCATGACTTGCGAGATATTCGCAAAAAACTGATTTTCGATAAGAGTAAAAGACCTACTTCCGGTAGGAATTTCAAAAATCTTTTTTAAGACGATTTGTCACAAATTTATTTAAATTCTTTATAAATTTGTTTAAACTTAGTATGTAATTGACGAAATATTTGCAAAATTCGATTTTTTCACTTAAGTAAACTACTACTTCCGGTCTACCGATTTTACTGAAAAACTACTGCGGTTTGGCCGCTATCGTGGACACACACAGACACACAGACATTTTTTAAAAACCACTTTTTTGGTATCAGGGAACTTCAAAACGTGGACATCTGCAAAAATCTCGAGGTCGAAAATTTTCGTCATCACAATACTCCCTTATACTACGTATAAGAAAGTAATAAATTGATTGACTATTCGCTATATCCAAAATGTTTTAATTCGAACGGCAAAATAGTATGATCTACTCTGTCGAATGCCTTGGGAAAATCGCAATAGGTGGTGTCCACCTGTAGTCTCTCATCCATCGCTTTAGCCACATATTCAGTAAATATTGCTAGGTTTGAGATTGTAGATCTTCTCTCCATAAAACCATGCTGGTGAGGTGATATTCTACTTTTAATTAATGGAGTGCATTAGTTTCGAAAAAATGTTCAAAATAGCAATAAGACGATAAGTATGTATATAGGGTGTTTCGAAATTGCACGGAACTATTGTAGGTATGTGTTCCCTAGCACAAAGTAAACGAAAAAACCCATAGAAACATATGTCTCAAATGAATGTATCACCAACATATTGTAGGTTGAAGATGATAATCAAGTAGCCGTGTTATTAGACGTTTTGGAACAATTAAATATCGTTTATTTATGTCACAGATGATTAAAAATCTGTCAATTAGTATTTAACATTGTTTATGTTATGTAAGTTACTCATCTGTGTTATTAGTTCTATGCATTTTCGTAGGGGTGAAAACTGTGAAGCAGTTCAATTTTTTGGGAGACAACAAATTTGTTCACTTTCGCAGAACAAACAGACATGCGTTTAATTTATGGCGAGGTAAATGGACACGGTGTGGCTGCTGTTCGAAGATATTATGAAAAATTTCCCAACTGAAGAATACCAAATTGTAAAACGTTTGAAGCCATTGAAATACGCTTTAGGGAAAGTGAAACACTGAAATCTGTACGAGTAAATGCTGGTCGATAAAGATTTCGACGAACTGTAAACATTGAAGAAGAAATAATGCTATACAGTTATCTCCTAGTACTAGCACCAGAAGATTGTCACCTCGTTTTGATGTTTCTTTGACCAGTGTATGGCGAACATTACGCGAAGAACAATTGTATCCATTTCACGTTACGACTGTGCAAGATTTGTAACAAACGCAGACATTTCTTCCAGTGGATAATTACACAGTACACAGGAGATCCTAATTTCCTGAACTGCCTGCTAGTTATCCATGAATTTCACTTTACAAAAAATGGGATTACAAATTTTCGAAACACTATACTACACTTGGGCCACAGAAAACCCCCATACGATTGTTAGTACACATTACCAACATACCTTTTCATTAAATGCCTGGTGTGGTCTTTTTGGCGACAATCTCATCGGCCCTTCTTTTTGTCACCTAGGCTTTCAGGAATATATTTTCATTTTTTGCTAAACATTCTTCACAAGCTTTTAGAAAATATTCCACTTGCCAATTTACATGGGTTTTGGTTTATGGATGACGGTGCTCCAGCTATTAACATATTGTCGTTGATTATTTAGACACGACATATGGTAATCGATGGGTTGCTCGAAATGGACCTGTTCAATGGCCACCATGATCTCCCGATCTAACGTCGTTAGATAATTTTGTGGGGCTGGATAAAGACTATGGTTTATTCTTAGTCTATTGACACACTAGAAGACCTTAGGAATCAGATCGTGGAAACGGCAGCAACTATCAAGAATCGTGCCAAAGAAGCATAGATTCATTGTACTGACGCTGCATTCAACAACACGGTAGCCATTTTGAACAGTTCCTTTGAGTGTTGTATCGTTAAATAAATATATTTATGCTCCATTATCATAGTAATAATTTAATTTGAGACATATGTTTATACGGACTTTTTTATTTTATTGCTAGAGAACACGTACCTACAATAGTGCCAAATAATTCCAAAGCACCCAGTATAAGAAGAATCGCTAGTTTTTAAGATGGGATAATTTTCGTTTGTTTCCAAACTGTGGGAGACGATAACATGAAAAGGGCCAACTTAAATATTTTTCTTAAAGGGGCAGCAAGCATATTTGCACGGTCTCTAACCAAAAAAACGGAAACTTGATTTTGACCGGAGATAAAATTATTCTTAAGTCTTCTAATTCTATGCAGGATTTCATTTTTGGATACGTGGTTCAAGTGAATACATAAGAAGGTATCAGATATATATTCATTTGCCCAAGAGTGAGAGGAATTGATGCACATGGTTTTCAAGTAGCTAGCAAATGCGGTTACATTGGTTTGAAGCTTCTCCGTATTGATTCCTGAGAATTACATTTTACCAGAAATACGAATTCTTTTTTTACTTTGTCCAATAAATGTCCAAAATGATCTTGGATTAGTTACATGTTGGTTTTCGGTTTTAACAACATATAGGCTTTATTAACAATAGATGTTTGCTTTTTTACAAGTGCCTTTTAAATTACACACTATTAATTACCGCTGTAATGTGAGCTGCTATCTTCCCGTTCGCTTAGATAGTTTTACACTTCCATGCCAGATACTTCAAAAATAGTTTATTATCTATATCTTTAAAATAGCAAAATCGTATTAAACAAACAGAATCCAAATAATATTTCCTGTACTAATTTTCCACTATATATTACGCCATGATTTCAACTAGATAAAATATTTGTTCAAACTTAAATAAATAAGAGTGGATAAATTAAGGTGTCCGTGAGTAAGTATTAATTCAAATGTAAATAAATAATATTGTATATACTTAAGTATACGGTGCATCCGTACGCGCACCTAAGCAAAATATTCAGACAGATGTACTATATTTAACGTCTCTAATCTCATTCGAGCACATGTTGGGATCTATTACATTTAGTAATCTAGGAGTAATTAAACTTAGTACGTATACACATTAACCCGAATTTATTCATAAAACGGCCTTGACATTATTTACTTACATACTGTGGTAAAGCGTGTGTGATTTAAAAGTGCATGAACATATTTGTATAAAAAGCAAATTAATTCAACATTGACATTGTCAATTCAGTCACTATAATTTTCCATTTACCATGACCGGCAAAAAGTTTGCACATAGTAAAGACATTATTCTGGTTTAAAGAAAATATTTAATTATATATGTGTGCATGTTTATAATACTAAAATGGGATATTTGAATCTTACCAACGCGTTTTAGATCCTGAAAAATATATATTTTGGGATTATACATACATTTAATATTTTAATAATTTTTTTGTGGGTCGAATGCTTTCTGCAAATTATAAAACCAGTGCTGTTAAAACAGATATAAAAACGAATATGTATCTCATTAATCATTCTCAACAACAAATTCCAGGTTATCTACATTGAAACCATCGACATCTTCCTGAACATTATAGCTAGCCTTCAAGTTTTCGTAAAAAAACAAGTATCACTTTCAGATTCAGTGGTTTAACATCAGCAATGGGTTTTTCATTAAGTTACAATGATGCTAATCTTTGAAAATAATGTGTAGTTCGCCGTTTAGTAGACTTTTAAATGTTTATTGTTTGAAAAGGATCACTGCGACTTTACAACGACGCTCTAGGAGTGTTAGCACTCGATGTTCTGTTCCACTATGTATCCCGGCATTATAGAGCCATAACTGACTCTTATAAAAGGCAATGCGTGTAAGAGTATATAATGTGTTTTCAAGATCAGAAGTTGATCATTCATATCCTTTATTCTCCTCGAGTGTTTTAAAATTCTGATCTCAATGCCTTTGAGTTTTCTCAAATTCATCTGTTTCTCTTTGAGGTCATTCCTTTCGGAATCTAACTCGTTGTATCCCTGCATCTTAAGCTTATCGCAAGTATTAAGTAAGATGCAAGACTAACCGGACTGTCGTAGTCTTCGCAATATTTTTGAACATAGCCTGTAATGTTGTTTCAGGTGTCACTGAGCTGAAGTCTGCATTCTAATATAATGGAAAATATATTTGGATACTTTGTTAATTCGATCCACGATTTGTTGGACTTTTTCATGAAAAAGTTATATATGCCCTCCTTGTTTTATACCTCCTTAGTCTGTTATGCACTTGGTTAAAGACGAACGCCCATTAAATTGTTTAGAGCTGTGTACCTAAATGTTGTTGTTCCTAAAGTGTTCATAAGCATTTCGCCACAAACGACTTTATCTGCTATTTTATAGAATCATCATCCTTATTGCCAAGATATTTAAAGAGTGGTAAACTTATGTAGCCGGAAATATATAAGTCAAATTTTATATATTATTATTGAACTAGTTTCGATGGATTTTCGGGGATGAACAGGTCTAAAATAACGTATATTCGGCCAAAATAGCCTACTTTATTAACGTTTAAGTTAAAAAAGGTACGGTCGGTCACTGGTACAAAGATTTACTCCAGTATCTAGTAGTTGGCCCCTCAGACCGACAACTGACACATTATTTAAATTTTATTTTCATCTTTCTCGTACATATCTATTTAGATATATGTTCGTCTCATTTGCAATCATATACAGTTTCACAAGCTAATTCTTAACACCAGTAATAGGCCGTGGGCATAATAAAAATATTTTGTAACATCCAAAACAACGGCCGACTTCAAATGCTGATTTTGTCATTTATCGGCCTTAAGACTATAAGTTGTTTTCAGTGCTATTTTCGGACTAAAAATTTGAAATTAATCATCTTCAAAAGATGGCAAACCATCATATTCTGAGGATAATATCCAAAAGGCGTTGGTAGCACTACAAAATGATTCAAAAATCCGAGAATTTTGCATAAATTCGATATTCCTCGTGCAACACCACAGGACTGGTTCAAGGAACGAGTTGCCAACAATCCACGAATAATGGGTCCAGATCCATATTTGAGTGGGAAAAGTCCACGAACGCCATATCTGCCGAAGTATGGAGAACTTATTATATTGACTGAGAAAAATAGAAAGAACTAGCGATAAGCATTCGACTAATAAATAAGTAAAGGTGTTATTCTAGCAACGCATCATACGCGTTGTCATGGTTTCGCTTTAATATCTTACTAGAACAAACAAGAAACACTGTCATAAAATATTGAACAAATAAACATATCACGTTTGAGAGCAACTTATTTACAAATCCAAGAATCTCCAAACGAAAACACGTCCAGAGATCAGAAAATTTCTTACGGGTCCAGATCTCTAGAGTCACATATGAAATTAAACCGATATCAATGTCAAGATAATTTGTTGCTTAGGGAAAATTAACGGAACCGTATGACTGCCCTGAATATCCAACTTATTGAGTAACTAAAACACGGCGATTTCACCTGAAAAACATTGTAACGTTATTTAAAATAATAGTACATTAGATTTTAAAATAAACAGAGCCTTGTTTTTTTAAAACGTAAATCTTATGAATACAGTTCATGGAAGTCGTGATTAATTTACGTTGATCTCAAAAACCCAATTTTTTCATTATTTTACTCGTTCACGTTTTAAAATTACCTAAGTATAAGTATATTTTGAATCGCCACCAGATTGTGTACCAATAAAAATAGTTATATTTACAGATTTTATTTTAATTTTATGCCGATATTAGTTCTCGGAATTGTTAACAATTAAAAATAACTATATTTATCAATTTTTCCATCTTTTAACTTATTCTAATTAGGTATTTACTCATTTTGTCTAAATAAAACACAATTATTATTATTATTTTTTCTCGCTATGTCTGATAATTACTTAAATATTACTCGATGATTCACAAACTACGACACCTAGAATTTTTTTTTAGAATATCAACATATTAGAGATGCTAGTAAAATGTCTATAATATTCCATTTCCTAAATGATTTTGCAGACTCTACTTTAGCTATATAATAAATACATGTAGATATTGATGGCAAAATTAACCTTTTCTACCCCTGAAGAGATAGAGTTAATAAAAATACATTAAAAGTAAGAAATAAGCTAGTCACACTGCTAAACCCACGTTAAAATACTATAGTCTTCCAACGTTATTATAGTAATTACATGAAATAAATGTAAATATTTATAATGTTCACAGCACAATGATATAGCTGACCCAAATGTGTGGAAATTTCATTTTATTCTTAGTAACAGTCATAGCAGTATGTATTGATGTACTTTCATATTTCGTATTTTGATGTTTCCCATGCTCTGTTATGAGTCGAGTGGAATAAAGATAATAATAATTATTATTGTTATTATGAATGTCGCTACATTTCTTTTGTTTTGAATATCACAAGTTGATTTTCATCAATGCAAGTTCGCAATTTTACTTAAAGTTAAGATAAAAAATGAGGTGCGGGCACTACGCGACTTTCTTATACATATTGCTGTGACCTTCACATTATCGAAAATAATAATCTTGAGAATGCGTTTAGTTATTAAGAAAAAAAAGAAAACTAATTTTATTTAAAATCGTTTACTTAAAATTTAAGGTATTGGTTAAAAACAGATACTTGCAAGTACAATAGGTTGCCAACATTTAAAGACAACTCTATTGTCAAAATGCACAAGTTGTTGGTATGTAATAGAACTTATAAATATAAATTTAAAAATTACCAATTCATAATAATAATATAAAATATTAGTTCTTGTATGGGTAGCTCAAAGGTTTCAAAGATAATGGAAATGGTTATGTGTGGTTTAAAAATCTGCAAAAGAAAAATACAACGTTAATGTTGTTTATAGCATTCTAAAAATTGACGTGTTACCTGAGGAAAAAGCATGGTTAGATATCGGGGAGAACGTGACGAAGGCGACCGTTCTTCGCAGTGCGAGCCCGGTAAGAAAAATTCCCGTCGTATACGTCTTCCTATATTACCAAACCTCAGATGGAATGCAACAAATTTGCGAAAAAGAAACTTTAATAACAAACAGTTTGAAGTGTCATCATTAGTCTGTAACTGTCAAAATGATCTACGTGTATCGATTCGAATGTGACAACCTAAAGAAAACGAACAAGAAAATTTTACCACGAACGTTTTTGAAAAAGATGTCAACCCAAAACTTAATTGAAAAAGAGAGGCGCTAAAATAGTCGATAGTCGATAGGCATTTGTTTTAATATACAGGGTCCGGCAGTGAAACGGGAAGATTAAGATATTGCGAAGATTAGAGTCAGACGGATCGAGAGGAGTGGGGGACTCGACCTTAAGCGTCCAGAGGGTCGGTATTTTCAGTCGTCATGTTGCGTTGGACGAATGAGCAGCGTGCTTTCGCCGTAAAAGCATTTTACAAAAATGCTGATAGTGCTGTTGGCGCTCATCGTGCTTTCCGTAGGGAGTTCAATTTGTTACCGCGTGATCCTGTACCTTCAGCGAACGCTATCAACCAATGGGTAAGACATTTTGAAGAAACTGCTAATGTAACCAAGAAACGAGGTGGTAGTGTAAGGACGGCTCGTACTCCCGAGAATGTTAATCGGGTGCGAGAGAGGCTGTAAGAAGAAGTCCACGGATATCTGCAAAGCGTCACAGCATACAGCTCGGTCTTAGTGACCGAACCACAAGAAGGATCCTGAAGAATGATCTCCACTTTCATCCATTTAAGATACAGGTGGTCCAAGCTCTCAAACCTCAACACTACGTTAACCGACTACGCTTTTGTCAACAGATGTTAAATTTAATTGATCAAGATGGACAGCTGGTCCATAATTTATGGATAAGTGATGAGGCACACTTCCATCTTTGTGGATATGTCAATAAACAGAACTTTCGTTTTTGGAGTGACAATAAGCCACGTAATCTTCACGAAACGCCTCTTCATTCACAAAAAGTAACTGTGTGGTGCGCAATGTCTACTCTAGGTGTGGTTGGTCCGTACTTTTTCGAAAGTGAAAACGGTAACACTGTAACAGTGAACTCTGAACGGTATGCTGAGATGTTGGTGAACTTTTCATTTCCTGCTCTCGATGAACATGTGAATGATCGGTCATTATTCCAGCAAGATGGTGCTACTAGCCACATTGCTAACATTTCGATGGACTTGCTGAAATTGGCGTTTCCTGGTCGCTTAATTAGCAGGAATGGTGATATTCCTTGGCCTGCCTGTTCACCAGACTTAACGGCTCCTGACTTTTTTCTGTGGGGTTATTTAAAGCTAAAGATTTTTGAAGCAAACCCACCCACAACTAGGGACGAACTGAAGGAGCGAATCCAACAGGAGATCTACAACATTCCGTTGGATATGCTACGCAGAGTCATGGGATCCTTCACCGAAAGACTTCAAGAATGTGTTCGAAACGAAGGACGCCATCTTACAGATACAGTTTTCAAAAAATGAACATTTTCGTATATCCTCATCAATTTCCACTAATTTAGATTAAATTTGTGTAAAAAAGTTCAATAAATATTAATAATTAAGACTTTGAGAATTTTTTTAAATATTCCCGTTTCACTGCCGGACCCTATATAAGCGGAAAAACAGGATTAGACTTGTAGATTTTAAGTTTGTAATTCGAGCAGTAAAGACCTTAATTTTGTAAAGGATTAATAAATTTGATATAGCGAAAGTGAGAGTAGAGTCGATATGCACTACTTATCAACTCACAATTAGATATTCGGTATTAAGATTTAGAGTTCAATTTTAATTTAGTTTCTTTTAAAACAAATTTATTCAGTTAATTTTCTTTTCTTATTATTAATTTTAAGATGGAGAACGTAAATAAGATAGAATGAAGTAAGTCATGAGAGAAAATAAATCAATGTATTGGATATCAGATGAATATTCTCTTGTTTAATAATGATATTTAGTCTTTCATGAAATAATAAAAGAATAGTTAATGGTGCTAAACATGCTGAAGGTACTATGTGAGAATATTTGCCTTAAGTAGATCGTTGGGCATCATTTAGTATCAAATAATCACTTGATTCTTTAATTCAAATAAATTAATACGAATAAGCGGGGATGCTTTTGATGGGCAAATGCTAAGCAGCTAGAGGTATAATGTGAGAATGTTTACAGCTAGCGATTAGTATGAACCAATTTCAAAGCATTCACGTTGCAGGATTCTAGATCACTGAAGCACTATGTCAGAATGTATGTTTTAGTAAAATAGTGACGGCATCGAATTAATAAAGAAATTAACCAGAATCAATAATATTTTAAAATTTGGAAGAACAAGATGAATATTCATTCAGCTATCATCATAGATATATAAATATTTCACAAACATTAAAACTCTAAAGTGAGTATAAATGTTTTTTTTTAATTATAGAGCAAAAAACTATAAAAGACAAAGTTATTAACTTGTCGTTATTTCTGAATAAAAATATAGTTTTTATATGAGATTTAGACATCTTGTTTAATTTCTTGCCCTTATCCCAAGCAAAACTAAATAAGAGATGAATCAGAACATAAGAAATAAATCACTGCAAGAACTCACAACACCAATAAGAATTTTATGCTGATAGGATTAAGTTAATAAATAAACTATTACAATATTTTATCATTCCTCAGCAGTGTAGCATCCATAGTGATATGTGCCTTTCAAATTATGCAAAGTTGTGTTCTAAATTAAGCTTTAAATACTATCCTCTTAAAAAATACGCCATTTTGAAAATTCTGTTATACAAAAGTTATTCAAAATCCTATTCTAAGCACTTCTAGTCTCTTAATAAATCTCTACAGAATGCATACTTGGTGAGATATTTGCAAAAAAATGCCTCTCGCTAAGAGTAAAAGTATTACTTCCGGTCCGAATTTTGAAATTTCGTTTATACAAAAAATATTCCAAATCTTGCTCTAAACGCTTTTATACTCTTGAAAAAAATATATAGAATGCATAATTTACGACATATTTGCAAAAAATCGCTTTGCGATAAGAGTAAAAGTGTTACTTTTGGGTCCGAATTTTGAAAAAAATTTTATACAAAAGGTATTGGAAATTAAGTACTAGATACTTTTATACTCGTAACGTACCTGTCTTAAGAGCATGGCTTGCGAAATATTTGCAAAAAACTGATTTTCGGTAAAAGTAAAAGACCCACTTCCGGTAGGAATTTCGAAAAACTTTTTTCATAAGGTTTTTTCAAATTTAATTTTGCGTACATATAAATTCTTTATACATTTATTTAAACTTAGTAGTTGCCGAATAATTGGCAAAATTCGACTTTTTCACCAAAGTAAACTACTACTTCCGGCCTACCGATTTTACTGAAAATCTAATCAGATCTCAAGAGGGAGATTATATTCGTAAATACAAAATTTTGAATTGATATCTATAGCGGTTTGACCGCTATCGTGGTCACACACACACACTCACACTGACATACACAGAGAGAGACATTTTTTTAAAACCACTTTTTCGGAATCAGGGGGCTTCAAAACGTAGACATCTGCAAAAATCCCGAGGTAGAAAATTTTCATCATCACAATACTTCCTCATACTACGTATAAAAAAGTAAAATGAGCATTATCACTTCAGGTGTACTTTTTATTCACATACTTTTCATTTAATTCAAAATAATATTTTGTGTATTACATCAAACTGACACTCACGATTTTTGGATAGTCAGCCTCACTGCTCTGACCCAGATCTCACCGCACGTATGCAACTCCTCATTCTTTCTTTAAACAAAGGATAAAGAAGGAAAGCTACAATATAATAATTAATTAACACAAATAAATAAAATTATCTTGTGTTATCATTTATATTTACAAACACGATGCTACTGAATATTGATACGTAACAAGATAAATTGACGGATATTAATTATGATTTATCAAAATAAACTTCAAACGCGAAATGCATTTTAAAACATACACAACAAATCCAAATCTGTCACATAATTAAAAAGTTTAACATTATTAATGAAATAGGAAGACCTTGGCACCGATCATAATATGTGTATGTACTTTTATGTATAGTCATAATGAAATGGTTCATAGTGTTTGATTGACCGTGAAGGCAGAGATTTATTGTTTGCAAGATTAAGTGCAAGTAAGAGAAATTTATTGCCTACATTACATAATACATGGTAGCTAATTTAGCATTTCCTTTCATGTCGTATTTCGTAATTTCGAGAGTAACTTTGGATTTATTTGGAAAATAGAGATTGTCGTAATCAAACTATATCTAATACAGAGTGTATACGTAAATAAAGTTACTAGTTACTAGTTACTAAATCTATATTAGGAACTTAAACAATATAATGTGATCATAGAGGCGTGTTCCCTAATAAATATATGAGCAATTTATCATTATTTATTTATATTTAGCTATATTTATGACTTACATTTCAAATATTTAATTTCAACAGTGTATAAAAACTATGGAACATCTAAATAATAACAATAATTTATTCATTTATGCTTTTGTACCGAATCAAATTTTTATTTTATTGAGAAAAACTGTATTTGCACATAGGCATATTTTTTAAACCATCTCGTATGGAATTCTATGTTAAATTGAGATGAAAATATGATGGGTATTTCTTGAAATATGCATTTTATACATTTTCTTTTATTTCTATAACATTGTTGTCACGTGTATTTTAATAATTTCAATTTTCGGATATTTATTCACCTTGCTGAAACTTTATTTTGATGACACTACTACTGAAAATTGTATAATCATGGGCTGACTCATGCTACCAAGCAATTAAAACCCTTAACTTCATTTCTGCACTACATATGCAAAATTTACAGAAAAAGATATTATTTTATCTTTAAGGACCTCGCCATTATGTCCTCCTAAGAAAGTATCCATTTTAAATGAATATCAATATCTGTCTAGTGGTTAGTTACTTGGTACTTTTATATGGCATGACGTGTAATTGCTAACGATTGAGTATAATTTGATAGGTTGTTTGCGCTATTTTCAGTGTTTCTTGACCACGGAAACATGTCAAACTGCTATATGCGTTCCATCATTAGCACCTATCACTTGGAGGAAACCAGCAATATCAAAAAAAAAGTCTTTCCACAATTTTTTCGGGTAGTCGAGTAGCCCTTTTACTACTCTGCCTACAGATGATACATATACACCGCTGGTCTGAGCAGATCTGGAATGCGGCTATCAGTAGAAAACGCGCACAGTGTTGCCTTATGTATTTGAAACATTTTTCCCGGTATCGACTTATAGACTATGCACTAACGTAATGTAAACATTAATAGTAGTTTATACAACGAGTCAATAATGACAGTTATTATTCCCGAGAGCTGAATTTACTCCCGAGCCGCGTAAGCGGCGAGGGAGTAACTCAGCTCGAGGGAATAATAGTCATTATTGCGAGTTAGTATACACTACTTTATCGACGACTAACTGAAAATTACTAAAAAAAATCAAAATAAGTAAACGAAAATGTCAGATTACTATATCAATATGACGTTTGATGGTTAGGCAGTCAGTAAAATGGCCGGACTTGTCTATCGTTACTATGACAACGTTAGGAACGTTATGTTCTTATTGGCGGAATGCAGTGAATAATGGTAACGTTATGGCCCATTATATGTTCTTATTGGCGGAATGCAGTGAATAATGGTAACGTTATGGCCCATTATTCACTGGTCGCATTTCATTATTCCCTACGGGTATTATGAGTGTTATTATTAGCCAATATTGATTAATATAATACATACTTTATTGTTTAGTCGTCGATAAACATTTTGTTGTTGTGCATTGGTTAGGTCAGGCTAGATAAACGTCAGTGAACGTCATGTAAACGTTACGAGTGCATTTAATGCTTCCGTATAGCGCGCTTTTGTTAACGGTAATTTATATTTTATCGAAAATAAGTAATATCACACTGGAGAGAAGTGAAAAAATACAAACAGAACACAATAATCAGTTTAGAGGTAGCACCGTTTTAATAAAATTGGAATAATTCTGCGTAAGCAATGGTATTAATGTAAAAAGATTGCTAGAAAATTAAACTAAAATATTCTTGAAAAATTAAATTACAAAATTAAACTACCGTATATTAGAATTAAACTAAAATGTTTTTTAAACTAATTAGTAAAAGGAAAGATTTTATTTTATAAAATTTAGTACAAAAATTCTATAAATATTAATGGAGTAAATGTTCAAATAAACCGCCTGCTTGCTCTTGACAATAACCAAGCCTGTAGTAAAATTCATTCCGTACGTTGGCAAATGTTTCAGGCAATATACTATTGGCAGTGTTGACAATCTTTTGCCGTAATTCTTCCAAATTTCTAGCTCGCTCATGCGCATATGTATAAACTTTTTCCTTGATACAGCCCCAAAAGAAAAAATCTAACGGCGTCAAATCGGGCGAGCGAGGTGGCCATTCTATCGTGCCGCCTGAACCTATTATACGGTTAAGAAAAGTTTGTTGAAGAAATTGCCGTACAATCCGTGCAGTGTGAGCTGGACAGTTATCCTGTTGAAACCAAATCTCTTCAACATTAACATTGAGAGCACGAACGGCCGGCATGATATTAGTTTCGAGCAATTGCAAATATCTGGCTGCTGTAAGTGTACCATCAATAAAAAATGGACCAATAATATGATCACCCAATATACCGGCCCACATATTCAATTTTTGAGGATATTGGGTACGAAGGGGCAAAAACAGATGTTTATTTTGCTTTGACCAATATTTAGTAATCATTGGATTAGAACGACCATGTAAATAGAACGCAGATTCGTCCGTAAATAAAATGTTTTGTATAAAATTATCATTTTCGACGACTCGTGCCATTACACTTTCACAAAAGTTAATGCGCCTTACTTGATCTCCAAGAAAAATTTCCTGGCGTTGTTGTTTATACCCTTGCCTATTCAAAATCTTTCTAACAGTACGCGCTGGGATATCAACCTGTTCAGATATTTGCCGTGATGAACATGGTTCATTTTGCTCAACAGCACTACATACATTAACTTCCCGTTGTTCCCTTTCCTCGCTCAGTATCCGTATACGACATCCTTTGCTCTTCTCAATGCATTTATGGCAGTCCGTAATACATCCAACAGATTCGAATTTATGAACAATGTTCAAAACTGTTTGAACGGCAGGGACGGGTCTATTTTCAAATGAAAATATGAAACGACCAACTACTTCCTGTGCTGTACTACCTGAATAGTACCATTTAATTATTTGAATTCTTTCTTCCGTAGTGTACAACATCTTAGACAGTGTCAGTAACTCAAAATCAAAGAAAACTGTCCGCGTGAATATACGATTTTCTATTAAATGTCATGTGTGTCATTATTAAGTACTGTCATAGTTATGATGCCGGACTAAATTATATTGGCAACCTCGCTTGCTACCATATGTACGAAATACATGTATTTTATCCCGCATTCTAATAGTAAACAGACCAGGCAGCGGTGTATACCACCAAAATTAGCCACAGTTTGTGACTCCCTGTGGCATAATATTAAACTGTCATTAGCAATTGGTTTATTGGAGACACGCTCTTACTTCTTAAAATCAAGACTATTTTAAAACACTAAATTACCTTTTATTCTAAAATTATTTTAAACACCTATCATATGAGAACTTAAATAAATGTCCAGTGGATGATAATAAGTGTATCATTGTGTTTTTAGTTAAACACAATGATTGAAGTGATCAGCTTCTCGCATTCCAATTCCAAGACACTAAGATAAACTAATTAAAATTATTTTAAATTTTAATAAACACATCGGGCTATTGGCATCTCAACATATGTTGCTTGATATGACTCAGTACAATTTAAAAGACTCGAACTCTCTTCGCTCTTGGTGGTGCGGAGAGAAGGGTATCTGACTAGCCATCGGGATGACATGGGTTTGAATCTCACGTGGGTAATTTTTTATAACTATATTTACCTAATTAAAGTATCAGAATAATAATAATGTTTTCATAAATTCTGAACCTCCACGAATATCAACGTCGTCCAACAAAAATAATTGGAGGAAGTCGTTATTTCAAAAATATGTTATGTTAAATTTAATGATTTATATATTATGGCAGGCTGTTTTGTTGACTAGAACATCAGTAATTTCAAACTTAAAAGTAGCTAATTCAGAACAGTCTAATGCGTGTTTTTGTATGCCTTGAACATTCTAATCTCCACATTGTAGTTTGAAAGTATACAACACAAAGCTTTTGGCGCCGTATTTAATATCATATTAAATACGAGGTCATGTTCGTACCCTAAACACAAATAAAATAATCGTTAAAAAAGATTCGTTGAAATTGTACAAAACTGTGTTCAATAAAATTTTATAAGCAAAATGTCGAATATAAATAACTACATAAGTAAATTTTAGATTTTATTACTTTGGCGATCATAGTGTAATAACTTAACCATTTTGCATGGACATGAAATATTAACAGAAAATATTCGAGCAATAACATATTAAAGTTGACCAAAACACATAAATTTATTTATATTAGTTATGAGATGATAGTGACACGAGAAATATGCGGTCTGATAAAAGCATTCATTCATAACAAGTTAATAATAAATTTTGAATAAAATATTTAATTTTCTTAGAATTAATTACTTATTAACTGAAATTTAATTACCTTACTATCTTAAGGGATATCTTCAAGGTTATTGTCTGTGCTTTTCTGAAATAGTCTGTTTTAGGTAAACTCAATTTTGATGCTACTGTTTACATGAAACGGTCAAATCAAAAGAAAGCAGTACGAGTACTATAAATAATTTAACCCGTAGAGAAACTTATCATGCTCTTTTTTGATTCTTGCTTATACGTTTGTATCATAGATATATGTATATTGTACTAGGGACGCTATAACTGTATACCGTAGTCGTCAAATTTTAATTTCGGTTTGTACTTCTATCCCATGCAGAAGATGACCATATAATATGCAGCGATGCCTGCTTGCTAACTGTGGTGGGAGAACAACGCAGTATGGGAGAACCCTCACGCCTTACATTTCATAGGAAACATTTGTCGAGTGTACTGTCTTGGCAGCCTCGCTTATCTTTATCTTAGCTTACTATCCTAAGGGATATCTTCAAGGTTATTGTCTGTGCTTTTCTGAAATAGTCTGTTTTAGGTAAACTCAATTTTGATGCTACTGCGTTTACATGAAACGGTCAAATCAAAAGAAAGCTGTACGAGTACTATAAATAATTTAACCCGTAGAGAAACTTATCATGCTGTTTTTTGATTCTTGCTTATAAGTTTGTATCATAGATATATGTATATTGTACTAGGGACGCTATAACTGTATACCGTAGTCGTCAAATTTTAATTTCGGTTTGTACTTCTATCCCATGCAGAAGATGACCTTATAATATGCAGCGATGCCTGCTTGCTAACTGTGGTGGGAGAGCAACGCAGTGTGGGGGAACCCTCACGCCTTACATTTCATAGGAAACATTTGTCGAGTGTACTGTCTTGGCAGCCTCGCTTATGTTTATCTTTAGTTAATTTCGTCGCGCTCTTTTCCTGTTTCTACTTTCGTATCAGCAATTAAAATATGTCGACTACGGTATGTGCTGGAATATGAGGATTGTCTGAATAGCTCTCGGTCTAACAATTCAAGAAATTGGCTTTGAAATTAAATATATTTAAATTTTTAATATAATCTCCTAAAACATTAATACATTTACACTAACGTTTTTCGAATAATTCAATACCATTATTAAGGTATGATTTCGGAATGTCCATCCACTGTTGCAATAGCATCGTCATTTGATGTAAAACGTAAATGATTCTTTTTCTTCTTTAAATCAAGCTTTTTCCTCGCAAACGTTCGCATCCAATTGATCCAAGAGGTTACAATAATATTCAGAGTTCTTTTTTACCTTTACCAAGATAGTCGATCAATATTTATAATATTAAAAGGTCTGTTGCGATAACATGTTCATATTAAGCAACTGCCAGCTACTATTGGTATAAATTAACAGATAATACAACAATTCCGATTTCACAGTTTTTAGCGCCGTCTATGTGTTAGGTCGAGAACTTTTCAAACCTTTATTATATATTTATTTTCATTTAATTAAATTATTAACTATTGGAATTAATTAACTAATATTTTCATTATAGGAAATCTCGAATTCTATATTATCCTTCAGTGTGTAATCACTGCGAATATTGTGCCAAAGAACAGCACTAAATATTTGGGGATCTTCTTTCATACAAAGTGCAGCTTTGTTGAAGATTTGGGAAGAGTGGTCCAAAGGGCCGAATACAATATTGGAGGACCAGTGAGCTCCATGAAGGCAGTTCTTGTCGCGGTGGCATACTACTATACACCGATAGCATAGATATGGGTGGGAGCGTTGAGTATTAGGAAAAACTAGCCAATCTTACAAAAGTCGCAAAGGAAGTTATTGATTAGAGTCGCTGCTGCATACAGGACCGAACCAACTGTGGATCTTCAACTGTTTACGGGAATTCCGCCGATAGATTTAATGGTGCAGGAGAGGTAATATATCTATGAAGAAAAAGGAAAAGAAACAGATAGAGATGCAAAAAGCAGGACTCTCCACACTTGGAAGGCAGTGGACCAAAGAGTTCATACTGAGCTTAAAGGAGTGGATCGATGATAAAGATGGAGTGTTCAGATCATATGCAAAGAGAATAGTTAAAGCGGTAGGAGAAGAAGGTGTAGACTACCTCTATATTGACATTGCAGAGCATACAACATTCAAAGCTCTGCAATGGGATGGGTTAAGGAAAGAAGCAAATAGCATGTTGAAGAAAGAAGTAGGACCAAGGAATCTGATAGCAAAGATGCTAGGTTATAGAGAACATTGGAGTATACTGCATGGAATGATTAAGACTCTTATGAAAGCAAAAGAAGAAGAAGAAGTAAGAAAACTGCAGAACAGGCAGTAGAGACACGAGGACAGAGTAACTGACTACTCAGCGATTTCGTGATGTACTTTGAATTTTCATATAAATAAGAAAATAATGAAATGATGGTGCTTATTTGTCATTCCTCGTTTGAAAATATGTGAATTATCAAAAAAATAATGTAAAAGTAACTGTATATATTGTAAATTTTAATCATGAAATATCTATAATGTATTTCATAATTTTGGTAAATATGATTTTCAATCTGCTGTAAATATACTTTAAAATTATATGATATTACAAATGAGAAATTATATTTACCTTTTATATATTTGGTAACAAAACAGTTAAAGGATATAAAATGAAACACAAAAAATATAAAAAACTATTATGAAATTTCACAATCAGCTGACTAAAGGCAATTTATATCTCGTTCATGTTGTTACCACTATCTCTCTGCCTACACTCTATATATTTACAAAGTATTATACATAAGGTTAATGTCTAACCGTTTGTCAGCTATCGTGGTTACCCATACAGAGAGCCACACAGACAGGCATATACAGATTTATTAAAACGATTTTTCTTCATCAGAAAACGTGGACATCTGTAAAAGTATACTACCCACAAAAAAATAAAAATTGATTTTTAAGAAAAACCATTGGATTTAAGAATATGCTGTTTATATTATTACAATTAGCATAACTAATTAATTATTAGTTATTTTTAAATATTTTCATTTAATATATGTTATTTAAAAGACACGGCATGCACAAAGACCAACTTGCATCCGTATACTTTTGCAATGAGAAATTCTTTTGCCTTTTGTTAAAGCGGTAAAACCATAAAGCAATATTTCTACTTATTTTTACCGCTCTTTTCTCTTTTTGGTCAAAACTGTAACCATCTGCTTCCTTTCCTCTCAGAATTTTTTAAAGAAACCCAGCTTCTTTACAATGTCTCTCATTCCTGTCATATCACTCACTACTGTGACTACGCTCACTAGTCTTATGACCATATCACTACCTCTCGTACTTAGGCAATTACTTCGTGAACTCCTTATTGGCACCTTTTCCGATGTATTATAGGTGAGTGAATCCCTCCGCAAATATTTCCTGTTTTTGTGCACTACCCCTAATATAATAATTTTACATGTCTTAAATCAATCATTGTTCACTTTATAAATAATTGTATCAATTTCACAACCAACCTAAATAGCAATTGCAACAATTTAGCAACCAACTTGGTGGCGAGTGTAACAATTTGGCGGCCAACGTAGTAGGAAGTGTAACAATATTATTGGTATAATTATCTGCAAATTTATACTAGATTAATCAAAAGTTATTTATGGTTGTATTAATGTTAGATTTCTTATACTTCAAGAACAAAAATATCTCTTCATATTATAGACATAAATTGTATGGACTATATGTTTCAACAATCTTATATATCAACTGCGTTCAAACTACGACTACCGTTGCAATAAAATATAACAGAAATAACATACCTAACATGGAAGTTATATCGGTAGGATATTATTTATTTCAAATTTAACTAGACATTAGTTTAATTTATTACGATTCTACGCAACAATAGTATAGTGTGTGAAAAGGTCAGAGAGAAGGAGTCATATGTTATTATAGTACGCACCTAGCCTTAACGAACAATCATAGTTACGTGACAACCTGAAGTTGTATTATTTATTGTGCCAGAAGTCTATTAAGGAAAAAATAATTCTATAAATCAATGACAAAATCAATTATCTCGTTAAAATGTAATACTAATAAGATCACGACTACTGATTTGAAAAGAATTATTGTACCGACTCAATAATTTTTAGAATGTATGTCTTCTAAAGTAACAGGTTGAATCAAGACTTATCATGTGAAATGTTTATGTATTAAATTAAAAAAATGAGGTGTGGCCACCACACGACTTTCTTATACGTATGAGCGTTTCAAACTATACAATTTTAAGAATTTTTGTATACAAAACTTATTCAAAATCCTATTCTAAGTACTTTCATTCTCTTAATAAATCGCTATAGAATGCATACTTTGCAAGACATTCGAAAAAAAGTGCTACTCGCTAAGAATAAAAGTGCTACTTCCGATCCGAATTTTGAAATTTCATGTATACAAAAAATATTGTAAACCAATTCTAAATACTTTTGTACTCTTAATAAATATATATAGAATGCATACGTTACGACATATTTGCAAAAAGTCGTTATTCGGTAAGAGTAAAAGTGATACTTCCGGTCCGAATTTTGAAATTTTTTTATACAAAAGATATTGGAAATTAAGATCTAAATACTTTTATATCGTAGCGTACCTGTCTAAAAAGCATGACTTGCAAAATATTGGCAAAAAACTGATTTTCGATAAGAGTAAAAGACCTACTTCCGGTAGTAATTTCCAAAAACTTTTTCAATAAAATGGGTCTTAATTTTACTTTTAGGTACATATGAATTCTCTATAACGAAATATTTGCAAAATTCGATTTTTTTACTGAAGTAAAGTACTACTTCCGGTTTACCGATTTTACTGAAAAACTAATCAGATCTCAAGAGGCAGATTATACACGAAAATACAAAATTTGAAATTGATATCTACAGCGATTTGACCGCTATCGTGGTCACACACACACAGAGAGAGAGAGAGAGAGAGAGAGAGAGAGAGAGAGAGAGAGAGAGAGAGAGAGAGAGAGAGAGAGAGAGAGAGAGAGAGAGATTTTTTAAAAACCACTTTTTTGATATCAGGGGACTTCAAAACGTGGACATCTGCAAAAATCTCGAGGTCGAAAATTTTCGTCATCACAATACTTCCTTATACTACGTATAAGAAAGTAAAAAGAACAACTCGATAATTATGTCAACATTATGCGGTAGATATTGTTAATAATTAATTTAAATTCTACATGTTATTTTTTATTCTGAGCCAGATAATGTTAATATCCTATAGATACAACGACGTGAAATTTATAAACATTAGAGCTGCAGGTCCTAGTAATGTAATTCACTATGTACCATTTCGAATTATGTACACGGTAATTTACTCTGTTCAGAATGGCAATATTTACTAACACATAGGTGTATTGCCTAGTTACATATAGTTATGTAAGAACCAAGTACGGGAATAGTATATTAAAATACAAGTTTCATAAGACTATTCACTATTTCTCTTAATGAAGGTATATTCACTGATTTCTCATTTATTAAAGTTTTACATAATACAAGAAAATTCTGGCAGTGTTAATAATAACATAATCTGGAGCATGTCGCACAAAGACATATATTACAAAAATATTTGTGATAATTAAAAATGATAGGATTTCGTTACTTCTTAAATACAAAAAATTACGGTTGCAAGTTTCAGAGCATCAAAAACGATTTTTTTAACTTATTGCAATGGTAAATGTGTAAATATATCTATAGGAATAAAGACAGTAGGGGAAATTCTATTAAAAATTGCCGAATTTTTAAAATTAGATACTCTTAAAATATGCCGGTCACTGCTATCGTTGTTCAGCTACGACGTTAGCAAATCATGGTGGAGATTTATTATCTGTTAAGCGGCTTGGGGGGGGGATCTTCTTCTGCGCTAAAGGGATATGTAGAAGATTCTCTTCAAGCCATTTATTTTGTATGTACTAAGTAAGTTACGTTTTTGCAAAGGTAGATATATGTGGAAAAGGTTTTGTCTGAATTCCTGTTGCTTCGCATTGACTGACACGTGCGATGCAGCTTAAAAATGCTGGTATTGTTTTTGAAAAATATGTCGAGACTTTATTGGCTGAAGATTTTTCAAATTGTCTTCTGCTATTTTATGAATCTGGAGACGTGCAATTATTTATTTCGTCCTTTTTGTTGACAATATGAAATAATTTATTGCATAAATCAGTCTAAAGTTTAAACAAAATTACACATAACACCGCCGATATTCAAATATTTAAAATGTTCTACTTAAAAATCAGAGCAACCAACTTAAGAAAAAAAGTAAATTTCTAAAATATTCGTTCATTTTAAGCTTTTTTGAACTTTTAACAACCCGAAATAGAAAAAATAGTATAAAATACACGTTTCATAAGACATTTTGCGCACTTGTTCTTTAGAAAACTCGCCTAGCGGCTCGTTTATACATTTAGCTGAGAAAGTTGTTGCATCAATAAGTAAAGATTCTCAAGTAGTGTCTTGTTCTGCACATTCTGTTGGAGGAGGAAGTGAAATTCCCAATATTTCAATTATGCAGTGTAATCATTGTTAAAAAAACATTAATGTTTACCGCAATGTTAATCCTAAAACTGATTAATTAATTACCTTTCTTATTATCCTTAGTTACTTCATTTACTAACTTGTCTTGGTTGTTACATTATACTATAAGGTGTCTATCTTTTAGGTTAATAATATTGAGAATCAGCAATTAATAATATAGGTACGTAATAGATGGAGCCATTGACTTTTTTTTATATTGTTTAATTCATTTTATGAAATTTACATGTTGTAATACAGTAAGTTTAGTTGAAAGGACATTTTCACAATTATTTTTTTACTGTAATAATGATTTATTTGTTTAACGCGGTTTTTATTTCCTGCATTTGTGTGGGAAAGTCAATTTTCTACATGCAAATGCAACCGCAAAATAACACGTTTTGATAAGCGAGTAAAAAAAATAATAAACGTTAAAAAGAAGGAAAAACAATCATATTTTATTTTTAATATCTATTCCAAAATCTAATTTCTATTTTTTTATGACGTAAGGACTTTCACGAAACAATTGTATATTTTGCAGGAAATAACTCAAATTATAAAATTTTAACACTTAATCTTCTAATAAATGCTTGGAATTATTGTGAATATTCTTTGCCCAGTACTTGAGTATTTAGGGATTTAAATTACTCAAAGAATTTAACTCAGATGATACAGGCAACCATGGAATCGCAATCATATGAACGACGCATTTATCAATAAACCCTTAGATAATCATGCCATCTGGTTCAAGTGATAGCGTTACAAATATCACTATACAGGGTGATTCTTAATATATGCGACAAACTTTAGGAGCTGATTCCTGGGGTTACTTTGATCATAAAAGTTCATAAGAATATATGTCCAAAACCGCTTAGTTCAGAAGTTATACAATGTTTAATAGAAAGTTAAAATAATAAATGGTTTTATTATAAATTAACAAAATAATCAGTAAAACAAAATTAAGTTCAGAAGTTATACAATGTTTAATAGAAAGTTAAAATAATAAATGGTTTTATTATAAATTAACAAAATAATTAGTAAACCAAAATTAACTTATAGTAACTGTTGAAAATGACCGCTTCCAACTGTAATACAAGCTCGTAAAGAAGTCTGTGCCTGTTTCTCTAATATGCGTAGTGGTCGCGTTGTCGATGCTAATCAGTTGGTGTTTACCAGTTGCTCAAGAAGCACGGTATTTTGGAATTGTTTATTTGTCATTTCAATATTTGTCAATAGTGTCAGAGTATTCATTCAGTTTATTGCCAGTTTCTGTTTTCTAAAATGAATTATACGAATGCTGAGATGTGTGATATGCATTTCGTTTACGGTCTGATCAATGGAAATGCGCGTGCTGCTAGACGTCTTTATACAGAACGATACCCGAACCGTATCATACCGCATCATTCCATGTTTGCCCGTCTTCATCAACGTCTTAGTGAAACGGGAAGTTTTAAAAAACGGACGACTGATAGCGGGCCCCCATCTACAGTGAGAACTCCACAAGTTGAAGAAATGGTATTAAATGAAATTGACGAACATCCTACAACAAGCACCAGAAAAATTGCTTTTGATTTAAACATTAATCAGGCCACAGTTTGGAGAATATTGAAAGATCAACTGTTCTATCCATATCACATTCAACGGGTGCAGGCTCTATTGCCAGCAGATTTTCCACAAAGATTAGCTTTTTGTCAATGGATGCAACACGAAGTCGTACAAAATCCTAACCATTTGGCTCAAATATTCTTCACCGACGAGGCTACTTTCTCTAGAAACGCGGTTATTAATTTTCATAATAATCACATATGGGCCGAAGAAAATCCGCGAGAAATAATAAATGCCCGTCATCAGCATCAATTCTCTGTCAATGTGTGGGCCGGAATTGTTGCAGATCACTTGTTAGGTCCACCTTTTTTACCGACGCGGTTAAATGGCGAGGTATACCGCAATTTTCTTGAAGAGGAGTTACCACTACTGCTGGAAGAAGTTCCGTTGCAGTTAAGATTACAAATGTATTTTATGCATGACGGTGCCCCAGCGCATTTTAGTTTACTTGCTCGCGAGTTTCTGGACAGTACGTATCCAAATCAGTGGATAGGACGGGGAGGTACACAACCGTGCCCTCCTCGGTCTCCAGACTTAATTAAATTCATTCTTTTTTCTCTGGGGCCACCTTAAATCATTAGTTTACACGACTCCCATGGAAAATGTCGATGAACTAAGAAATCGTATTATAGGAGCTTTTGACACAATTCGAAATACCCCTGGTATTTTCGAACGGACTCGCCAGTCATTGCGACGAAGGATAGCAGCTTGTAGTACAGTTGGGGGCGGTCAATTTCAACAGTTACTATAAGTTAATTTTGTTTTACTAATTATTTTGTTAATTTATAATAAAACCATTTATTATTTTAACTTTCTATTAAACATTGTATAACTTCTGAACTAAGCGGTTTTGCACATACGATCTTATGAACTTTTATGATCAAAATAACCCCAGGAATCAGCTCCTAAAGTTTGTCGCATATATTAAGAATCACCCTGTATACCTGCATTGCTTAGATTTGATTTTAATTCTGATTTTATGTTAGTAAGTTGATTATGTTCTGTGTCATTTTGTTAGGAGTTGACTTGTTCATACTATTGTATTGAATTTTGTCTTATTTATGTACATGTGTGCACTTTCATGTATATGTAATGACGTGTCATGTGATTTACATAATAATGACTAATAAAGACTGATTACTGACTATTTGTAGTACATATTTTAGCTTAAAAATGTGCACTAAACGGTACTACTAAAGAAGATAAGTACGCACTAAAAATATTTTTTAATAGGTCCTTAATATTTGCATTGCCTTTAAAAATATTAAACACTCTTATAATGTTTTACTACTTTATTTTAATACAACTTAAATATGCTCCACTGATTTACAACTGACATCTGAAATTTGGAGGCTGTTATTTCAAAACTACCGTAATATGAGTTATCTTATTTTGGCAGCAAACTGGTAATATATCTTACTATATTATTGTTGAAATATTTGCATGTTGCGTAGATTAGCTGGTACATATTCCACAATAGGTTTACAGTGACATCCATAAATTCTAACACATCATGTTACAGGAAAGATGAGTATGATTATTTAATTTTTCCAAAATTATCATGAAATATTAAGTTACGAACGGTAAGAGCATGCTGTTAGGGCGATGTTTGTACATCTCAGCTTTGAGGTAGTACCAGAGGAAATAGTCGCAGGGTGTTAAATCCGGCGAGCGCGCGGGCCATGTGCATCAACTCTCCATTTTCCAACATTTCCATATCTGCAGAAGTTATCCACCCAAAACAGAATCAATTTCCGATCGAGCACTCTATTTCGAGGAGGAATTTGGTAGCGAGCACGCATCGGACCTTGCACCGTGACGATGGAAGCTAAAGCGCATTGCTCAGTAGACGACACGAGTTTGTCAACTGACAGGTGACAGATTGAAACTTCCCAAAATAATGCATCACTTAAGCCTATTTCTATTCTTCTACGAACTCCACCCTCCTCACAATGGCCATCTGAAAGTAGGGATATATCCCTGTCCCACACTGTATATAGGTGTTCCATTTAAAATAACAAAGCTGGTATCTATTTCCAGTACAACCGGAAGTGTCCGATTATTAACAATAGCTGCTTTCTTTCGCCACTGTTGTTCATGAACATAGTGAACATGTTTACCATTTCTCATGAACATCTTTGTTCTTTCGCTTTGATTATTTTATCCCCTCTACTCAATTTGTAATCATGTTTATTAATCCCCTCATCCCTGGGAATCATGAAATTTTTATGTTTGCCATGTTCATTATGTTTAAGTTAGTACGTATAACCTCAAACAACAAAAATGAACGTTCAAAAAGTGGAACTCATCTCAAATGAAGGTTATAAGTTTGAAGTATTTTTAACACAATATGAAATTGAAAGATTTGAGACAGGTATACTATTTTTAATACTATTAAAAAGCCATAGCTTATATTGTATCCATAGCTTGTATAGAACCAGAATTTGCAAACGAATTAGTTGGAAAATATGATACATTGAGAAAGGGAAACATAATTCGAAATGTACGAGCGGGTAGTGAAGAAAAAGAGGATCCAGAGCAATATAAAATTGAAGTGTTTAATGAAAAAGAAACTAAATCATTGATATGTCTCTATAATGAACATTTTGATGATGTTGCATGCACAAAGAAAAAAACATATATGGTCCATAATCAGTGAAAAACTTGCTTCTGTAGGCATAAATAAGTGTGCAGAAAAATGCCGGAGAAAGTGGATAAATTTAACAAGGGTTTACAGGTCCATAAAACATAATTCAAACAAAACAGGACGTGGGCATACTACATATAAATATTTTAATATTCCTCAATAATAGATAATCTACCCGATGTTAATCCTACATTTGAAGAAACTGGCAATACTAATTGTGAAGAAAAAGATAATAAGTCTGAAACTGTTCCTCCAAAAAAGAAAATGAAAAATTACAGACAAGAATATTTCAAAAACAAAATAAACTTTCTAGAAAAAAATGAGGTGTGGCCACCACACGACTTTCTTATACGTATGAGCGTTTCAAACTATACAATCTTAAGAATTTTTTTATACAAAACTTATTCAAAATCCTATTCTAAGTACTTTTATTCTCTTAATAAATCGCTATAGAATGCATACTTTGCAAGATATTCGAAAAAAAGTGCTACTCGCTAAGAGTAAAAGTGCTACTTCCAGTCCGAATTTTGAAATTTCATGTATACAAAAAATATTGCAAATCTAACTCTAAATACTTTTGTACTCTTAATAAATATATATAGAATGAATAATTTACGACATATTTGCAAAAAATCGCTTCCGGTCCGAATTTTGAAATTTTTTTTATACAAAAGATATTGAAAAGTATGTTTTAAATACTTTTACACCCGTAACGTACCTGTCTAAAAAGCTTGACTTGCGAAATATACTGTATGACATGGAAACTGTAACACCAAGAAGGGGTGCGGATTTTTTGACCAAACTTGGTAGAAACGTATAACTAGTCAAAGGCAATAATTGATTAAAATTTCAAAGAAAGAAAACAAAAGACTGACACAATTTAACATAATTTTTATTAATAATGTGTTGAACCGCCCCTATTAGTGTCACACTCCCTCACTCTTCGTGGCATTGATTCGACTAGGTGGTCGATATCCTCTTGGGGTATGGTGTCCCAAGCAACCTGTAATTCATGCCGGAGAGCTATTAGTGTCTGCGGGGGATTGGCTAAATTCATAAGTTTTCGTCCCATAATGTCCCACACATGTTCTATTGGCGAGAGGTCGGGGGATTTGGGTGGCCATGGCAAGATATTGACATGAGCCTCTTCCAAGCGATTTATAGAAATTCTCGCTACGTGGGGAGGGGCATTATCCTGCTGGAAGAGTGGGTCTTCGAGCGTTTGAAGATATGGTAGAATATGGGTTCTACCACCTGATCAATGTAACGCTGGGCGTTCATGGTGGTTTGGATGAACACCAATTGAGACCTACTCCCATATGCTATAGCACCCCATACCATAACACCCACTGCTCGATGCACATGCCTTTCCACGGAAAACTGAATATCACGACGTTCCCCACGTCTTCGTCTGACCCTCATACGGCCATCATGCATACCTAGACAAAATCGAGATTCATCACTGAATACCACCCTGTGCCACTCCACGTTCCAGTGCAGTCGCAATCTACACCACTCCAAACGTTGCTGTCGGTGTTGAGCCGTAAGTGGTAACACAAGATGTGGACGATAAGATTGTAAGCCGAAACCCCTAATTCGACGATAAACGGTTCGAAGGGTTACAGGACGACCAATATTACCTAACCACACGTCAGCAATTGATCTGGTACTGGAAAACCTGTCTCTTAGTGCCATTAAGCGAAGGCGGCGGTCCTGTATCTCATTAGTTCTTCTTCGGCCTCCGGTTCCTCTTTGGCGTCTTTCCTGATCTTCCCTAGTCCATGATTGATAACAGCGCATAATGGTGGATTGGTTCCGGTTAAGGCGATTTGCAATTTCCCTGGATGAAAAACCACCTTCTCGCAAACCAACAATTCGACCTCTGTCGAATTCGCTTAATTGGCGATAATTTCCACGTTGCCGCACTCTAGGCATAATAAAACTCTTTAAACACGTTAAACAAAGGTATAATAAGACAAAACCGTTGAAATTAATTTCAAACAAACAATTAATACACCACACATTAATGTCAGCGAAAACTGAATGAAGTGTCAGATGTGTCATGACCACTTGATCTATCGCAACAAAATTTTAATCAATTATTGCTTTTGACTAGTTATACGTTTCTACCAAGTTTGGTCAAAAAATTCGCATCCATTCTTGGTGTTGCACTTTACATGTCATGCAGCATATTCGCAAAAAACCGATTTTTGATAAGAGTAAAAGACCTACTTCCGCTAGGAATTTCGAAAAACTTTTTAAATAAAATAGTTCTCAATTTTAATTTTAAGTACATATGGATTCTTTATAAATTTGTTTAAACTTAGTATTTGACGAAATATTGGCAAAATTCGATTTTTTCACTGAAGTAAACTGCTACTTCCGGTCTACCAATTTTACTGAAAAACTAATCAGATCTCAAGAGGGAGATTCTACACGTAAATACAAAATTTGGAATTGATATCTACAGCAGTTTGACCGCTATCGTGGTCACACACACACACACACACACAGCCACACAGAAACACACACACACACACACACACAGACACACAGACATTTTTTAAAAACCACTTTTTTGGTATCAGGGGACCTCAAAACGTGAACATCTGCAAAAATCTCGAGGTCGAAAATTTTCGTCATCACAATACTTCCTTATACTACGTATAAGAAAGTAAAAAGAATTGTGAAAAAGAAATTATTAAAGAAAGCCGACATCAGGAGAGGCTAGAGGTAGAAAAAAGTAGGAATAACATAGAGGCTGAAAAAGTACAATTGCTAAAAGAAATTTTATCAAAATTAAATAGTTCAAAGCTAATTATTTATATTGAGATTATGTATATGTACTTTACTTTATTGACTGTTTAATATTGACGTGTTACGTTTTGTAAATGTTTTATTTAATATTTTGGAAAATATTTTTTTTTGTTTGTAGGAAAATAAAATTATATACATTTTCTAAATAATTATATTTACTATTTAAGTTTGACGTGTTACGTTTTATTAATATTTTAGTTTTTAGAAAAACCAAAGACAAAAAATGTTATATGTTTGATATATTTTATTAAAACAATAAAATAAAACAATTAGACATAAATTCATGTTCGACATTTTGAAGCACATGTATCGATGTAACATAACCTCTAACGAAAATAGATGAGTAGAGGCAATTTGTGTTTGTTACTTCGTTCCGTGCTTGTTCGATGAATCGGTTTAAACACGGATTACTGTGAACATATTGCCGTGATATCTCGCAAGTTTATAATATAAGAATAGCTTTAAGAATTAGTTTAAGTTTTGAAATAAAATAAAAATGACAAAAATCGTATTTAAATATGAAAGAGTAAAAATATGCAACAAAATTACATGGATGTATATAAAGTTGCATACACATGGTCAATATACAAGCAAGTAATTCAAAAGTCATTATTATTCAAGTGAATAGTGAGAAAATACAAAATAAAAATTTATTAAATAAATATGAAACAAAAGACAAAATAAAAATTTATTAAATAAATATGAAATAAAAGACAAAATAAATATAAGCAATATATTTCTTTTGTAGAAAGGATACACAAAATGTATGGTTTACATATCATCAAAAAGAACCTAATTTTATACAATGCGTAAAGATTGCTTTAAATATTCTAAATAATGGACCGCTGTTTAAGTCAAAAAGGGTAATGAAGGCAAATAATCGAGAAAGGGTGATGTTAATGGACGGATCAGTCAAGAGAATTAGTCATGTAAAAGCAATAGAATTGTATGAAAAAGATCAAATACGATATGCAAAAAACATAAATATGATTGAATAAATCATTATGATTTACATGCATAAAGCAATAAAACTTTATGAAAGAGTTTAAGAACTAAATTATATTAAAAGATAAAAATTACCTTAGCTTATAACTAGAGACTAAGAAAAGGATATAAAAATATGTAAAATGTAAACCCGATCAGCAATAACATTTGGTATAAAAAGGTAGCTGATAGCATAAATAAAAAGTGTATGTGTTTATGATTTGTTTGTAACACAATGCTTCAGAGACTGGAAACAGACGTGTACAGTTTCATGACCTACAAAAGACAACAAAATATAAAACTTGTGTAAAGTTTATTGCAGATAGACATATTACCGATGGAAAGATCATGGGTAGAAAACAGAAATGCAGTAGACAAACAAGCGTTTCTTCCAGGTGCAGGCAGTGCGGGAAGAAAAATAATCGTTATCTCCAACGTGTTTCCCATCTTACCAAATCGCAATCTAGCTGCAAGAAAAGTTAAATTGACATTAATAAATGGAAAGAAGAAATATGTATTGAACAATGAACAAGGCAATAGGTTCATTGATGAATACAAGGAAGGATGGTATTAACAACAAGAATAAACCTACCGTCGGAAATGCTGTGCGAGGCAGTGAAAAGACTTTTTCTTGGATGGAAAACAATTAGTATTGACGTTTGGTAAATAAAGAACTGTCAGAACAATATGAGCGTGTGTGTGTATCAAGACGGCAACATGTGGGCAGCGATTTTACTGGAACGTATATTCCAATGCCAACCTAAAATATGGACTAGAGGGCGCAATAGTCAACGTAGAGTTTTTTTGCCGCTATAAATAAGAAACAAGATTCGACAAGAAGGGACTTCTGATTTCGACTCCGAAAGAATAAGACGCTCTAAAAAAAATAATTGTTACATTGTAGAATAGTAGTTTTCATTATTTCTTTATCACGTTCATTCATAATAATTTTTCTTTTATTAATATATATTTAAATTCACTTGAAACGTTCAATATGGACATTCAAAATGAACATTTTGATGAAATATTTAAAGATAGCAAGTAAGTTTTTTTTTTTTGAAAAAAAGTTATCCACATTGTTAGACAGACATTGGTTTTTACGTGCAAATGATTAATCAATGTAATCTTGGACAATATAGATAAGCAAATATTATCCTGTAAGGTTTTCTTTTAATTCATAAAGTTGGAATTACAACAAAATAGGACTAATGGTGTTGGGCAGTTGGAGAGATGCTACGTGCGAATGAGCATTTTCTTCATGGTATTGTCTAGGCATCATTAATCTTTCTCAAGTTAGGCTAATAATTAATTAAAAGTTTCATAAGGCAAAGATTAAAAGCTAGATACAACACGTGCAAATGGTTGTCTAAGGCAATTAATTGAAGCCAATAAAAAAATAATTACATCGATAAATATCACTATCAATGTACAATAAAAGTTTACATTTATTTATTTACAGGATAAATATTTATTTTTTTTGTTTAGCATCATAAATAAATAAATAAAAGATTTACATACATTACAACCGACATTAGGTATAAATGATATGAGCATTTTCAATTATGTATTTGTTTAGAGCATAAATGTGTATATAAAAATTATTTGAATCTACAAATTACAAAAATAAAAGGTGTATGATCATGTTAAATAGACATTCTGTTTTCTTCTTTAAACAAAAATATTACCTCGTCCCTATTATAAGTAAGTGAAAGGCCACCAGTGAAGGAGAAGGAACCACATACATTGCCAGATCCACAATAGTTATTGGGTACATGCTTTAACAATATGAATTAAATACAAAACCAATTATAAGTTTTTGGTGTAAAAAGAAAATTTTAGAGCACAGCATATACAAATGACTATACCCACAAATAGATGCTGTCACAGCAATATGTTCATGTTCACAAAGTGTATGTTTACGTGATTGAAACGAAAGAAAGCAGCTAATATTTTCCTGAGATAAAGACTATAATAGAGTTGTCATATGAATGAAATTTCTAACTTAATTTGTAAAGGAGCTAGGGAATCCTGACGCACCATTGCAGGCCCTATATACAGTGTGCTCTCTCATTGATAGAACGTTAGTTACTGCGAATTCCATTAATTTTTTTTTGAAATATGCACGACGTTTATAGAACGTACATCACAGTACACATCCGCATACTGGCGCATATCTTCTTCGGGAAAGTGTATTTTGTTCGCTCTCACCGTAAATAAGAAGCATGTCCATCAACTCATTATTATTAAACGCCATAACAATAAATAGCAACGATAATCAACAGAAAACTAAATGATTCACTTAACTAAACACAACGCCAGCGACAATAACACAGTTGTATCTTTGGCCGACTGACCTAAAATTGTGATGATTACTTCAAATACAGTTGTAAAAATAGGAAACATAGGTACTAAAAGGATTCCTGGCGTTCCCCTAGTAGGTGTGACTAAATTATGGCATATGAGAAGTGCAACTCTCGTACCAAATGTAAACAAACATACGCATAGAGGGATCATGTTCATTCAAACAGCCAATCTCAAAAATATTGACTGCACTTTTCAATATTTTTTTTCGGTCTTAATTGCAAACATTGATATACAAAATTTTTGTTTATTACTTTGTAATTATTGTAAAGCATGTCGCTTTAAAATCCTATCGATCTTTGACCAAACACAGTATATATATGATTCCTATATTAATGCAATTAAATCGAACAGCACAAGTTTCTAAAGTATTTGTGTTTGGAAGAAAGTTTTTGTGGATTAAAATAAAAGTTGCTCTTGGATTGATATGCAGTTTAATCAGTAGAACAAGACGATATTTAGTTAGTTTTAACTGTATAAGAAAAATGTTTTAACACTTTTTTTTCGATGTTTTCCTTTCACTAATCATAATAATTATTTTCCGAATTGTTTAATGCTTTTAAATTTTAATGTATGTGTTTTTTTACTTTGTTTATATTGTTTGAATTAGAGTGACCTGTTGGATAATTTAGTTATTATTCTTATTTTTTATGGATAAAATAAGTGTTTTACTACTTTCTTAAACATTTTTTCATACCTTATGGAAAAATATTCTTTTTGACGGTCAGTAGTTCTAATTACAGAGTGTCTTTATTGTATTTAGAAAACGAGGTGAGAAGAAATAGGCACAACCGGCACAAATTGATCAACTTAAACAAGGAAAAACACTAGTTTTCCAAAAGAAAATCGTTCCTGTTGGAATTCAGATATTTATCGCACTACATTACAAATTCCGAGAAATATTATATGTACATATATTTTCTAAAAGCTTTAGGGAGAAAAAGAAAAGCATAATAGAAACATCTTTGCGAACGGTGAAAAATTTGATTGTAGGCCAATTTTATAAAATCTAACATCACACACTCACTAAGTAACCCAACCCAAAGAAATATGGTGTTTCTTTCATCACACGTATAACTGACAAGAATTAGTAGCGAAGAAAACCGCAAAATATATTGAATCTGATTTAATGTTTTTCCCACAAGTCATCGCATGGATTCTGAGAACTGTGCTTAAGTGTTTTTCGCTGAAAACACAATTGAATAGACAATTTATCAGAATATTTTCACGTATCACTTTTTACAGGATGAGAGCAATTTATATATGTATACCAGCTGCAAAGCAGAATCAATAAATTCATCGATAGCAATTGAACGTATTAAATTTAAAATGATCAATATTCATTATTTGATGTATTGTACATAAGGTATATCAATTTCCGGTATAACTCTAAGTGAATCGTGCTATACAGATATATTATCTTTTTCTTAATGTTCACTTACTATTTCATTACACTTGTTACATCAATTACTTAGTAATTCAGCCTCCATAAAGATAATTAGGAATTCTGTTCATAATTGCTTTGGTATCGCTCTCAAAATAGAAACTTGGAATAGAAATGAATAATTGAGAAAAATAAAATTCATATAACGTAGCTCTAATGTTAGTAACAGAAGCTACCCCCTTATTCTAGCGCTTATGGTCGACCAGCTATATCTAGTATATTCATCCGCAAATAGATGGTCTGCACACTGAATGTTACAGTAAACCAATGCTATTCTATTCTATTTACCCAGTATTAAAATTTGCAAAGTGATTTCATTTCCCTATTTTGTAACTAACTAATTAATTTTGAATTAACGCACTGTAGTAACAGTATTAAAATCCTACGAGAATTAAATTACTTTTTGTCATGTAAAACGGCTCACTAAATACTAATTTGTAAACCCACTGCTCCTACCAAACGAATTATTTATTTAAAGACGTTAAGAATATCTGGAAATTCATCTTTATTACAGTGCTTTTCATTTGCTTTTCCTCTTTTGTCAATTGTGTTTCACTATTTTTCAAATGAATTTCCCCCATTCTGTTAGTAGTTTCTATGCATGTCAAATAATTTCCTCATATGTCAAATATATATCACTTTTTGTCAATTCAGTTTCACACATTCAGTTGTAAACAACATGAATGGTGAAAGACGAAGAAAAGCTGTAATAAGTGATGAGGTGCGTTCTCTTATTATTAGAGGTATGAATAGCGGGCATTCGTCAACCTTTATAGGGCAACAGTTTAGTGTACGACCCAATACGGTACGAAAAATGTATGCCAATTATCGAAAAACAAATCAAATTAAAAAGAAAAGTGGCGGTCATCGGCCAAAAAAATTAACTATAGAGCAAAAGGAAGCTCTTTGCAATTGGATTGATGAAGATTGTTCCCTAACACTTCAAAAGTTAAGAACTAAATTATTAGAAGAAAATCCTCAATTGCAAGTTTGCATATCCACCATAAGTAGGGCTTTCAGGGAATTTCACTATTCCATGAAACGAATTTCATTTGTACCAGAAAGACGCAACACACCGGAAACTATTCAAGCAAGATTTGATTATGCTGTTCAGTACAACAGAATAATGGTTGAACGAGAAAAAATATTTTTTATCGATGAATGTGGAGTTCAAGTATATTCGCGAATGGCATATTGTAGATCAGAGAAAAATACCAGAGCAACGAAAGTCAAAGCCCAGATAAGAGGAAGAAATTATTCTATTGCTGCAGCAATGAATAGTTCTTCACTGTACTTATTTCAAATACAGGACAGACCCTATAATGCAGAACATTTTGGAGAATTTTTAACTAATTTAATAAATCATTTACAAGAAGATGATATCCAAGGCGCTCATTTCGTCATGGATAATGTTAGATTTCATCGAACCGAAGAAATCTTGCAACTAATAAGAGCCCACGGACATTTTCCAATATTTCTTCCCCCATACAGTCCATTCTTAAATCCCATCGAAGAATTATTTAATCAGTGGAAATGTTTAGTTAAAAGAAGAGAACCAAACAACGAAGATGAACTATACAACGCGATACATAACGCATCAGAAGCAATAAATGAACAAAATTGCAATAATTATATTCGGCACATGGAATCCTATTTGGGGGATTGTTTAAACAGAACTGAGATATTAAATTAATATAGTTATAGTTACCCAAAGTTTATTTCAATGTTTTAGTAATATTAACCAGACAGCTTTCGTTGCATGCTGTTTTTTCTTATACTTATATGTAACATAATGTATTGGTATTCTGTAGTTCAATAAATGTGAAAAGCATTTGATATAAAGTGAATCTGTTTTGATAAAAGGGGAATCTTATTTGACATATAATGTCAATGTGACAAGATATGGGAAACTCATTTGAAAAATAGTGAAACACAATCGACAAAAGGGGAAAAGCAAATGAAAAGCACTGTAAGACGGCAAAGTGAAAATGTTTTAATAACACATTTGTTCTCGCGAAAATTTCAATTCATATAAACACATATTAGTATTTAAGAAGAAATGTTTACATATAAAACGACTTCAACTTACACAGATGAACGGAATTAAATAGAGCTTTAAATCCTTTGTTTTGCATTACTGTTTCCTGGATCTAAAACTAACAGATACTTTTAATTTTAAATAAACATGTGTATATCTTTAAATGCTATTGACGTAGTACAAACAAATGGAGTTTTAAATTTGCTTTTAATTAAATAAGCTCATATAGGGTGACATCTCATGGGTGTATGTTACAAAATTGGAAATGATGACCCTTTACCCCTACAAAGTTACATATTGTTTAAGCTATACTTAAAATCGTGTTTGGTATAAATATCACTAATACAACGAGTAGAAACAGCAAAATGACGAAGGTGTATTTTCTTCTAGTCTCTATTTGTCATGACATAGGTATGTAGGTATGTTCATAGAATCTTATATGATATGTTTGCTGAACTAAATGAAAAACAAAGTTGTATGTCAATACATATATTTCTGTGCTTCGCCATATTGACAGCTCCGCTTATAAAATGTTAAACCATACCTTGCAGGACAATTCGGAATTCGAAGAAATGATTGTCTGAAGTGACAGCTGTGTGCTTCAGAATAAAAATAGTTTGATGAATTTTGCAACATTCTGAAAAAGTTTCCGCATACTAAAATGTTGACTATGAAGTTTTTTATGCCAGGCCACTCCTGGACAGTCCAAGAAGTGGATGCAGGATTTCGTAGAGTCATTAAATTGTGTTTGTGTAAGTCAGAATAATTTTCTCTACTTCGTGCTTTGCGACTTTTGCTTAAAGTTTGCAGACGAAAACCATACAAAATAATACAAATAACATTCCACGACTTTTTTTATATCCATTCATACTCTGTCAAAATTAGGTTCTTCATGTAACTTAAGACCTAGACAAAATATTAGAACCCAAGTCACTGCCGAGTCTAGAAAAGAAGTCATACCTATTACTGTGAAAAGGAATAATAGTAAATAAATAACTTTTGTTTTGATATTTGTTAATAAATAAATCATGTTAAAGGGTTCTTTCATATAATTTTTTAATTTTGATTGGTGCAATTCTTGAGTATGAATTAAATAGGTAATTAATACAAAGGCTCATAATATTTTAAGCATTATTTGTACATGCATATTCAAATCATTTATAAATTGAATTATTCTTTCAGTCTTATGTTATTTATTTATATCAAAGAAAAATGAGTTTATCTGTGAGCTTTAATGTATATGTAAAATATAAATTTTGATTTCTATCATTAAAAAGAGGTTTGATACATATAAAATTGTACTTGTATTTGAAAAGTTCTGTTTGCTAGGTAAGAAAGACAGTAAGTATCAGTGGCGCCCGTGATTTTTTGTGACGGGAGGGCACCCGGGGGGGGGGGGGGGGGGGTCTGAGTGTTTAATATTAAAAATTAAGTACAGACAAAAAAATAAACTCAATATGTTATTTAATTAATTTGTTTGAAAATAAAATCCATTCGCCGTTCCTTACGATTAGCAAAATGATTAATAATTAATAATAATTCATTGAAGTTTGGTGTTCATGAGTTTATCTTTAATATAAAATTCATCTAGAAATGTTTTGTTTGCTGTAAAATTGTCAAATTGTATTGTATATTTAAAAAATGTGTTCCTAGTTGCTTTAACAAGATGTGGTACATCAAAAAAATAAAATATTTTATGTTCTAAGTATAAATATGGTGATTCTAGAAAGCCCTAGAATATATTGTAAATTCTCCTGTTTAGGATAGGATTTCATTTTAAATTTAGTAGCTATAAATCGATGCTTTCTGGATGTGTGGGCAGAGAGATATTTTTCTGTTTGAACCCCAACATAGGGTAGGAATTTCCATAACTGCTATAATACAATAAAAAAAAAATGAGGTGTGGCCACCACACGACTTTCTTATACGTATGAAAGTGTTACTTCCGGTCCGAATTTTGAAATTTCATTTATACAAAAAATATTCTAAATCCAACTCTAAATACTTTTGTACTCTTCATAAATATATATAGAATGCATAATTTACGACATATTTGCAAAAAATCGCTATTCGATAAGAGTAAAAGTGGTACTTCCGGTCTGAATTTTGAAATTTTTTTTATACAAAAGATATTTAAAAGCATGTTCTAAATACTTTTATACTCGTAATGTACCTGCCTAGAAAGCATGACTTGCGAGATATTCGCAAAAAATTGATTTTCGATAAGAGTAAAAGACCTACTTCCGGTAGGAATTTCGAAAAACTTTATTAAAACAATTTTTCTCAAATTTAATTTTGAGTACATTTGAATTCTTTATAAATTTGTTTAAACTTAGTAATTGACGAAATATTTGCAAAATTCGATTTTTTCACTGAAGTAAACTACTACTTCCGGTCTGCCGATTCTGCTCAAAATCTAATCAGTTCTCAAGAGGGAGATTATATTAGTAAATACAAAATTTGGAATTGATATCTACAGCAGTTTGACCGCTATCGTGGTCACACACAGACACACACACACACACACACACACACACACACAGACACACAGACACACAGACACACAGACATTTTTTTAAAACCACTTTTTTGGTATCAGGGGACCTCAAAACGTGGACATCTGCAAAAATCTCGAGGTCGAAAATTTTCATCATCACAATACTTCCTTATACTACGTATAAGAAAGTAATTATACATTTCGTTAAAAATTGTAAATTGTATGTTTGTAACTGAAAAGTTCTAAATTATTCTACTTTATACTAGATTAAATACATATGTGTTGAATTTTTGTTCAAAAATATCTTCGAATTCATCAGTTAACAACTAAAAATATTTTATGTTTTGCTCATAAAATAATTTTGTATTGTAAATCTTAAGTGTCATACCTATAGGTGGTTCACTTTCTGCTAAATGTTTGGATCCAATATCACATGTGCTAAGAACATTCATAGTTTCCACACATCCTAAAATACATTTTGAAATTAGTATGCTTTTTAAATTTCAAATAATACTTAGTTCTTATAAAATAATATTCTATAATAAACATTTACCTTTAGATAGTTCCTTAACCAGTGAGGTTTGAATTGGTTTCTTTTTATTATGGTCATGGCTGTGAGAGAAAACGGTGTTATCTAAAATTCTTATTTTCGAAGGAGGTTCCTTCACTATATAAAAAGTTTCATTCAAAGTGTTTACTACGAAGATAAATTATTACAAATTATCTGTTACTCAATAGCTAAAACTTACTGATTTTCTTCTTTAGGAAACAAAAAGAAATTGTAGAATATAGTTTGTTGCTGAACATTTTTACAAATAAAAATACATCTACGTACGCCGTATTTATTCTTTCGTACAGTTTCCATTATTTATATCAACAACAATTTAACTGCCCCTTTACTTATTATTTTTTCGTAAATTATAAGTTATAAAATTAGGACAGGTTATATTTATACAAGTACACAACAAAAACCAAACACGCCATTTTGTTTGATTTTGCGCACAAATATTGGAATTATGCAAGTGACCCACTTGGCAAAATCACTATATGCTCACTTGTTCTACGTATTTTCATCCTTCTCTAAAATTGTGATTTTGCCAAGTGGGGAGGCTTTTGTCACTTCTGTTATTCTGTGACATTACATACTGGATGTCATCCGGCATCACAGTGTAGTGCCTGCTCGCTGACATATACCGCTCTCGCCCCGCGCCACTTTTCATCCACTCGATTTCTAACACAAACGGTGCACTCGCGCGAGATGCCCCGGAGCCTACGTCAGACTGTGATTTTTAAACGCGCTGAATAGACGAACTGTTACTTCCGAAAAAATCTCAAGAAGCAAAATCACAATTTTAGAGATGGATAAAAATATATATTTGCTAATGTAGGACAAGTGTGCATATAGTGATTTTGCTGCTAGGGACATTATTTGTTATCAAACAAATCAGAAAAATTACATACAAATTAGGTATTTATAATTAATTTACCTGTAAAGCAATTTGTCACGGGGGTGTGGGAGGGGGGCGTTGCCCTCCCTGCAGCAGCCGCCACTGATAAATATGTAAACCATTGTAAACCCACGATACATGATAGCCAGAACATCACCGAAAGGCAACAAAATACAAGAAATTCTTAAAGAGATAAAGTAAATGTGAGAAGCGATGAAGGAAGGATTTGAAGGGTGTAATAAATAAAATGAAGAAATACAAAAAGAACTTGAAAAAATATTAACAAACTTAAAGACATTAAAGAAGATATGAAAAATAGGACGAGTAGAAAACGGAGAAACAAGCAGAAGACAATATCTCGCAAATTATGCATTCTGTATAGATTTAGTTTAACAACAAAAGCATTTAGAACTAGTTTTGCAGCGATTTTTGTATGAAAGAAATTTTAAAATTTGGACCGGAAGTAATACTTCTATTATTATAAAATAGCAGCAGTTTGCAAATATCTCGGAAATTTCGCATTCTTTAGAGATTTATTAGGAACACAAAAGTATTTAGAGCTACTTTCGGAATAATTTTTGTATACACATTTCGTACATTCTAATAAGATAGTCGTGTGGTTCCTACACATCTTTTTTTTTATATGACAACAAGTGTTCCCATAAAGACTGACTAATAACAATTGACTATCTAATTAAATCATGATTAACCCAAATTTATCGAAAAGCTCAGACCTCTGATTTATAATGTTACACTAAAAACAATATAATAGACGGATAATAAAGCCTGAATTATATCCGTTGTATACACACTAACATGTGTATTATAATAATTACAGGAGGGATTGGTCCAGTACGTCGTCGTCGTGACATTTATCGCCGCCAAGAAATGGAAACAAAGGTTCGTGATCGATGTGGCCTAGTTCAAATGTCGATTTAAATCTTGCGTGTTGGACATAATCATAAAATTATATTGACATCATGTTATTATGACATTAAATTTAATATATTAATTTTATTGTTCTCATATTAATATCTGGTAATAAATATGTTTTCTTATATTTATTTCAAGTATTTTTAACACGCAGCATAAACATGTCCGCATATTTTTAAGTTGAACGTATATCTCTCTTAAAAGCTTCAATGATAGCAGCACTACTATATTTGATAAATATCTAGTTAAGTTTCAATGGAATTTTTGTTTACACTTTCAATATATTATAATAAGTCTTACGTAAAAAATTTAGTGACAGTTGCCATGTAATGTTTAATTTCCGGTAATTGCTGTGATCTATATCGAAGGTTTCTGAATACGCAATAATGAATCGACTACTTTTACATTTTTACGCAAATAATATAAATATACAACATCCGGGGAATTTTATTTAGTTACTATGATCATTTATTTAAAAATAATAAAAAGAAACCAAGCAAAATTATTATCCAAAAAGTACATAGACTGGTATGCATAAACAATTGAACAGCCTGTCGACGTTGGTATATTTTAGTGACAGTTACGAACAAGTATTTTATACTGAATAACAAACGATGAAAATTTTAGTAAGATCCAATTGTAATAATATACAGGGTGAGTCATCTCCGTGGAGAAGGTCAATTCTGATTTTATAAGAAAAGATATTTCGTAGCGGTTTTTTTACTAAGATAGCCGCTCATTAGGAGCACCTTTTAAATTTATTTTGTTTTATACAGAGTCTTTCAGAACTTGGTGACTGACCATAGTTATAGTTTTTTTAAATGGAAAGCCTGTATAATACTACATTTTTGCATTGCTATTATATTCTAAGTGAAAAGGTGTAAAGGTAGTCTAGGTCTAAAATTGAAAGTTTTTGACTTAGCTATTACCATTACCTAGAAAATTAAATGTTTTTATAAAATTATATTTTTCAAAAACCATGTATTAGATAGACACCATTTTTGGTTGTGTTATTCATAATAAAATATTCTAATACAAGTGTATTTAATTTTTTTAAATTGCTAATTAAATGTGCAAAAAACTAGATTAATATTACATGACACATTTTTGTCTAAAAGTATTTTTTTCAAATGGAACAATCTGTATATCTTTTCATTTTTGAATTTCTTACTAAATTTCGCACCAAAAACATGTAAAGCGGTATTACTTTAAAAGTGTTAATTACTGAGCTATTGTCATTCTTTAATATAATCTTGCCAACTTTATATTTTTTATTTGAATACGATCTATACCGAAAATGACAATCGAATGGATGATTGCTTCTCAATTGACAAGCATGGCTTAATGAATTTTTCTAAAGATGCTTTAAGACATATTTTTATATACAGAGTGAGTCATTAGTAGCCGCTTCTTTGTTGCTTTTTTGTGTTTTAAATAAAAGAAAAAACAATTAGTGGAAGATTCATGGTTTCTTGGGGCGTATATTGTGCAATTCCGGTTCCACCGGAAATGCAAGGAACTTAATTTTTTTGAATGACTCTTCCTATATATTTTTAGATTTTCTAGTACTGCTTTAAAATTTCTGTTCAACTGGTTTTTCTTTTTCAAAATTGAGCCAATAGTTTTTCAGTAATTATTCTTTTTGAAAATATTTGACCAAAACACGTGTTCAGAAAAAAATCATTTTCGCATTGTTTTCAAAAGTGAAAACATTAACTTTGATGGTGCTTGTATCCAAGAAAATTCTGCATCATTTGGTATAAGCTGCATTCGACAATACCCAAAAAAACTTTGTTTTTTCAAAGCCTACTTCCTGAAATTTTCACATACCAAAAACTTATTTTTTTTAAATAGAACACCCAGTTTTTTATTGAGGCATTTTGTTGTACCTACCTATCTTTTGTAATTTCTTAGATAATCAGTATTGAAGCAATTAGATATATTTTATTTAAAATATACAGTCTATGCCAGCAATATATTTCATAAAACATGTTGAATATGGGACAATAAACAAAATTTAACTACCAAAAGTTGTCGTCATCTGATAGGTCATTTTCGAGATATATAATTTTTTAAAGACATTGAATTTTACGAAAATATGGTAATAAACCAAAAACTTTAGTTTTTAGGTTTACACTACTTAAATGTAGTAACAGCCACCAAGTTGTGGAATTCTCTGTATAACACAAAATAAGGTGCTCATAAAAAGTGACTATCGTAGGAAAAAACTGCATTGAAATATCTTTTCTACTAAAGTCACCGTGTATATAAACATTAATAACACATCTATACTGGTCTGACTCCGAAGCATTCAACCAATCTACTAGGTATTCTTGTAATTGGGCTCTGCTATGCTATATCAAGTTTTTATAATTTTGTTTATGAAGAACATCTAGTTTATTTGGGAGGGATTTAAAATCTTGTTCCTCATGTCGTGTAATTATTAATGATTGAGTATAATTTGATATTCTGTTTGCGCTATTTCCATCGATTGTTGAATTTTGAAAAACCGACTTTTTTCTCTCTTCTTCAGGATAGCCCCGTGAAGGACTTCTTTTTGCTAAACAAATATAATATAACAACTGCGATTACTAATACTACTAAATCTACACATAGGAGAAATAACACTCAAATAAAACAAGAAATTGGTTCGTCAAGAAGAAAGTGAAAAATTCTGCTTGGGAAGCAGACTATAAAATCAAATAGAATGACCCGACAATTCTGACGAAAGAAGAACATGCCATCAGAGGGGAGATAACAGAAGCGGCATATATGGCCACAGTAACTAATCCCATAAGTACACAAAGCCTGAAAATCAAAGCACTCTGGGCTCCAATTACTCGTGAGGGCATAAACATGTCATCTAGTACTATACCGCACAGGGCATACTGAGATCAAGTATGACATAATTCGGTACACTGACATTTAGAAATGTCATAAGTGTTTTCTAAAGAGTTTTCACAAAGCAATTCTGAAGAAGGGAAATAAGAATGTTTGTCATAACGACGGTTTTTCAAAATTCAACAAATGACGGAAAAAGCGCAAACAACATATCAAATCATTGTTCCTCCATCCTACCATATCCTATGTGCTTTGTTGAAAATTTTGATAAACAGAAAACACCATGTTATTGTATTAGCATAACACAGAAACTCAAGAGTAAGTGGCAGCGAATTATATTGCTAAACATATGAAAATACTTCCCAACTTGTTTTCCTGGCTCTGAATTCATTGATATTCACAGACTTTCGCTATCACATCACATTTTTCCACAAAATTTAAAAAAATATTTATATGATTGTTCAAGGAAAAATCACTGTTTTATTGCTGAAATATCTACTACAGTCACGCAATTTGGTGACCAGCAGTAATCGACTCCCTCTTTTTCACTGAAATCACCGAGATTTTCAAGGAAGAAATTTAGATGTAAGTCTAGAATATGGAGCTTGATGTTTAAATTGCACCCCAAATTATGAAATGTGTTTAATGACATTAGGACAATGTTTTTGAAATGTAGATGCTTGTGATATAACATCTTAACTCTACGCCAAGCCCATTTCTGCTAACAAATCTGGAGAGTCTATCTTAAACAGAATGATATTTTTTACAAAATTAGCACTAATTAGGTATCGCCTTGCTTCAAGCGACCCAATCTGAACAATCTTGATCTGTTATCCAATAAATATCTCTTTAAAAAAGGGTATATAAATGATATTTCTAACCACAGGCCTATTAACATTTTGTCAACCAAAGTATTTGAAATTCTTAAAACTTATGTCAGGCAAATGGCCTCCTCTTTTTGCTATAACTTCCTGAAGTCAGACGTAGAAATTCTGCATAACACGCCGCAATATAACTAACAGAACGTTGGACTTTTCTTGATAATTTTTCTTTTCAGCGCCAGAATATCTCGAGCTTTATCAATAAAAACCTTGCTTTTGAGGTAGCCTCACAAAAAGTAATCGCACGTTTTTAGGTATGGCGATCTTGAAGATTGAGTGGCCTCCAAAATCACCAGACCTGTTTAGAAAGAACGCGATCTGGAAACAGCTGTCGCACAGCAGTCATTGATACCTTTGCGATATGTGCAATACCACCATCATGCTGAAACCATATATTCTGGTTGTTTTGTGGAAGCAGGTTTATTGCTGTGTCAGAAACTGGTTTATCATGTCAGCATAGCATGTAGAATTGATTGTTACAACATTTTCATTCTGATCCTCAAAAATTTAGGAGTCTTCGGACCATGTAATGGTAGTTGGTGAAGTTCCTTTGGATTTTGCAACCCTAATAACGGCTGTTTTTCTTATTGGTGTGCCTGATAAATTGGAATGCGCTTCATCAGACATTCATAAATTATGAACATCAGTTCTTGTAGTAATATCCTTTCAGCGAAATGCAGGCTTAAGTGCTTGAACAATCTGGATCTTATAATGATGGAAATGGAGATCCCTGTGCAAAATTCGGAGAAAAGTAGTCCTAGCTAAGCCAGTTGCCTGATTATGATTTCGACTGGAACATTTCGGACTGCGCTGTATAGCTGCTCCAACTCGATCAATGTTATCCAAAGTTCTGACACTTCTATTTGGTCCCGTGCGTATGACATTGTTTGCTGAGTCGCTTTCCTCATATTTACGAACTCACTCTTTTATGGCGTGACCAGATGAAATTACCGCTGTACTGCGATTATTGTCATTATTTTTGTAATACGCTTAGATTACAAAAGAAAGTTGCTCACCGTACCAGCATTCCATGATTATTGAATGGCATAAAATGTCAAACCGTTTGACAAATAAATCCATAGCAACCTATACATAGTTTCAAAATAATAACGTTTTCAAAATCTCCCGATACCGTAGACCATTATTGTATTTTGCTTAAATATTTAGCTCTTAGTCTTTTATGTGCTAATATAATACAATATTTTGTTATTGGAAGTACTCTTGATATTTATATTTTGCACTGTACTGTAGTTATTATTCTCTCTTGTAAACGGATTCTGTCTGTCGGATTCTATAAAGTTCATTATTATTACTCTTATGAATTCATTCTGCATATATTGTATGAAAGGTTAAGCAAACTGAGGCCAGATTCTAATGACTTAATCATACGACTTAAGAAGTGGTGTAATACGTTTTCATGTTTCAAAGGACATGAATATGTATATAATTAAATGAAACCTACTTACCAGGTGTATATATTACACCTGTGACAGAAAATGTGTCTGGCATTTTAATTTTACTCTAAGAATTATATTGGATATGCTCCAAATAAAATTGTGTAATCCGCATAATAAAACAGCTGGCGCTTTAAACCAGACGAAATTTTGCCAGAGAAATTTGCAAGCGACAAATATTCAGGATAACAAAAATAGATTATTTTAGAATAACTGAAATAGATTATTTTTTTATGTACATTGGGACTACCACGTACGCCAAGTTAAATTAACAACACCGAAACCAAAATATATAGGTCGGTGACCTGTTTCTAGAAAAGTGAGATTTGTCGTTTGTGTTTCTGTCATGTAATAAGCATTTATCAACTCAACAGGATCTTCTATTTTTTACTTTCTTATACTACGTATAAAGAAGTATTGTGATGATGAAAATTTTCGACCTCGAGATTTTTGCAGATGTCCACGTTTTAAAGTCCCCTGATACCAAAAAAGTTGTTTTTAAAAAATGTCTCTCTCTCTCTCTCTTTCTCTCTCTCTCTCTCTCTCTCTCTCTCTCTCTCTCTCTCTCTCTGTGTGTGTGTGTGTGTGTGTGTGTGTGTGTGTGTGACCACGATAGCGGTCAAACCGCTGTAGATATCAATTCCAAATTTTGTGTTGACGTGTATAATCTCCTTCTTGAGATCTGATTAGTTTTTCAGTAAAATCGGTAGACCGGAAGTAGCAGTTTACTTCAGCGAAAAAATCGAATTTTGACAATATTTCGTCAACTACTAAGTTTAAACAAATTTTATATATACTTAAAATTAAAATTGAGAATAATTTTATTTAAAAAGTTTTTCGAAATTCCTACCGGAAGTAGGTCTTTTACTCTTATGGAAAATCAGTTTTTTGCGAATATTTTGCAAGTCATGCTTTTTAGACAAGTACGTTACGGGTATAAAAGTATTTAAAACATAATTTTCAATATCTTTTGTATAAAAAAAAATTCAAAATTCAGACCGGAAGTACCACTTTTACTCTTATCGAATAGCGATTTTTTACAAATATGTCGTAAGTTATGCATTCTATATATATTTATCAAGAGTACAAAAGTATTTAGAACTGGATTTGTAATATTTTTTGTATATATGAAATTTCATAATTCGGACCGGAAGTAGCACTTACTCTTAGCGAGTAGCACTTTTTTGATAATAGCTTGCAAAGTATGCATTCTATAGAGATTTATTAAGAGGATAGAAGTACTTAGAATAGGATTTTGAATAATTTTTGTATAAAAAATTCTTAAAATTCTATAAATTGAAACGCTCATACGTATAAGAAAGTCGTGTGGTGGCCACACCTCATTTTTTCTACGTAAAAACAGTAACTAATAGCAGACAGTACCTACATGTGGATCATAAAATACTGAATTCCAAAATCCATGATTTTCTGAGAATATTTCTATAATTTAAATCAATGTATTCAAAAGTTTTACCACAACTACAAGATTAATATTGTATATAGATTATTCAAAAAAAGATGTATATTAGAATCATTCATTTTGTTTGGAAATAACATTAGATTATGTACGAATAACTACCTCAATTATTTCTTCGTAGAGCATTTGCAGAAAACTCCAAAACGAATAATAATAATACTTTATTGCGTACCCAACAATAAAAAGCGAATAAGGGGAAGATTATAATTTACAATGATGTGCGAATTAAGAACAATATAGTACAATACCAGGTGATTCATTTAACCTGGAATTTTGTAATATCTCGAAAAATATGCATCGTACAGAAAAATTTACCGAATCGAAACTTTAATATCTCCGAGGGCGGCATCCGTTAGTACTAAATTACGTCCACCCCCATACCCCCTGTGGGCGGGGTGGGCAGCAAATTTGAAATCTTAAGTAGGAGCTCCTAACGATACGTACGATATATCTGAAAAAAATTCGATTCGCGACAGATGGCGCTGCAATCGCAAAAAAAAATATATTTAAAAAAACAGATAAACACATATTTATTATTTTTACTTTCTTATACGTAGTATAAGGAAGTATTGTGATGATGAAAATTTTCGACCTCGAGATTTTTGCAGATGCCCACGTTTTGAGGTCCCCTGATACCAAAAAAGTGGTTTTTAACAAATGTCTCTCTCTCTCTCTCTCTCTCTCTGTGTGTGTGTGTGTGTGTGTGTGTGTGTGTGTCTGTGTGTGTGACCACGATAGCGGTCAAACCGCTGTAGATATCAATTCCAAATTTTGTATTTACGAATATAATCTCAAGAGGGAGATCTGATTAGATTTTGAGCAGAATCGGCAGACCGGAAGTAGTAGTTTACTTCAGTGAAAAAATCGAATTTTGCAAATATTTCGTCAATTACTAAGTTTAAACAAATTTATAAATAATTCAAATGTACTCAAAATTAAATTTGAGAAAAATTGTTTTAATAAAGTTTTTCGAAATTCCTACCGGAAGTAGGTCTTTTGCACTTATCGAAAATCAATTTTTTGCGAATATCTCGCAAGTCATGCTTTCTAGGCAGGTACATTACAAGTATAAAAGTATTTAGAACATACTTTTAAATATCTTTTGTATAAAAAAAATTTCAAAATTCAGACCGGAAGTACCACTTTTACTCTTATCGAATAGCGATTTTTTGCAAATATGTCGTAAATTATGCAATCTATGTATATTTATGAAGAGTACAAAAATATTTAGAGTTGCATTTGGAATATTTTTTGTATAAATGAAATTTCAAAATTCGGACCGGAAGTAACACTTTCATACGTATAAGAAAGTCGTGTGGTGGCCACACCTCATTTTTTACTTTCTTATACGTAGTATAAGGAAGTATTGTGATGATGAAAATTTTCGACCTCGAGATTTTTTGCAGATGTTCACGTTTCGAGGTCCCCTGATACCAAAAAAGTGGTTTTTAAAAAATGTCTCTCTGTGTGTGTCTGTCTGTCTGTCTGTCTGTCTGTCTGTCTCTGTGTGTGTGTGTGACACGATAGCGGTCAAACCGCTGGAGATATCAATTCCAAATTTTGTATTTACGTGTATGATCTCCCTCTTGAGATCTGATTAGTTTTTCAGTAAAATCGGTAGACCGGAAGTAGCAGTTTACTTCAGTGAAAAAATCGAATTTTGCCAATATTTCGTCAAATACTAAGTTTATACAAATTTATAAAGAATTCATATGTACTTAAAATTAAAATTGAGAACAATTTTATTTAAAAAGTTTTTCGAAATTCCTACCGGAAGTAGGTCTTTTACTCTTATCGAAAATCGGTTTTTTGCGAATATTTCGCAAGTCAAGCTTTTTAGACAGGTACGCTACGTGTATAAAAGTATTTAAAACATAGTTTTCAATATCTTGTGTATAAAAAAGATTTCAAAATTCGGACCGGAAGTAACACTTTTACTCTTACCGAATAGCGATTTTTGGCAAATATGTCGTAAATTATGCATTCCATATATATTTATTAAGAGTACAAAAGTATTTAGAGTTATATTTGCAATATTTTTTGTATACATGAAATTTCAAAATTTGGACCGGAAGTAGCACTTTTACTCTTAGCGAGTAGCACTTTTTTTCGAATATTTTGCAAAGTATGCATTCTATAGCGATTTATTAAGAGAATAAAAGTACTTAGAATAGGATTTTGAATAAGTTTTGTATAAAAAAATTCTTCAGATTGTATAATTTGAAACGCTCATACGTATAAGAAAGTCGTGTGGTGGCCACACCTCATTTTTTTTATTATTTCTATTACAATTACTCATCCACCTCCTGTGGGTGGAGTGGTTGGTTAATAAGCTACTATTAGTGTAACCCAGGAACAACGACGGTCACGTAGTATTTTTTTGTTCCCTTCGGGGTGCTTGATTTACGTGAGTCCGCTTGTCTCTCACTGTTCAAGTAAATACTCGAAATTGTGACTTTAAACTTCAATATTTTTGTCGATGCGCCTTTCAAATGACTGTAAACAACTGAGAAGCACGTCTCTAGTAATTAATTATTACTTAATTCGTGATTTGTTCAATCATATTCTTCCGAGTTGTTGGTACTTGTTGGTACACTTTGTCTTTCAGGTAACCCCACAAAAAAAATCACTGAAGTCATGTCTGGTAATCTGGCAAACCAATTTATCCGAACACCTCTACCAATAGAGCGATCATGGAAATCACAATCCAGTACTATGCGTGCTACTGCCGAATAATGCGCAGGATAATCGTCATGTTCTGACGCACTTCTAAGCTTACTTCATCAAGTAACCGTGACATTCCCTTGTTCAGGAAGTCTTAGTAAATTTCACCCTTTAAATGTCCTTCAAAGATGTGGGAACCGATGAGTTTGTTGCCAACACGTTGGTAGACCAAGGACGTTGATGCTCAACCTGATGCAGCTGGTGTGAGTTTTCAATACTTCAATAATGCATGTTATGTGAATTAACAGCTCCATGGTTTGTAAAAGTGGATTCGTAAGAAAATAAACGCAACGAAAGAAATTACGTTCAATTGTGTTTGTTCCAGTGCCCACTGACAAAATGTTAAGCGATTTTTGAAATCAATGCCATGAAGATCTTGGTGCAAAGATGGTAAGGATGATATTTATGGTGCTTTAAAATTCTCCAAACATAATTTGGGGATACTTCGCAATCGCGAGTTATTTCTCGTGTACTGACGTGGGGCTAATACAGAAATTACATTATCTTCTCCACGTTAGGCTTTAACAGAACGGAAAAACGAAGTGCATGATCGCGGCCTGTCCAGAAAGCGCTGATCATAAAGGTTGACGGCATTATCAAGATTCCTGCCCGATTCTCCATAAACAAGAACAATTTCAATTTTCTCTTGTACGGTTAACACGACCATGTTCACAATAAGTAAAAAAAAAAATTAATCTTTATTAAGTATAAGTACTACTTTCTACAACTAATTTTTAAAAAACTAAGGTTTTATAAAAATTATTTTGATTACTTTTCAATTGCGATTACAGCGCCATCTGTCGCGAATAAAATTTTTTTCAGACAAATCGTACATATCTTTCGACGTATTATTCGAATCTGCGATAAAAATAAAGCGTTCTTATTTAAGATACCAAATTTGCTATCCGCCCCTCCCACATGGAGTGTGGGGGGTAGACGTAACTTAGTACTAACGGATGCCCCCTTCGGAGATATATTCGATTCGGCATATTTTCGGTACGAAGCATATTTCTTAAGATATTACAAAATTCCAGCTTAAATGAATCACCTGGTATATTATACATACATCATTTATTACACTTGGTGTAGTGAACTCCTCAGTATGACATTTGTTCGCCATCTGGAAAAAAAACGTAACCTGACTTCTGGCGGAAAGACGTGGTGCGCTGAAATGAATCAATTCCAACAGATGAGGAAAGTCAATCCTAGTATGCACTAAACCATGTAACAAGTTGACACTAGCTATCTCACGGCCTGTGTCCAATAGAACAAAATTATACTCATCCCATAATACTCTAGGGTCTGTATTTCTACAGGGATAAACTCCATTGGTCCTAAAGCTCAAGAACTTCAAAAATCTTCTGTGGAAGCTCTCCAATTTCAATTTATAGCAGATATGGATTGGATACCAAGCAACAGCAGCGTATTCTAACTTACTACGCACAAGCAAAAAATAAAGATATTTAATACCTAGTGGCTGCATTAGAAGAATGCCTACGATTTCTGCAAATAATATACAGTGTAGCAGAGGCAGAGGTGCATACATTAGTAATATGTTTGGCCAACGTTAAATGTCGGTCAAGTATAACTCCCAAACCTTTACCTCTGCATGCAGGCTAATACGTGTCCTCAAATACTTTAAATCGAGGTCACACAGTTCCATTCTTCTGAAATACTTCATAACATGACATTTATTGAGATTAAGTGCCAGATCATTATGCTGACACCATTCGCAGATTGTAGCCAAATCACACCGCAGACGTAAAGCGTTGGAGGTAGTATCAATAGGACGATATATTTTCAAGTCCTTAGCCAAATAAATCTAAGAATCTGCCAAATTTCCTTCTTATCTAGAAATACAGAAAACGCAGACAGACAGGCTCCAATAAAAAATCGTGCGCAACGGAAATGCACCTTCAGTCGACGAAATTGGAATGGCGGTGTTTCCGGGCACGAGTATAACCAAACTACGGGAGGAAATGTTAACATTTGGACTAGGCTCTATATTTAACACCTAGTACTAGCACTGAGTATGAAATCTTACAACATCCACTCTGATAATTTTCAGAAATGCATAAATTCTTCACTCAAACCAAATAAATAAATATTTTCATCCTTGAATAATTACAGGACAATTTACACAGCTTAAGACATAGGAAATATCGCAAAGATTATTGATGTACGACAGTTAACACATTAAGAGAGCGAGAACAAGACGTTTGCACGATAAGCCTGACATTAAGAGATAACTTTTGGAGGTGCTAAAAATATGACTTTACAGACAAACCATTAGATATAAACAAAAGCATAGATAATGCAATAAACACGGAAGATGGAGAATAAGAACTGAACGTGAACTATTTGATAAGAGTAAAAGTATTACTTCCGATCATCTGCAAAAATCTCAAAGTCGAAATTTTTTATCATCACAATACTTCCTTATACTACGTATAAGAAAGTAAAAGGACAACAGGAATCTTTCAATGTAGTTATATCGGCAATTCAGTAACTAATATACAGGTGACAGCACGGGTCCCAAAAATAGAATAACTAAAACACTTGCATTGTAAAAGAAGTCACGATTACAATTCAGGTAATAAGCAAAAAGCAATATGGGAGATTATTAATAAGGAAGCAAAAAAGAAAAAGGATTATGCATTTTCTGCCACTCTAAATGCCAACACTTTAAATCAGTCATGTCAAAGATAAGGCCCGCGTAGAAAGAAGAATCATGTTTTTTAGAGCTTTTAGACATCACTCGATTCCTCTACGGAAGTTTTAAAATGCGTACACTACATTTATAAGGTTTATAAGTAATTACAAGGGCAGCGCCTGCCTAGGCAAGCGAGAGAGATACACAGTAACGCCATCTCTTTGCAACAAGCGGAAATACCCTATTATTTTTGTTGAGAACAATAGAATCTTCCACGCGCTTCGAGTCTACACTAGAACCGTCCTTATCGATATAAAAGGAGTGCGTCGGCACGACGTGAGTCAGTTGCGAAGTAGTGATTGTGAAGGTATTGTGCATTTGTTTGTGTCGTGCGTGTGCGATATCCATAATTGTTGTGTCGAGTGCCATAATTGTTACGATTTTGGCATAATGTCACAAAAACGTAAAGTTGATAGTGAGTCTAGAGTTTTTAAGTCTAAATGGGAAATTGCATATTTTTTCATAGAATGGAAAGGTAAACCACTGTGTTTAATTTGCAATCAAACATTTGCTGTTTTTAAGGAGTTTAACTTGAAGAGACACTATGATGCGAATCATAAATCAAAATTCGATTGTTACACTGAAAAAATAAGAATGGACAGATTGTCATCTTTAAAATCTAAACTTCAAGATCAACAATCGATGTTTACTAAAGCTAATACTGAGAGCGAACATGCCTTGAAATCAAGTTTTATTATTGCATTAGAAATCGCGAAGAGATCAAAACCTTTCACTGATGGTGATTTTATTTAAGACTGTATGTTGAAAGTTGCCGATGTTTCATTTCCATTTCAAAAGTCAATAATTCAAAATATTTCACTATCAAGAAACACTGTTGCTTCAAGAATAAATGATTTATCTCAAAATTTGGATCTTCAACTGAAGGAGAAAATTAAGGAATTTACAAACTTTTCACTGGCTGTTGACGAGAGCATTGATACTGTTGATACAGTTCAACTTGCTGTTTTTATACGAGGTATTAACAGTAACTTTGAAATAACTGAAAAACTATTAAAGTGCGTTCCATTGACAGGTAGTACAACAGCAAATGATATTTATTCTGCAATGGAGCATTTGATAGCAGAATATGAACTCGACTGGAATATACTTAGCAGCGCAACTACGGATGGCGCTCCTGCCATGGCTGGCAAACATTCGGGCGTTGTAACTAAATTAACACAGAAAACATCAGGGAATTTTGTGGGATTTCACTGTATAATTCATCAGGAATCATTGGCATCCAAGCATTTAAAGATGGACCATGTCATGCAACCTATAATTAAAATAGTAAATTTTATAAGAAGCAGAGGACTAAATCACCGACAGTTCAGGCAGTTTTTACAAGATTTGGACGAAAAATTTTCGGATGTCCCTTATTTCACCGAAATTCGTTGGCTCAGTCGAGGAGTAGTTTTAGAAAGATTTTTTGCATTACGTGACCCTATTCAAGCTTTCATGTTAGAAAAAGGCAACCCAATTGATTATGACAATGACTGGTGGGTTGATTGTGCCTTTTTGGTAGATATGAATAAACACTTGACTGATCTGAATGTAAAGTTACAGGGTAAAAATCGGATTGTCACTCAAATGTATTCATGTATTCAAGCCTTTGAAACAAAGTTGAGGCTGTGGGAAAATCAGGTAAAAAATCAAACTTTGGATCATTTCCCTCATTTAAAATCATTTGGCACAGTGAACCAAAAAAAATTGGATCAATATTCTCAACTTGTGCAAAATCTGATCACGGAATTCAACAATCGATTTGAAGACTTCCACAAAATGAATGAAATGGAATTCCCAATTTTCAACAATCTATTCAATTTTGAAGCTTCACAGGTACCAGTTCATTTGCAAATAGAGTTGATAGATCTTCAATCGGACAGTATTTTGAAAGAAAAATTTAAAGAGGTTAACGCTCTTACATTTTATACACAATATTTCAAGACTTTGGATAACTACCCGCAATTAAAAAAGCATGCAGCACGCATTCTGTGCATGTTTGGTAGCACCTATTTATGTGAGCAGATGTTTTCCGTCATGAAAATAAATAAGAACAAACATCGCACAAGACTTACGAACGAACATCTCCAATCAACTCTTAAAATAAATACAACGAATATGATACCTGACATCAATGAGCTTGTCAAAAACAAGAGAAGTCAGGTATCTGGATCCTCGAGCTCAAAATAATTACCCTCTTTTATAACTTTGATATGATTTTTAACAACCGTATATTATAAACTATATAATTAAATAAATAAAATGTTATAATAATTCAGTAATTTTTTTTTATTTGAATCTGGCCCGCCTGCGCATTCTAAATTTAATATATGGCCCTCTGCAAAATTGAGTTTGACACCCCTGCTGTAAATTATACATTCGTAAGTAATTATGTGCAAATAGATACCGGCACAAAAAAATATGAAGAATATCTATTAAAGGTTCGCGTAGAAACCTGGAAGTCATGCTCCTTTGTGCCAACAACAACAAATGAAGTGAGCAACATCATGTCCAAAATCAAAACGAAAGGTACTTTGGACCACTATGGTTTGACTACAAAATTGTTGAAGAGCGTCTTTGATGCTATTAGTGCCCCTGTAACGGACTTAATAAACAAGTGCATTATAGAAGGCGAATTTCCTGATGAACTAAAAATATCAAGAATAGTTCCAATTCACAAAAAGGGGAACATCAATGATCTACCAAATTACAGACCAATATCAATATTACCAGCAATATCTAAGATTCTTGAGCGAGTGATAACTGATCGCCTACTGTATTATTTTGAAAAAAATAAGTTACTCTCCAACGCGCAGCATGGATTTAGGAAAAATAGGTCTACATGTAGTGGTATAACCGACATCCTCGATCGTCTACTGGATGCACTGGATAAGCACGATAACATCGAGATAAACTGCTACGACTTAACACTTGCCTTTGATACTGTCCAGCATTCCATTCTGTTGGAAAAGTTGTATCATTATGGAGTTCGTGGCATTGGACATCAACTTATTGCGTCATATCTTAGGGACAGGAGACAATACGTGGACTTTCATGGACAAAGATCTAATGTACTATATGTGCAGCAGGGTGTACCACAGGGATCCATACTTGGACTCCTCCTGTTTATAATATACATCGACGACCTAGATTTAAATCTTCGTGCTTATACGCAGATGACACCTCATTCTTAGTGCGAGAATATTGCAAAAGCAATGTACTTGAAAAATCTGACACTGTCCAAAAAGAAGCTGAGGAATGGTTTTCTTTAAATAGATTAAAATTAAACAAGAATAAGACGCAAAGGCTGGATTTCACAACAAACAAATGTGAAGAAACAAAAAGTATCAAACTCCTAGGTCTTTATATAGATAATAAACTAAATTGGAAGGCACATGTCAATGAAATTGCAGGAAAATTGAATGCAAGATATACTGCATTCGCAGAATTAAGAATATATCTAACCACCAGGCGGCCCAAATGACATACTTTGCGAATTTCCATAGTGTTCTATCGTATGGAATTGAGTTCCGGGGAACATCCGCGGATGCGGAGCGGATTTTCTACTCCAAAACGTGCTTTAAGGGTGTTGTGCGACCTAAAAACAGAACAGTCATGCAAATCATATTTTGTCAGTGAAAAAATACTCACCTTACCATCTATCTTCATTTTTGTGGTTGCAGTGTATATGAAAAAAAACTTAACTCAGTTTATAAAGAGTGGTGAAACGCACACATACATCACACGCGGGAGAGATCTATTAAAGGTTGCGGTTGACAACAACACAGAAGTATATTCACTATTGGGGTCCGAAAATACATAATAAGCTACAGACAGTACTGTCAAATAACAAATACGAAAGTGAAAGAAACTATTTATATCATGTGAAAACTTTTCTATTGGAGAATGCTTTTTATACTGTGGACGGTTTTCTGAATTACTAGTTTCATAGATTGACATTTGTTTGTACGACTTGTCTTACGTTTCATACAATTTCGATGTTTTTAAGCTTATTTTATATATACAATAGTATTTATTTATGTACCTTTTGACACTTGCTGTAATGTTTATTACAACAAATAAAGCACTACTACTACTACTACCATTTATACAGGGCTATCCAAAAATAAAGTAATGCCAAAATAGCCAAAAAAAAAATAACAAATAACCAGCGTTTCTGTTGCGTAAGACACGTAAATAAATTAATTAAGCAATGGAGACAAAACGAATTTAAAACGTAACATACATTAGACAATTTGTTCATATTTACAGCAAATTTTACGTAAACTATTCTTAAGCACTTTGAATTATCGTTGTCTGGCTCAACCCTTTATGTGGAAATATGCTGACATATCATTTATAAGCGCATACATCATGGTAGCCCTTTTCAAACTACAATCAATGTTAGAGTATGTATATTTAAAGATTCCAGAATGTACAGTGTAAAAGAACAGAAAGACAAAGAAATGCCATAAAAGAATTAATGAAAATTTATAACAACTACTATTACAAACGTTTAATTGCGTTTAATTTATACCCTTGTATAGATCAATGCATGCTATACACGCCATGCCTTTTTTCAATTAAAACATACCAATTTGTTTTTTTTTTATTTGAAGTGCATCACAAATGAAGAAATAAAAGGCGTTGAAAATCAGACATTGTTAATTTTATCTGAGTGTTGTGCTCTCTATTTAAACCAATTAAAACATTTTATTGCGTGACTTGTTGGAACTTATTAGTATAACATGATAATAGAAGGAATTCCTGGTATTTGTTCATGCTAATATTAATAAGAACTGCATTGATATGAAGTACATATATACAGGATGAGTCAACGAACTGACAAAGTAAGTTTAGTCTTTGATGTTTAATGTAATAAAAAAATTGCGCTCTAGTTGATAGGGCCCTGCCTATTGCTTCACAATTTAAAAATATATACTCATATACAGAGTGATACATATATCAGTGGCACAAAAAAGATATTCTTTTTTTAAATGAATACCCCATATTCAAATTTGGATTTTAAAAGAAAAACCGCCAGTAGAAGTATTCAAATTTACTTTACTGAAAAATAAATATCTTGAAAAACACTTTCAAGCATTACACTATCACAATTATTACAGGTTTGCTTTAATTTCTTGAAGTAGTATAACTAGCATATTCCTATATATTCGTTATGACTGTAAATAATTTCATGTACTTTGTAATGGTCATTTTCTCTTCCAAGTATATACAGGTGAGTTTTTTTGAATGTTAAGCATTGGGATCTCAGAAACTACTGGAGATAGAAAAACGCTTAAATGGGGAAAGATGTGCAGTTTTACGAGTTTGATTTAAAATTGCTTTTGTTTCTCCGATAACTTTCATGGCTTATTAGATATTCAAAGAAAACTAAATTTTACGATTTTCTTTAAACATGCTTAGCACCGTTAATAGTAACTTTAGAGAAAAAGTGTTCAGACAAAAGTTTTAGATAATTTTACGCCAAATAAAACTATGTAGCTAATATTTTCTTTCCGTTCACCATTATCGAGTTATGACACAAACTTGTGTTTTTTAAATGGAAATCATAGTTGGTTTTGACATCATTAAAAATATCATTTTTTGCTGATTACAATGATATAGGTTAGATATGGTTATTTTAAAAAATAAAGAGGGTATATACATTTTTATGGTTTTTATGGAAAACAATTGAATTTCGAACTGATAAAATACAAACCAAACTAAAACTTATTTTGAAATCTTATGTAGTAATAAGATGAAAACTATAAGAACTTTTATTAAGGGCACACAACATTATTAATGTTCAAAGATACCTCCATTATTATTAATACACAAATTGCATCCCTTCACAACAGAATTTGTAGCATTGCGTACTTTACGCCTATCGATGTTATTAAAAGCAACTAAGACAGCTTCTCGTAAATCGTCGATTGTTTCATATGTTCTTTTGAATACTGTGTCCTTTAGTACACCCCACAAGAAGAAATCCAAAACTGATAAATCAGGGGATCTAGCCGGCCATTCAATGGGTGCATTTCGTCCTATCCATTGATTAGGGAAGTTCAAATTTAAATAATTTCTGACATTCAGTTGATTGTGCGGAGGCGCTCCGTCATGTTGAAACCATTGCAGCATTGCTATGGTTCTTAAATTTAAATTATCTAACATTTCCCCGAAATCTTGTTGTAACAAATTAAGATAACGATTGCCAGTTAGTGATCCATCAAAAATAAAAGGAGGAAGAACAGTTGATCCTATAACATCACACCAAACATTAAACCCAAATTTAATTTGTTGTCTCCTATGTTCAACGTGAAGTGGATTTGTTTGAGACCATATATGCTCATTGTGCCTATTAAACATTCCACAATTTGTGAAACGAGATTCATCAGTCCATAATATTTTCATTGAAAAGTGTGGATCGTTTTGACACTGATCATTAAACCATCTACAAAAAGCTATTCGTCTGATGTTATCACCTTCATGTAAAGTTTGTGATACTGATAATTTGTAGGGACGAAATTTATGCTTCTTCAACACTCTGACAATAGTGCGTTGAGAGGAGCCCATTTCTATTGAAATTTGTCGGGTCGATGTGGATGGATTCTGAGCGACACATGCCAATATGTTTATTTCTCTATCTTCATCCATCCCTTTTTTTGATTTGGTTTAACGAACGAACCATAATCTGCTAAATTATCCCATAATCTCTTAAAAGTAGGTAGCGACGGCTGACGTCGATCAAAATAATTTTCAAAATAAACTGTTACGCTGTAAAATTTACTTTGGTTGTAGTTCTTGAAAGATTGTGTGCCTTTGTCTAAATACGTGGAATTTTGTATTAGTTCGTGACTTTTGAGCGTACCCTGTACATTGTTTGTTTCACCGGCTACTAAGACTGCCTGCCGTATACCTGCGTGTGTACTAAATCTACTCTTGAGCCCTCACCGCCCTTACTCACGTACCGTGAATTTGACAGATTCATTTTGTGTAAGATCGGGCATTCACACCCTATTTTTGTGGAAGCCTCTATATCTGAGTAACTAATTCTAATTATCTTAGCTCTAGCTTATTCTAACCTACCTGTAGTTTCGTGTTTTCTGTATTTGCAGTTACTTTTTACGCTTTGCTTAAGTTTTTTTAAAAATATCTACTTATTTATTACGTCCGATCTCTACATAACGCATTTATTTGTGGCTTGGAAATGCTCCGAGACGACAGTCAGGTTGTTGTGTCGACTGTTTCACATGTTTTGCGTATTGCCGAACACCGTATCTCGAGCAGGCCCGATTATTATTGTTATTTTCCTTTTCCTTCGCAGACGTCCCACTAAAAATGTAAGAAGTATTAATTAAGGAAATGCTTGGGACAGTGGGCATACTATTAATTGTTTGCCGATCATTTGTGGCCTTCCTTCGTTCTTCTAAGTATTAGGCATCTTCTGTGGTTCATCCTGGGACTCCCAATAGGGATTATGGACGTTAATAATATTCTGAAACATATAGGTAGATCGGTTTCTCCAACCGTCTTCCGCAGCGTTTTGATATTAGAGCTTTGATATTTCGTTAATTACCTGCAGAAATTCTGTTCTTTCGCCTAATAAAATGGAAACTACGTGTGGAAGTTTGTTTTGTTTATTTCTGTCAAACGTGGACAATACGTTGCCATGTAATGGGTGTTACACACGGATTGCCAACGTCCAGCATGAAATACCCTCTCGTGCGGTCGACTTTATATTCTCTATTTACAATTGTTGAGTATTTCGCTTATGTTCTTCCGTCTAAGATATGTGTAGGGTTACGTTTAATTGTGTTTAAGTCACGATGTCGTCTCCCTTTATTGTCAGATTAGTTGTGTGTTTATTATGTTTATTTGAAAACTCCCGCCCTTAGTCTGAATCCTTTCCAGTGCGATGCATTGAGCGTGCGTGTTCTTGGTTTGTAACGTATCTACCGTAAAGGTCACGGCTGAGCCACTTTCGAAGTCCAGCTTGTTATAAGTGCATGGGCACGATATGCTTATTTTCTTTTGGTGAATTTATCACTATGTCTAAAGTTAGACTAACGCTTAGGCGGCTTTAATGAAATAAGTTTAAGTACCGATACCTTAATTAGGTGTTTTATCGTAAATTATTTTTATCGCAATACCGCTATCTAAATTTACGTATGCCACGTGGTGGAGTTTGAATTATTTTCGTGCTATGTGTGACTTGTAAGTCGTTTACCGTGGAATCTCCATTATTTTTACATATTGGGGTAAGTGTTTAGAACTTTGTGTTAATTTTCGGGATTTTACTTTTGGTTCTTTCTTCTCTAAATTTTTATAGGATTCTTTTGTTGGGCACAAAAGCCCTCAGAAGCCGTTAGGATTCTTTTGACGGGCTCAAAAGCCCTCAGTAGCTGTGTTTCTGGTGTTATCGCCCCGCATTCACATCGAGGAGCGTGGGTTTTTTTTTGTCGAAGAGGAATTTTCCATCAAGGGAGTCATCGCCATTTTGGATTCCCGCAGCGTTCTTCCGGCGACCATTTTGCCAGTTGAGAGCAGCTAAGGTTGTAACTTTACTACATATATTTTACGTCTGATTATCGACGTCTTTACGTCTGAGTGCAAGACTTTATTTTGCCTAGATTTTGACCAAGAATTTTGAGTGGCTTAATAACTATCGCACCTCTTAGTCAACTGCGAGGTCACAATTTATTCTTAATTAAATTTCCGTCATACCTTTTTTTTATTATTTGTTTTATGTAACATTCAGTTTATCTAGAATTTTGGTTATGTCACTACCATAATTTTGTAGCCCTATGTCGAGGCGAATATTTAATTAAAACTCATTTTAGTAAATTTATTATCATATCACTAAATATTTTGGAAAGATTTTGTTTAAATTAGTAATATACCTAGTGTTTTTAATTACCGTTGAAATTACTGTGTGTCTCATAATGTGTTGAATCTTTAATCTAATTTCTAATATTAATTGTTTTTTTTGCACGTTTATTGTTGTAAGATAATAAATTTTGCCTTTCACGTTGATCAGTTAATTTACCTGAGCTAGATAAAATCAATTCTGTACGAGCAATTTTGGTTCGTGTGGCTCAGAGTTTTTTTTTGCTTAATATAAAATTTCCTTTCTAATTTTACCTTTAATGATTTGACTTTGCGTTTAAATATCCTTCATTTACTTTATTTAGTTCATGTAGTCAAACCTGGTGTAGGTATTTAGCGAATTTTTCACAATTTTAGACTAAGTCTTTTATGCTGCGATATTAATTTTCTTGCGTTTAAATATATATTCACACTTTTGTATTTACATTGCCGTTGTGGCGTGTCCATGATATCACTTGTATGCATAATGTGAGGTGAAGAAACGTTTCTGCTACCAACCACCCACTGCGGAAACGCAGAGGTTATGTTCTAGTATTAAGATTTATTTTTTTTTTTCTATTAATTTTTGCCTAACGCTTTGGATACATATTATCAAACCGCCTAGTTAGCATTTCATTATATTTCAATTAATTTCATTCAACGTTTGTTTATCTTCATTTTTTTTTATATTTAAACTGTACAAACAGACTCGTGACATTTTAAAATCTACTGTTATCCTTAACTTCTTCTCTTATTTGGAAAAAAAAAACAACAAGATTTCAACACGTTAAATTTAATTAAATTTTGTTACATTACGAATACCTTTCCTTTTATTTCTTTTACCTCTGCATATCTCAAATTTTATTGTGTCTAGCACGTACATAAGATTAGGTGCTACGAATATTCAGGGAGTTCAATAGGTAACCCGCTGGAGGGACACAGCCAGTGGTAGCTCGTAGGAGGCGCAGGTAGGTTATCTGTAAGGTAGCATAGTGTCCTGGTGCCCGGACAACGTCGCTAGCGTCGTTGCCGACCGACGCTCTACTTTTAGGTGTTCTTATTTTCCTGAACCGTCACGCCGTCTGCGACTGAGTTAGCTCGGCCCTGCGTTATCCAGTTAAATCAACCCCTATTGTGATTCTCCGTTTCTTTACTTTAATTTAATCCTATATCTTAGTGCGACGTAGATCCGGTAGCAAAAATTTGGCGCCCAACGTGGGGCCTTTCTTTCTGGTAATAAGGGAAAAATTTGGCGCTCTAACATTTTGGGGCCTTTCTTTCTAGTAGAGTGAACAAATTTTAGTGCCTTAACGTCTGGCTTTTCCTTCTGGAAATAAGGTAACAAATTTTGGCACCAACGTTTCGGCCAACTTTCCGCCATCTTCAATATTTTTTTTTTATTATTATCTTTGTGTCAACCAAGTTTCGGTCAATTTTCCGCCATTTTCAAAATTTCTTTTCCTGCCCCTAACCTTTAGACAAGTTTTCTCCCCCTTCCGTACAAATTTGGTGCACTAACGCTTCAGAACTTTCTTTTGGAAATAATATTAACAAATTGTTGGCCAACGTTTCTGCCCTCTTCTCTCCATCTTCCGGAGTAAAATTTTCCTTTGTTACCCAACGCTCCAACGAAGTTTTCGCTGCCTTCTTAACAATTTGATGCCTTCGTTGTGGGCCTAACGAACAACATTTCGCACTTAACGTTTCGACTAAGTTTTCGCCGCCCTCAAATTTTCTTTTTCTCTTGTGTGTCATCTATCAACTAACGAGTTGACATCTAACGTTTTGACCTAGTTCTCGCTACCTTCCGGAACAAATTTGACAACGAGTCGTTGCTCTACGTTTCGGACAAGTTTTCTCCATCTTCCGGAATATTTTCCTTATCTTTAAGTATTTCAGCCACTAACATTTCGTCGTACCGCACAGTGGTGCTTTACTTTGGAGAAGCTCCTCGTTTCGTATCAACGTTTCGGTCCTGACCATCTTCAGGCACAAATTTCGTAATTTTCTCGATTTAGGCTTTTTCTCGACTTAGGCGAGTGGCTACTGAGTGGAACACTCTTATCGCACTGTTTTCTTTGGTCTTGCCTATATCTATATATTTTTTTTTCCCGATTACCTTCTAGGCAAGTCTTAGCGCGCGTTTTGACTTTTCATAGTTTTGCAATCAATCAAGATTTTTCTTTGTTACCTGGTACGAACTATTTAAGTAATCGACAGGTACACATTTGTGTCTTGTGACCATTTCAAGACCTAGTTTATCGCTGTAATTTTTCTTAAATAATCTTCTTTTTTTTCCTCTCTTCTATACAATGGAGCCAGTTCGGTTTAAAGTTCTTATCGACCAACTTTCATTTGAGGATATGGAATATTTTCTTGCTATTGCTGGTGACAAGCTAAAGCCAGGGTGTACGCTGGAGTCGGCGCAGTTGGAGTGCTACTTTGTTCTAAAATCGTGGAAGCTTGTACCCGACGATATAACGTTTGACTCTCCTTTTCCTTATGCGGAGGACGCTGAGGCGATCTGGTTAAAAATCTCTCTCCAAGAGTCTCTTATCTCTCAACTTGCAAGTACGTCAACGGTCACGGAATATCGGAGAATATCTTCCACTCTAACTTTTGTCGCTGGCCGCATTGTAAGGGCGCGACCGCGAACTGAGGATGAGAAGAGCGAATGTAGCAGGTTTTCTATGCGTAGCTTTGAATTGGCAGCCAAGTTTCTCTCGAGATTTCGGGCGTTCGGAAACGTCACCACTCACGATCTTCTTGATACCTCTCGTTGTACCGCTATTGAGGAGTATAAGGCATGGAAGGCCGAAGAGTATATGAGTGACGACGAGGATCGTTGGAATGGCGACATAGAGATTGTGTTAGGCGACGAGGATTATATGAGTGACGACGAGGATGACATGGGTGACGATGAAGATATTGGCCAACCTTCTCCGTCAGTTAGTGTCATGCCAGATCCGACTCTTTCTCCAATAGTTACCTCCCCACCTATGATAGTCTCGGTTGCCTTCACTGACTTGTACACTTCCGAGGACCCAATCAGATCTGTGTCCGTTGTCTCTCCCGTATTGGAAACTCCCGAGCTCATTGATAGTACAATTCCTGATATATCTCCCGTCTTAGAGCTTACCTATGATTCAGTTCCTGATGTATCTCTCGATTTAAAGCTTACATATGATTCAGTTTCTGATGTATCTCCTGACGTAGAGTTTACCTATGGTACGGTTTCTGACGTACCTCCCGACTTAGAGCTTACTCATAATTCAATTTCTAATGTCTCTTCCGACTTCGTGCTTAACTATAATACAGATTCTGTTTCCTCATCTGACTTGGAGCTTTTTGTACGCCCTAATAATTTCGATTCTGTCACTTCTTCTGAGTTAGAGGTTCTTGTATGCGCAAATAACGCAGGTTCCGATGTCTCCCTGAACTTGGAGCTTTTCGAACCAACAGATGTCACAGCTCCGTGCGTATCTTTAACTCTGCATATATCTGATCTGGCTTATGATAAAAACGCTGTTGTTTCTTCGGCTTTGGATTTCTCTGTTCCGTTGGGTGAAGCGGATCCATTCATCTCGCTGGGCATGGGATCTCTTGAAGTTGATGAAGATAATTCTCTGAACATCTATCGAGAGCGTTCCTCTAAAATAAAAATTTCTCGGACTTCTTCTGTTTATCTTAGCCCGGCTATGGTCTTGTTTGTGGGTTACGTTTTGCAGTGGTACCCTGTTAATCTACCTTCTTCCGTCATTTGGTCAATGTTACCTGACGAATTGCGAAACAGACTACAGACGATAAACATCGACATTCGTCTGCTGAATAAATTAGTTTGTCTTTTATCTCGCTTACGTTTTCGCTGTGTTGCTTCGTGCCTTATCGTATCGCTAACTCCTTCCATCATGGCCTGTAGAGAGTGCCTTGGCTTGCAGCCGTAACACCAGAATTTCTCTACCGTGTACCTCGCGTGATGTAGGAGGCATCTAAAGGGGCTTTATGGCCTGTAGCGAGGGCTGGAAGAATTCTCCTACCGTGAACCTGCGTGAAGTAAAAGGCTTCTAAAGGGACCCTGACTTCTATTGTTCCTCTACCACCTTAGGACAAAGATTTTTCTTTTATCGACCTTTCGTTAGTGTGTTTACCGGCCCCATTGCACAGCTTGTATCTGTGATTCCGTCTATGCATTTATCTTCCCGTACCTTTATCGCTTCCGTGTGTTTCGGATCTTCCGTGTCTTTGCATATATGGAGTGGCAACCTTGCTAGGGGAGTCCACACTACATTTCCTTTATCTTATCGGACATGACTACCTTTTAAGCTAACTAATGTTGCTTAATTACCGGATATGACTTATCTTCAGGTCGTGTCCTGGCGACCTTTTTGCTTTTGTTACGTTCAAAATGTTACCTCCAGGAATTGGTTATGACTTCAGCCTTTATGGTTTATCGTTGCCTTCAGCATTTTAGTCGGGACAACGCCGGTCCAGACTTTAAACTTTTGCTCCCTATTATCTATTTTTGTTTGGCGATCTTCTCTCGTTTTTGTTGTTACCGGATGATATGGTTGTCGAAACGGCATATCCACGCGTCTGTGCAGAATCTCGACACCCTTGTTTTTTTGTTTTTCGTTACTTTCCCGTACCGGCCGAATGCCGAAGGGCCACGTGGTGGTTATGGCCAAGCTGTCTGGTGTTACTGTGACTGAGTGTGGATATGTGCGTTCGTGAAGTAGACAACGTCCGTTTTAGAACTCTCGCTTACCCTTTTCACTATCTTTATCCCGTTAGCCTATGTTCTCGGTGCAAGAAATTGCTCTGCGATCAATTTCTTTTCGCTGGAAAGGGGGGAATTTGTTACGCTGTAAAATTTACTTTGGTTGTAGTTCTTGAAAGATTGTGTGCCTTTGTCTAAATACGTGGAATTTTGTATTAGTTCGTGACTTTTGAGCGTACCCTGTACATTGTTTGTTTCACCGGCTACTAAGACTGCCTGCCGTATACCTGCGTGTGTACTAAATCTACTCTTGAGCCCTCACCGCCCTTACTCACGTACCGTGAATTTGACAGATTCATTTTGTGTAAGATCGGGCATTCACACCCTATTTTTGTGGAAGCCTCTATATCTGAGTAACTAATTCTAATTATCTTAGCTCTAGCTTATTCTAACCTACCTGTAGTTTCGTGTTTTCTGCATTTGCAGTTACTTTTTACGCTTTGCTTAAGTTTTTTTAAAAATATCTACTTATTTATTACGTCCGATCTCTACATAACGCATTTATTTGTGGCTTGGAAATGCTCCGAGACGACAGTCAGGTTGTTGTGTCGACTGTTTCACATGTTTTGCGTATTGCCGAACACCGTATCTCGAGCAGGCCCGATTATTATTGTTATTTTCCTTTTCCTTCGCAGACGTCCCACTAAAAATGTAAGAAGTATTAATTAAGGAAATGCTTGGGACAGTGGGCATACTATTAATTGTTTGCCGATCATTTGTGGCCTTCCTTCGTTCTTCTAAGTATTAGGCATCTTCTGTGGTTCATCCTGGGACTCCCAATAGGGATTATGGACGTTAATAATATTCTGAAACATATAGGTAGACCGGTTTCTCCAACCGTCTTCCGCAGCGTTTTGATATTAGAGCTTTGATATTTCGTTAATTACCTGCAGAAATTCTGTTCTTTCGCCTAATAAAATGGAAACTACGTGTGGAAGTTTGTTTTGTTTATTTCTGTCAAACGTGGACAATACGTTGCCATGTAATGGGTGTTACACACGGATTGCCAACGTCCAGCATGAAATACCCTCTCGTGCGGTCGACTTTATATTCTCTATTTACAATTGTTGAGTATTTCGCTTATGTTCTTCCGTCTAAGATATGTGTAGGGTTACGTTTAATTGTGTTTAAGTCACGATGTCGTCTCCCTTTATTGTCAGATTAGTTGTGTGTTTATTATGTTTATTTGAAAACTCCCGCCCTTAGTCTGAATCCTTTCCAGTGCGATGCATTGAGCGTGCGTGTTCTTGGTTTGTAACGTATCTACCGTAAAGGTCACGGCTGAGCCACTTTCGAAGTCCAGCTTGTTATAAGTGCATGGGCACGATATGCTTATTTTCTTTTGGTGAATTTATCACTATGTCTAAAGTTAGACTAACGCTTAGGCGGCTTTAATGAAATAAGTTTAAGTACCGATACCTTAATTAGGTGTTTTATCGTAAATTATTTTTATCGCAATACCGCTATCTAAATTTACGTATGCCACGTGGTGGAGTTTGAATTATTTTCGTGCTATGTGTGACTTGTAAGTCGTTTACCGTGGAATCTCCATTATTTTTACATATTGGGGTAAGTGTTTGGAACTTTGTGTTAATTTTCGGGATTTTACTTTTGGTTCTTTCTTCTCTAAATTTTTATAGGATTCTTTTGTTGGGCACAAAAGCCCTCAGAAGCCGTTAGGATTCTTTTGACGGGCTCAAAAGCCCTCAGTAGCTGTGTTTCTGGTGTTATCGCCCCGCATTCACATCGAGGAGCGTGGGTTTTTTTTTGTCGAAGAGGAATTTTCCATCAAGGGAGTCATCGCCATTTTGGATTCCCGCAGCGTTCTTCCGGCGACCATTTTGCCAGTTGAGAGCAGCTAAGGTTGTAACTTTACTACATATATTTTACGTCTGATTATCGACGTCTTTACGTCTGAGTGCAAGACTTTATTTTGCCTAGATTTTGACCAAGAATTTTGAGTGGCTTAATAACTATCGCACCTCTTAGTCAACTGCGAGGTCACAATTTATTCTTAATTAAATTTCCGTCATACCTTTTTTTTATTATTTGTTTTATGTAACATTCAGTTTATCTAGAATTTTGGTTATGTCACTACCATAATTTTGTAGCCCTATGTCGAGGCGAATATTTAATTAAAACTCATTTTAGTAAATTTATTATCATATCACTAAATATTTTGGAAAGATTTTGTTTAAATTAGTAATATACCTAGTGTTTTTAATTACCGTTGAAATTACTGTGTGTCTCATAATGTGTTGAATCTTTAATCTAATTTCTAATATTAATTGTTTTTTTTGCACGTTTATTGTTGTAAGATAATAAATTTTGCCTTTCACGTTGATCAGTTAATTTACCTGAGCTAGATAAAATCAATTCTGTACGAGCAATTTTGGTTCGTGTGGCTCAGAGTTTTTTTTTGCTTAATATAAAATTTCCTTTCTAATTTTACCTTTAATGATTTGACTTTGCGTTTAAATATCCTTCATTTACTTTATTTAGTTCATGTAGTCAAACCTGGTGTAGGTATTTAGCGAATTTTTCACAATTTTAGACTAAGTCTTTTATATTGCGATATTAATTTTCTTGCGTTTAAATATATATTCACACTTTTGTATTTACATTGCCGTTGTGGCGTGTCCATGATATCACTTGTATGCATAATGTGAGGTGAAGAAACGTTTCTGCTACCAACCACCCACTGCGGAAACGCAGAGGTTATGTTCTAGTATTAAGATTTGTTTTTTTTTTCTATTAATTTTTGCCTAACGCTTTGGATACATATTATCAAACCGCCTAGTTAGCATTTCATTATATTTCAATTAATTTCATTCAACGTTTGTTTATCTTCATTTTTTTTTATATTTAAACTGTACAAACAGACTCGTGACATTTTAAAATCTACTGTTATCCTTAACTTCTTCTCTTATTTGGAAAAAAAAAAACAACAAGATTTCAACACGTTAAATTTAATTAAATTTTGTTACATTACGAATACCTTCCCTTTTATTTCTTTTACCTCTGCATATCTCAAATTTTATTGTGTCTAGCACGTACATAAGATTAGGTGCTACGAATATTCAGGGAGTTCAATAGGTAACCCGCTGGAGGGACACAGCCAGTGGTAGCTCGTAGGAGGCGCAGGTAGGTTATCTGTAAGGTAGCATAGTGTCCTGGTGCCCGGACAACGTCGCTAGCGTCGTTGCCGACCGACGCTCTACTTTTAGGTGTTCTTATTTTCCTGAACCGTCACGCCGTCTGCGACTGAGTTAGCTCGGCCCTGCGTTATCCAGTTAAATCAACCCCTATTGTGATTCTCCGTTTCTTTACTTTAATTTAATCCTATATCTTAGTGCGACGTAGATCCGGTAGCAAAACTTCAGCAGCTCTAGCAGAATTTTTCTGGCACTGAATGTAACATTCAACCATATCACGCTTTTCTACGATAGAAAATTCCATAGCCAATGCAAACTTATGATTAACGGCCGTTTGCATCGCTTATAGTTAAATTACAATTAAATTAATTAATAGTTAATTGTCAATGTTTGACAATTAACTTGACTTAAAAGTAAAAATTAACAGCTCTCACTTCTGTGACTCAACGTGAAAGCAATGTTAGTATATTTATCTCGACTGCTCCAACGAACACTATTGTAACTCAGATTTTTCGTTTTTTGAATTACAAAACACCAAAAATTTTTTTTTTTAAGTTTATATCTTATAAAGTGAACAATCATAGAAATGTCTATATTCTCTTTATTTTATAAAATAACAATATCAAACCTTATATCATTGTAATCAGCAAAAAATAAGCTTTTTTTTTTGAAATACAAAACACCAAAAATTTTTTTTTAAGTTTATATCTTATAAAGTGAACAATCATAGAAATGTCTATATCCTCTTTATTTTTTAAAATAACCATAACAAACCTTATGACATTGTAATCAGCAAAAAAATAAGCTTTTTAATGATATCAAAACCAACTATGGTTTCCACTTAAAAAAAAAACACTCGATACTGGTGAACGAAAGAAAATTTCGTAAATATATCTTAGACATTCACCTATAGTAAAATAAATACCTACTGCTTTGTGATATAAATGCAAATCGTCGTTTTACTTTAAAAAACTCGTAAGTCCGATTTTTGCATAAAACGAGGTTTTAATTCAGTCTTGGTAAAAATATTCTTCTACACTTTGTCTTAAAAGCCCGTAAGTCTAGACAGATTTGAGTGCCATCTATTGCTAAATTTAAAAAACACGTATATTATTTTCAGACGAAACCTTACTTTTAAATCCTCGTAAGTCCGTAAAGTTTTGGTTCCCGCCGCTTTGTAATTTAATTGTGTACCTACATGATATAAAGCTGTATAAATAATAATTATTATGAGTTTTTCAACAAATTCAAAAGTAAGTTTTGTTTTTAATTAGTTAAATGTATTAATATTGTTAGTGAAAAAGAATTTATTTGTTTGTTATGTGAGGTTATCGCGCCAATGTGAGACTTACGAGGTTTAATACTAATAAGAGGATATTAAATTTCATAGACTACAAACATACGAGGTTTTAAACTTCAATAAAGTTTGGATCGTAGGCTTATTTTATCTATTTTACGAAAAATTGTTTAATATATCTGGGGACAGTCTGGTACAAGAAAATCAAATATGATATACAAGTAATATAAACGCTAACGGATGCGCCGTTATTTCCATTATAAGGCATTTTTTTTAGTTGTACCTCTGTCATAATAGTGTTGATAGTAAGCCTGATTTTTTAAATTTTTGTTATATTGTTTCGTACAATTTCTGAGAGGGGCGTACTGTTTTAAAAAGGGAGGTACTTACATATTTTTTACTTTCATCCAAATCAGAATGTTCTGTAAATGTCTAACATTATATCAGTTTGTTTTCGGGAATATGTAATAAAGTAGGTAATTACCTAATTAACTTGCTGTATGTTGTATTTTAGAGTAAAAAAAATAAACGTACAGTTTTTTATTCGGTGCAATAATGCACATTTGTTAATAAGATTTTATTATACAATTTATTTTATTTTTAGATCATAGCAGTCAGTACTGTAAGTGCGCGAAGTAAGCTTATTTTTTCGCTTGCACTCGCTGGTGAAACTCGACGGGATGAATCGTCCTCTCAGAGCTTTAATGAGGACCAGGAAGAAACCCTTTCGTCTCAGTTGGCTCAAAGGTCTGAAGAAGAGCGTGATGAAGCTATTGATCCCACGTATCTAGAAAATAATTCTGAAGTTCACATAACTGATAATAATGAAAGTCTTCAAGAAGCTGTTCCCGATTTTGTTGGGGTATATGAAGTGACTACGGGAGGAATGCTTTCACAAGTGACTGAAATGTCTAACAAAAAAAAAAGTGAATTGACATTTGATTTAAAAGCAACTCTTTCTGAACACGAGGAAGTCGAAGAAGAAAATATAAACGAAATACGCGACCAGTCAACAGATAAGAAACAAAGAAAACGCAAACCAGAAATTAGCAAGTGGCAAATAATTGAGAACAAAGAAAAAAGAATGAAACGAGAGGAATATCGGGGGCTGAAAAAAACTGATGGAAAATGGGTGTACGATCAACGTAGAAAAGCAAGATGTATGAAACCAGCTTGTCATTGCAAACAAAGTAGAAAGGATACTAAGATTAAATGTGGCATTTTCACTGAGGAAAAGCGACAAAATATTTTCCAGCATTTTTGGAGAGATCTCAATTGGGAACAGCGGAAAACATACGTTAACCGTTTAATCGATACTGACGCTGCTAAAGATAAAAAAAATATGAAGAATGAGGTGTCGCGCCGTAAGGTCACGTTGTTCTATCATCTTAAGAAAAAAGGTGTACGAGTAAGGGTGTGCAAAAAAATGTTTAATAATACTCTTGACCTTGGAGAATGGTCTACACATAGTTGGGCACTCTTAAGCAATTCAGTAGATGGATGGAATTCCGATGACCAACACAACACCGATTCTGTTCCATGTCAGTCTAAGAATGCTCAAAGAAAAAGCAATCGATTTACCGAAAGAAAAAATACTTTACAAAAATTCTTTGATCTGCTTCCCAAGCTTGAATCACACTATTGTCGAGCATCTACTGAAAGACTCTACCTAGAGCCACTGTGGCAATCAAAACTCTCTCTATATAATGAATATGTCCAGTTTTGTGAAAAGGAACAAATAGAATATTTGTCTACCAAAGTATTTTATGAAGAATTTGATGCGAATAAGTTGAGCTTGTTTAGACCCAGGAAGGATCAGTGTGATATCTGTGTAGCCCATAAAGCAGGAAATATAGCAGATGATCAATATCTAGCACATATTGCTAAGAAGAACAGGGCTCGACGAGAAAAAGAAGAGGACAAAGAAAATGCCACTCATATTTTTACTGTAGATATGCAGTCTGTTCTTCTGTGCCCTTTGCTGAAAGCATCAACATGTTATTACAAGAAAAAGCTTATGGTCCACAACTATACAATTTATAATCTCAAAAATCATGATGGTTTCTGTTTTCTGTGGCACGAAGGGGAAGGAGGTGTGTCTTCTAATGAGTTTGCTACCCTTCTCTACGATTTTATCGAAAATAAATCAGGAATTAATCCGGGTGAAGAAATCATACTTTTTAGTGACGGTAGCGGTTATCAGAACCGCAATGTTACTCTTGCCAACGCGTTGCTCCATTTATCCAAGAAGCTAAACATAACCATTATTCAAAAATATTTAGTGCCTGGTCACACTCAAATGGAGTGCGATAGTATGCACTCTAGTATTGAACGCAAACTTCGCAATCAGGAGATCTATACACCTGCTGGATACATATCTGCATGTAAAGCAGCAAGAAGACATCCAAAGCCTTATTCAGTAGAATATTTTCGACACGTATATTTCAAAAATTTTAGCCAGATTTCTTTCTTTACATCAATTCGTCCAGGGACCAGAGTTGGAGAAGCCACGGTAAACAGTTTGTGTGCTCTCAAATACACTGGAGAAGGATTAGTATTTTATAAAACTAATTTCGATGATGACTGGACACAGTTAACGAAAAGAAATACTAAAAAAGTTCTTGGTACCGAACCAATACCGCAACTTTATAATGCTCCTCTAGCCATAAACAAATCTAAGTACGAACATCTTCAGGCTTTAAAAAAAGAGATACCCCATGACTATCATACATTTTATGATACCTTAAAATACGAATAATGTTATAATGCATGTAATAATACCCATAATGTAAGTAATATGTTTATAAATGACTAATAATTATTAAAACGTTTGTTTTTTTTCAGTACCTTTAGTGTTTAAAAACTTGTAAGTCTTGGTATAGGTAAATTTTTTATAATTAAAATCACGTAAGTCTTTTATTTTGAGGAAAATCCCATATTTAATTAAAATACTCAAAACCATGTATACATATTTTTGAACTATGAAATCAATGTAAAACTATGTTTAAAAATGTCGTTCTGCATAAGAGCTAAATAGTTTTTCTTATCTCCTGTAAAAGTAGGTTGGGGAGACATACGAGTTTTTTAAAGTAAAACGACGAAATATTTCTAATTTAAATTTACATGGTTCTTCTCTGATGAGTTGATAACAAGGGTTTTCAAAAGGTAATTTTTATGCATGTGTAAAAAAATCGGAATTGTTTTGTCACCTTGACAGCAAAAATAGTTATTTATTATACAAGGGAAAAAAGTATTAGATTTTAGCTCGAGGTAAGGAGTATCTCACGACGCGAAGCGGAGTGAGATAAATTACCGAGAGCTAAAATCTAAAAAAGTGAGTACTTTTTTCCCGGGTCGATAATGTGACATTTTATTACCTGTCAAGAAGGATAAAATGTCAACTTTTTTTCCCGTCACAGAAAAAAAGTTTTCTTTGACTATTAAATCGGCAAAAAAGTTGTTTGCCTTTGGTTGATCCGACACTAATTTGTTTATTTTATCATCATAGAGTTCGTTGTGAAGTGTTGTTATGACATAAAATCTGCAAATTCATTGTTAGTAATCTCCACAAAGTGTAAAAACTATGCTTTTAATAACTGTATTTTATAATAATATAATTACTATGTAATAAATGTTTTAGTAATTGTTTTCATATTTAGTAAATTATCTTACCGAATTACATTTGAGCTTTTTTTTTATTTTCGGGTAAATATTCCATTTTCAACCCAAATTTAGTTGCTATATGGTAACTGGACTCAACAAATTTCCTCTTTCCTCCGCAATTTGTTTCGTACACTTACCAAGCAATAAAAATTTTCGTTAAAAACTGAAAATTTCTCAGGAAAAAAGAAAGCTCTGGAGATATTTCTTTAAACAGCAACGTAACTGTTTGGATTTTTTAAACTAGATTGATCTTTTTTGTATGTGCTTTCAAGAGATTGACAAAGTAGTGTTTTAATTTTCGTTATTTAAAAGAAAAAGAAGTCAACACTAACGCGGTGTTCCCAAGCGGTCACCCATCCAAGTATTAACCGCGCCCGATGCTGTTTGACTCCAGTGATCGGACGAGAACTGGTCCTTTCAGCATGGTATGGTCGTTGCCGACTACATTAGTGTTGTTTCCTGTCTTTTATAATTCCTTACTTAGAAATTTCTTTAAATTATTTATTATATACATTTAGTTGGTTACTTTATAAAATAAATGTAAATATTTCTAATTTATACTAACATGTCATAAATTTCAACTATTTATTTACGTTATCTTAGCAATAAGCATTAATTGTGTCATAAATGAAATTATATTGTTGACATTATGTCTAGGGTAGGCAATGCTGCTTGCTTATACTGTATTGTAAGTTGCCTATATATCTGGGACATTAAAATCAGGCACTATTTTCTTAAACGTATGTACCTATGTTTACATACGTACGGTATGTAACGTATGAACCAGGACCACCTGATTTTCAAAAAAAGATTGTGTGAAATGATTCGAATTCGAAATGGACTTTAGAATATGCTGTAGTCTTCATGAATTAAATAAATATTTTATTATTTCAAAGACATCCCCAAGAAAGATAGTGTCATATTTCCTACATACAATTTTAAAAAATGAGGTGTGGGCACCGTACAACTTTCTTATCCGACATGTGTATACGAGAGTTGTCTGACCTCTGAGTAAAATTGTTACTTCCGGTTCGAATTCTGATTTTTTTTATAAACAAAAATTTTTCTAATTTGGGCTCTAAATACTTTTGTATTCTAGATAAATTTGTATTTGCAAAAACTGCTATTCACTAATGCACAAAGATCTACTTCCGCCACTTTTTCGGTTTCAGGGGACTTCAAAACGTGGACATCTGGAAAAATTCTTACTACCTTAATACTCTCTAATACTACGTATAAGAGAGTAAAAGATTGTTTAAGAGTAGCTCCTTATTAACATTTTTAAGGAAGTATATGATGACAAAAATTTTCGACCTCGAGATTTTTGCAGATGCCCACGTTTTGAAGTCCCCTGATACCATTGTTTTTGAAAGATGTCTGTCCGGCTGACTGTCTTTCTCTGTGTGTCTGTGTGCGCGTGGCCACGATAGCGGCCAAATGGGTTAACCCTTCTTGAGAACTGAAGAAGTAGTTTACTTCGGTGGAAACATCAAATTTCAATATAATTTTGTGAACTACTAAGTTTAAACAAACTTCTAGCTAATACTGAAGTACTCAAAAATAAATTTGGAACATTTCTTATAAAAAAAATTTTCGAAATTCCTACCCGAACTAGGCCTTTTACTCTTATCGAAAAATAGTTATTTGCAAATATCTCGCAAATTATGCATTCTACAGAGACTTATTTAGAATACAACATTATTTATAGCTAAATTTGACTCAATTTTAGTATAAAAAAAAATTAAATTCGAACTGAAGTAACACTTCTACTTTTATCAAATAGAAGATTTTTGAAAATATCTGGCTATTTGTGCATTCTACAGAGATTTATCAAGATTAAAAAAGTATTTATAGCTAGATTTGAAACAGTTTGCGTATAAAAAAATTCGGACCGAAACGTAACATTTTTACTCTTATCGAAATCCAAGTTTTTTGCAAATATCTGGTGAATTATGCATTCTACAGTGACTTATTACGAGAATAAGTATTCAAACTTAGATTTGGAGACATTTTATTATAAAGAATAACATACGAAACAATCTTATTCATTTACAGCAGTAAACAAGGTATTACACCATTGTACATTAGTCAGAAACTAATTTATGTACATGAAACTCACAAATATAATACAAGAATCATCAATGGTTTTTATATAGATAAAGTCAATAGATCTGCAACGGCTAATCATGTTTTTGTTGATAGTCTAAAAATTTGTAACAGCCTACCATATGGCATAAAATATTGTACTAGTATAAATTGTTTAAAGAGACAACTGTCAATATATATTTTAGAGAAATGGATGTAAATAATTATAAATGTAGGTAAATAGCGTATTGCTAATAAATATATTATTATTATTATATAAAAACAATTCCAAAATTCGGACCGGCAATAACACTTCTACTCACAAGTTTATTAAGAAGACAAAATTGTTTGAAACTTAATATAAAACACCTTTTGTATATAAAAATTTAGGACGCACATCGGATAAGAAAATCGTGAAATTCTTTTTCTATTTCGGCACCCCTTTTGCTTGCATAAATTATTACTCTATCGCACGCTAATTTTATTTTATTTTTTGAGGTTGGTGACAAAGAAAAATGAAACCAAATCATATTTAAATATCAAATATAAGCCTTTAATGTACAAACATCTGCAATAGAAGTTGTACAAAGAATAAAAAACACACTTGCTAACATTTTATTTACTAATTAACAATATAAATTGTTAAGCATTGAATAGTACAACTGTTGTAAAAGTTTACTGTAACACTAGATACTATATTCGTGTGCATTAATGGGATATTCCAAGCAGATTTTGGGAACACACTACGTTTTGACTGAATTCCTGTTGCTTCACATTGACTGACACGTACGGTAATATTCGCTATATTATTTTCTTTATATCAACTTAAAAGTGCTGGTATTGTTTTTGATAAATATGTCGAGACTTTCTTGGTAAAAGATTTTGTAAATTGTCTTCTGCTATTTTGCGAATCTCTGGGGACGTGCAATTATTTATTTCGTCCTTTTTGTTGATAATTTGCATAAATCAAATTTTAAACAAAATTACATATAACACCGCCAATATTCAAATATTTAAAATGTTCTACTTAAAAATCAGAGTAACCAAGTTCAAAATAACAAAATTTCTAAAATGTTCGAACAAAACATGTCTCTCATTTTAAGCTTTTTTTGAACATTTAATACCCAAAATAGAAAACATAGTATAAAATACAGGTTTCATAAGACATTTTGCGCACTAGTTCTTTAGAAAACTCGCTTCGCGGCTTGTTTCCTAACTTGAACGCGTGCGTAAAAATCATGTAATTCCAATATCTGTACATGAAAACTGCTAAGGACAAAACAGATTTAATTTATAGGTTCGTGGCAGTACAGGAGAAGATATCTTTTTTAACATGTTGCTTGTGCTATTTCCATTGTTTGTTGGATTTAAAAAACCGATGTTTCGGCAGATATTCTTCTTCCTTCTTCAGGATAGCCTTGTCAAGAGGTGTTTCTTGCCACTTCTTTGGAATTCTAGCGGGTTCTCGGTACGTTACGACTCTAGGAGCTACCATACATATTCCTATCCCAAGTAAAAAAGAGACCAAGTGGAAATTTGTTTCATAAAATCGGTTGACATTCTAAATACAACGTAATCTATATACTTTAACCGCTTCAATTATTCGGCACAATTGCTTTTAGAACATACCCACTTGGCAAAATCACTATATGCTCACTTGTTCTACATTAGCAAATACGTATTTTCATCCTTCTCTAAAATTGTGATTTTGCCAAGTGGGTAGTGAGACTTTAATTTTGGAGCCTAAAACATTACTCTTTTAATATACGAGGTATGTCCGGAAAGTAAGTACCATTTCCTTCTACCGACCTCTCAGCGCTATTATCGTAGTTGCGCGCATGCACAAGTCGCTCTCTGGTCATTCTATCCGCTGACGCCATTACAGCCGAATTATGTTGTGTTTACATTTGTTAGTGACCGTTCAAAATGTTTATGACAATATCTGAGCCCGCCGACTGTGAAGTGCATTCTGTAATACTGTTTTTGAACGCAAGGAATATTGAGGCCGCCGAAATTGATCGTCAACTTGTAGAGATTTACAGTGAAAATGTAATGATAGATGGAATGGTGAAAAAGTGGGTTAGACAATTCAATGATGAACGAACTAGAGTTCATGACAATGTACGTAGTGGGCGGCCTTGTGTTGTCAATGATGGTTTGGTTGAAAAAGTGAATGAGAAAATTTGTGAAAACAGACGGTTCACAATAAGAATGCTTAGTAATGAGTTTCCACGAATTTCAAAAAATGTTTTACATGAGATTGTCACAAATCGCCCAAATTATCGGAAATTGTGTTCCCGTTGAGTTCCGAAAATGCTCACAGATGTTCACAAAACGAAGCGACTTGACAGTGCTTTAACATTTCTTACCCGATACAGTGTTAAGTCAGATGAATTTATAAACAGTATTGTGACCGGTGATGATACTTGGGTTTGTCATGGTACTCCAGGATCAAAACAACAGTCGATGCAGTAGACGCACTCACATTCCCCTCAAAAAACAAAAATTCAAAGCAACGTTGTCCGCACGAAATATCATGTGCACTGTCTTCTGAGGCAGATAGAGCATTCTGCTCGTTGAGTTCCTGCCCAGAGGTGAAACCAGTGCGTAACGATACTGTGAAACATTGAGAAACTTTGGCGCGCAATTCAAAATAAAAAACGTAGAAAATTCAGTCGAGGCATTTTGTTGCTTCATGCCTATCAAAGAGATTGGAATATAATAGAGGAAGCATGAGTGCAGTTTGTTGGCGAGGTAAGTGGTCCCAACAACTGCAGGTGGGGTAAAGGGAATTGATATATTGCCAAGCGATTATAGTCCTTAAGGACATCGGAAGGCGTGCTGTCATTGGTCGAAATGTCGTGCTCGTACTTGGTTCGTATGATTTCGTTAAATTCTACACGCATTTGTTTTAAAAGTGTTTGTGCTTTGTGATAGTAATAACGCGAATGTAGCACTTTTAATGCGAAATACATAGTAAAAATGGTGAAATTGTGTTATTTGTGTAAACATCGATACGAAAAGGCATCCACTCGAGCACATCCAATCAGCGCTCTACATTTAAACCAGGTTAAACACGTAAAGTTGAATTCTTGACCAACTTACCTATGATGATGATCGAGTGGATGCCTTTTCGTATCGACGTTTACACAAATAGCACAATTGCACCATTTCGCATTAATAGTGCTTAATTCGCGTATTACATATCACAAAGCACAAACACTTTTAAAACAAATACGTGTAGAATTTAACGAAATCATACGAACCAATTACGAGCACGACATTTTAACCAATGACAGCACGCCGTCGGATTTCCTTAAGGACTATAATCGCTTGGGAATGTATCAATTCCCCTTACCCCGCCAGCAGTTGTTGCGGCCAAACATTGCAGCTTGATACCTCCTCTATTATATTCAAATCTCTTTGATGCCAATGCATGTCCCCATTATGCAGGTGACTACCACTTTTTCTTGTACTTGAAGTGCTATTTTCTGCAGCGGCTGTCTTCATTGGCGGCAACTTTATATGAAGAGGATATAGAGATATTGCTTTTCCGCTACGACAAATGCCTGAACAATGGTGGCAACTATGGCAAAAGAATTTTTAAGAAATGCTCTACCATATACAAATAAATTTTGTTTTGCAGAAAATGTTTTTATGAGTTTTTTCCAAAACGGTACTTACTTTCCGAACATGCCTTGTAGTTACATATCGATAAAATACTTGTTGAAGAACTTTTGTGTTTCACAAATAAAGAAAATCATCGGCTAAATGCAAAACAGGCATTTTTTTTCTTCCTCAACACAATTTAAAAAGTTCAACATCCTTGCAATTTGATGTAGTTTTATTGTTAGATAATCTGATGAAGAAGTCAACTTTAAATGATGAACAAAATAACACGATACTTTTTTAGAACATTTAGTTTGTGTAAATTTCACATGCTTTATGTATTTCTTTGATCTATTTTCAACACCGGTCAATTTTACTTATTTCTTTTATTACATGTCAACGTTCATTTGCATAACCAATCTGATTGGAAACTTTCAAAAATAAATAAATATACCAACCTTCAAGTCATCAATGGGAATCACCACACAACGTAATTATCTTGCACAAAAAAAAGTAAAAAAAAATAATTAATTAAAACACAATGTATACTTTAGTTCTTCAAACTAATCCAATGTCCATTTGAAAAAAAAAACATTATGTAACGTCTAGAAATAAAACTAAAATGTATAAACTTACAACGCTATCTTTAATAATGAGATAAAAAGTAACAATCAAATACAATTATTTCTATGCCCCATCGGATATTTTATACCCAAGAAACTTCAAATCGCCAAGGCAATTGGAAACCTGGCATTTAGAAAAATTAAGCTCCATTCCGATGGTGCGAAAAAGCTTATCTACTAGCCCAAGATCCCACATTCCAGATGTTGATATTAAGGCGTCATCTCCAAGATAGATCTGGTCATTAGGTGGAACCCCATATAATTCATAACAGGCCCAATTGATCAAAATACAATTTACAACTGCCCCAACTAGTTGAGTAAAATAACTATCACTGGGGATACCACTATCTTTTGAAAATCGCTTGCCACAAGCTGTGCGTATAGTGGTATATATAAAATAAACGCGAATAGCATACCACATAAGTATCATTCGGCGCACATCAGCAACGCCATCATACTGATAATGTATAAAATCAATATTTCTGGTTAATACATCAAAAGCTACTTCAACTAATCATGCAGGAACAGTTTTATCAAACTTTTTAAAAACAATTCTAGTATAAATAGAGCCTGGTCGGCGGAAACGGTTTAAAATCTTCTTTGCCCCTTCATTAAATGTTTCAAAACCATACGCAAGTGGCGTAAATTCTTTCGCATGCTCCTTAAAACCCTCAATGAGTGGTAGTGCGAACACGGCTTCGCCAAATGTTACGGTTGCCGGATATTCCCAAGTAGCACATACTTCATGTTCACCGTCCTCAGAAATATGTGATCGTACGTAACAGAGGCAATCTGGTAGAGTTAGTTCTTCACCTCCTTTAACTAAATGCCAAAATTTTCGCACTTCCTTTATTGCTTGAGGGTCACGGCGTATGTCGTCTTTAGTTTTGTAACCAAGCTCACGCCAGGGTAAACCAGGAGATGATGTCCAAATATCCAAATCTTTAAGAAAAACATCGCACAAGTGTAACATTTTAACATGATGGTCTAGGTAAAATACCGTGGCGGTTTTGTTTATTGCTACTTTTAATGTCAAAGAACCGGGACGGCTTGTCGAGTTCGCAAACGCACGTAATTCATTTTTTATTAAATCTTGAGTCTCAGAAGAACGCCATAATCCTGTTTCGTAGTCTGCAATATGTAGCGAAGGGTACACTGCTGAGCAGATATGTGAGGTAAGTCCACTGGCACGTCCAAGGCACTCTAGTGGCATTTTGTCCTGGAATACATAAGGATTAAATTTGTAATTTGTCACATTGACATCTTGAAATGTCATAAGTCTTCTTTTTAATAAAAGACAATTTAAGATAACACAAGTACCTAACCTAGCGAATAAAGATCTATAAACTGACAATTACCCATTTTTGTACATAATAATAATCAGGGCCAATATTTATTGGCCGCCTGTGTGCACGTATAAATTGGCCGCCCCTATATAGTTTTAAATATCTTAACGTAGTAACATTATGGTTACGAACGCAGGTTAAAGTGGGTTATGGAAGGTATCGTTTTTTAAAGTAAACATAACCGGTCACCCACATAAAATTTTTCTCTCAATAAAGTAGTCTTTTTTAAATCACTCATTGGTATTATCTGTCACATCGTTGTTTTGGCCGCCCTTTTATTAGGCCGCCCGTGTGCGTTGCACACATGCACACCATTGACGACGCGGGCCTGATAATAATAATAATTCAGTACCGGATTGAGGGGGGGGGGTCAAAAGGCGGCAATTGCCCCGGGCGGCATCTCCGGAGGGCGGCAAAATGGAATTTATTACTGCATTACCTATATAGTGAAAATAGCTACAAGGGCGGCATGGTGCTGACTTGCCCCCTTAAGAAATTTCCTAGATCCGGCACTGTAAATAATTACCTACATATATATAATACTATACTATAATATATATGAATAATAATTATTATTATTATTTAACCCGATGTAACCTTTCGAATGTAAGTACAGGGTTATTGACTATAATTGGCCTAATAGATAACTTTGTTATTTGAAGGATTAGAAAAACGTTTAAATTAGGAAAGTTGTAGGATTTCACTCAAGGCGCTAGAATTTGATATCAGAAAAAACAAACGAACGTCGTAAAGCCGTCAAAAACGGCTAACTTAATTTTTTTTAAATGGAATACCCTATATAATGTTACATAATCTAATTCTAAATAAAATTTCGAGTATATTCCATTTATATAACATAAACCTACATTCAACTGTTTTCGCGCTATCGCTGATTGAAAATCGTACTACTAATATGTTTTCTACACCCTTCGTATATGAATTTACGTAAGTCATTATGGGGTTTCTATGGAAACATCGGTAAATGTCGGTTGCCATTAATAATTAAGCCTCCAGAAAAAGGGAAAAAGTGGTTTATTTTCACTCATTATGGGATATACTCAACAAGAACAACTTAATATATTTATGGCATACGTTAAATGTAATAAAAATAAAAGGGAAGCCAGGACTTTATATGCAAGATTGTATCAGAACCTGCAAGTTCCAAGTTTGAACACCTTTGCGAGAGTACACGAAAATAATAAATTCTCAAGATTTTAAAAGAAAAAAAAGGACAGCGCGACAACCTGACGATCATGTTCAGTTAAATGTTCTTCTTTATTTTAATGGTATATACAAAACTTGATTTTACTAACTTATTTGTAAACATTTTAAATAACTTTTAGAAAATCCGACTCACTCTATACCTACAGCATGTGAAGCATTAAATACCACATTCTACAGAGCCCAAAGCACACTCAAGAAGTTCAGATACAAATCTTATAAGTTTTGGAAAGTTCAACAACTTTCCGAAGCAAATAAACGCCAACGACTTGAATTTTGTAATGCTTTGTTGGAACAACTACGTATGGACGACACTTTTTTTGACAGAATAATATGGACAGACGAAGCATGCTTCGCAACAAATAGTGCCTATAATAAACATAATACCCATTATTGGTGTCAAGAAAACCCTCGCCTTGTTAAAGCCGTTAAAACATCAGGATGGAAAGCTTTCAGTGTTTGGTGTGGCGTTGTTGGCGATAGAATATTAGGATCTATCTTTTACGAAGGCGGTCTAACTGGTGATAGATATTACCAATTTCTCACTGAAGAAATAAAGAACTTTTTAGATGAATTACCGCTTAACATCCTCAACCGATCTATTTGGCAACAAGATGGTGCCCCTCCTCACAACACGGCGAACGTAACTCACTTCTTAAATGAAAGATATGAGACTTGGGTTGGAAAAAATGGTTCAATTCGATGGTGTCCCAATAGCCCTGATCTTACTTTGATGGACAGGTCTTTCTGGGGATGGCTTAAAGAGCGAGTGCATCATGAACACACATTCGACAATTTAGCAGATTTAAGACGGAAAATTTTGGAAGAAATAGAGTTTATTCGAATCCATCAGAAGCAGTCGTTGAGGGATGCCGTCTTACTTAAAACGTATTATCGTCTTTGTGTCGAACAAAACGGAAGTCACTTTGAGCACTTGTTAAAGTGAATATTCAATATTAATTCCACATTTTTTGTAATTAATTCATTAGTTTTAGTTCAGTATAAACAATGCCGTAAATTAAGTTGTTCTTGTTGAGTATATCCCATAATGAGTGAAAATAAACCACTTTTTCCCTTTTTCTGGAGGCTTAATTATTAATGGCAACTGACATTTACCGATGTTTCCATAGAAACCCAGTAATGACTTACGTAAATTCATATACGAAGGGTGTAGAAAACATATTAGTAGTACGATTTTCAATCAGCGATAGCGCGAAAACAGTTGAATGTAGGTATATGTTATATAAATGGAATATACTCGAAATTTTATTTAGAATCAGATTATGTAACATTATATAGGGTATTCCATTTAAAAAAACTAAGTTACCGTTTTTGACGGCTTTACGACGTTCGTTTGTTTTTTCTGATATCAAATTCTAGCGCCTTGAGTGAAATCCTACAACTTTCCTAATTTAAAAGTTTTTCTAATCCTTCAAATAACAAAGTTATCTATTGGTCCAGATATAGTCAATAACCCTGTACATGAACTATGTAATGTGTGTATAAATTGTCGCTAAAGCTTCACGCAGCGACATTCTTCGTTCGGTTCTGAATATCTTAATGTTAAAATGTCGTATCATAGTTTGCTTGTTATCAACGTGTTCTTAAGTTCAGACTTTTAGTGCGTACCTAACTAAGCCATCCTCTTCGATATCTGTCAATAGAGATAGCTGCAATTTAGTTTAAAAAATAATTTTTATTAGTATTATGTCGTAAACGTTTTCGTTTTGATTAAAAGGTTTATTTTTAACATTTCTTTATTAACGTACTTTCACGAAAAACACATTTTACAACGTTGTAGAGCAATGAGTATGTATTTCAAAGTGATTCAATCCAATTCAATCAATATCAAATCATTACTGTTAAATTTTGACATTCACCTGTACATTTAATTCGACTACTTATCGTGTTTCTTTTTGTGTAAACTCTGCTTCTTCGTGGTTATTTGTATTGTTTTGATTAGTTGCTATGCTACTGTGTTTTTCTAAAAAACTTTTGGAGTATAAATAAAACTACAACAATCTTACCTTCGTGGAAGCAAAGAAGACACTAACGGGCACTAACGTGACTAACTCTTTTATTCGTGTTAAAGCATGTTAAAGACACTGAACTCAACCAATAACCCTAGATGGCGCTGGGTGCATTAAAGTAAGAATTATATTAATATTAAAACTAACAGTTTTATCGTTTCTTTGTTGTTATTTTATTTCTTCATAATGGGAGGGTGTGTAGGTTTGGGTCAGTAGCTGTACTTACATTTAATGAATATGCCGATATATACTTGGTGTATGGTTTCTCTAATGGAAATGCTTAATATGGCACAACGCGAATATCACGTCGTTACCGGGGGGGGGGGGGGGGGGGATTGAGATTGCGTAAACATTGTTTTCGATTTATTCATGAATTTGATTCTTGTAACCTCAAAATATCGATCCTTATGTGGCGCCATCTACTAGTATCCAAAAGAAATAATTTCCGAATTTTTATTGAAATTAACTTTAAAATAACACTTTAAACGATAATTTTCAATGGGTAATTAATATTAATAATTTTAAAATAATTATGAAAGTGTTGCTGATAATAAAGTTGTTGGGTAGTGTCAAGAATTACAATTTTACCTACGTTTCTAATTTTTTATAACAATTCAAAGAGAAACACTGTTTGTTTAACGTAATAGCCGCTTTCAACTGTATTGGAAGATTTTGAAACTTTACTATTCCACATCGCAATATTCATCCACTTCTTCAGGCATCGGTACCAAATGACACTGGTTAAAAGGGTAATATTCAGTAAACTCTTTTTCTGTGTACCTATTTCGGTACGTATATGACACACTTTTTCAAAATTTGATATAATCCAATCATATTGCATATTTTTATCACGGGATTTTAAAAATGCTCAGCGACTATATAAGCATCAATATTTTGAGGTTATAAGAATCAGAAAAATCACGTTATGCGACAGCCTTATATCGCGCAGCGATATTAGATACAGTTGGCTTTGTCTGTTGACGCAATTTTTGGGATCAGATATGATACTTCAGGGCTTAGCATCGCGAAACTGCTAGTTGTTGTTGGTTATTGGTAACTATGGTAACGCCCAGGTATCTTAGAGAAAGTTGATGTAAAAGTAAAGGACTAAAATATAAGAAATATAGACAAGAAACAAGAAAAAACAATTCTTAGGCTTAAACAGAAATAAAATTCTAATTACAAGTATTTTCCTCCAAAGTTGAATTCATGATAAACGATTAATTTAATCTAACAGTCCCAAATCTGCAAAAGCAGAGATCAGACAAGTTGGCGCAGTCAACGCAAAATTATTATCCGCGTTCTGAATCGGCAAAAATCTAAATATAGATGGCGCTAACATCAAAAATTACAGTTTTCAATAATGGCAAGCAAATAGCGGGCGATTGAAAATGTATTTGGTAGCGCGAAATTCAAAATAAATTTTATTACAAATTAGGGTTTAATACATGATCACAACACTGTAATCAAATTGCGTACCACTTACTAATTCCCGTAGTAGTGAGGGCTCATTGCTAAGGAAAACAGTATACAGTACAATATTTAATTACAATGCTGTAACCACACAACAAAGTTTTAAAGAAAAAAATGACTTAAATAATTAACACTTCAATACTGACATACAGAAAAGGTACAAAGTACATTTATTACTATTAAAGTTAAAGTACTATTAAGGCTTGTAAAGTATAAAAACTCAAAATGCAACTAATCTAAACGGTCGTCACAATAATAGTTATTTATTGCATAAGTGTTTGAGATAGCATTTTATGCACGCAAAGAATGTTAATTTTCTTTAAGTGGATAGAATGCTGCTAAAACACGAATTGCAATACAACGGTTTATCCACAATTACAACAAGCCAAGGTATTATTTTGATCAATATTGATTTTGATTAGTCTGGTAATTTTGGCAAGAGTAGAATAATAAACTTGGTTTATTCCGCATTGCTAATGTAACACCGATATCAACGTGGTTTAAACCAACTTTCACCCACGTGGGGATAAAATGTGGTTTCTAAGAGTGGATTCAAGACTCATTATAAGGTGATTGTGGATAAAAATTATAGATATACTTAAAGTCATTAAATATTAGTAAGTAACAACATGTTCAAACTCTACATAAGTGCGTTACTAGATAATTGGCAATTGTGTCAACACAAAAGTGATAATCAACAAAATTATGACTAACATCTAACATATATGTTTTAGTTAAATTACCAGTACAAAATAAATTAACGAACAATAGCATAAACTACCAAAAGTAAAATATTCGACTAACAAACATATTTTTAACAATAATGGAATTACTGTCGAAAAAGCACAAGTAGGGGAGAGGGGGGCACCTTTGAACAAGGGGCACTATTGAACAGAATTCAAATTTACCGCTCTATGCCCGCTATTATTCTGAAACCATGTGGTAATGAAGGTTATAGTTGTAGCAAGTAATGTCTAACGTGTTAGCGCTTTATGGTTATTTGAAATGTAAGTACTACAAAAACTTTGTTTTACTCTGATTGGTTGTAATATTTTACATACACATATAGTGTGATATTGAGAATATATTAAATATAATCAGAATTTCATCACTGAGTCTTAAAAGTGTAAGGTTAGGGAAGTATTACTTGATATTTTATATTCATCTGTGGTTGCAGGGTTGCCAATAAATCGCGCATAATAAAAATGTGTTTACATGGGGTACCTTTGAATATCCGTAAGGGGTACAAATGAACAGTGTTCAAAGGTGCCCCAGCCACAATGTTAAGAAGTTATTTAATTGAAGAATAATTTTTAGACTTACCTACTAGCGAAAATGGTGAGAACTTACAAGAAAAAAAGAGTAGAAGAGGCTTTCAATGAAGAGGATATGGCCAAAGCGGTATCAGTAGTACAAAAAAATACAATGTCATTAAGAAAAGCTGCGGCAGTTTACGGAGTTAAACATACTGCTCTGTTTTACCGCTTAAGGAAGCAGCCTAAGCTAGAAGTTTATTCATCAAAGCACACATTTCGGCAGGTGTTTAACCAAGAACAGGAGCAGATGTTGGTGACCTATGTTTTGACATGTTCAAAACTTCAATATGGTCTTTCATATAAAGATTTAAGAATCTTAGCATTTGACTATGCAAAGGCACTTAAACGCAAATATCCAGCAAGTTGGGAGGTTAACAAGATGGCAGAAGTGGACTGGGTCCAAAGTTTTATGAAGCGACATGCAAATCTGAGTTTAAGAAAACCAGAGAATACGAGCCTGGCACGGGTGACTGGATTTAATCTAAAAGCCGTAACTGAATTTCAAGAAAATCTGTGCTTATAAGAAATGTAATTTTGGACCCAACAGAATCTTTAACCTGGATGAGACAGGTATCTCGACAGTCGTGGATGCACCAAACATAATAGCTCAGAAGGGTATTAAGCAACTTGGACAGAGAGAGGCGCACTCGTGACCATGTGTGCTATCGTGAGTGCTGATGGGAACAGTTTGCCACCAGTTTTTATATTCCCACGAGTTAGATATCACGACAGTTTTCTCGCTGGTGCTCCTGCTGGGAGTATTGGATTAGTGAATAATCCACCCAGTGGTTGGATGACAAAAGTTCTATTTTTAAAAGTTTTGGAACATATCAAAAAGTTTACAAAATGTAACCTCGATGATAAAATTTTGATTGTGATGGATAACCATGAATCCCACTATTCATTAGATGCCATAATATTTGCGAAAGAGAATGGGATCGAGCTTGTCACCATACCGCCGCACTGCACCCATCGCCTGCAGCCCTTAGACGTCTCAATAATGGGTCCATTTAAGGCTGCATTAAAAGTTGCTCAACACGACTGGCTGATCTCTCATGCAGACAAAGCCATTACTATTCACGATTTAGCTGGGCTGTCAAACACTGCAATTCAGACATCGTTTACTCCCAAAAATATTATTTCAGGTTTTCAGAAGACAGGCATATGGCCTTTCGATAGAAATGTATTCTCTGAGTGAGTGACTTCATTGCTTCAAGAATACCTACATCTAGTAATACTATAATCGATGGATCTTTAAGACACAGTTCGTTGACCGAAATAACAGAACCTGTTGCATCAACATCGGCATCACCATCAGCAAATGAGTCAGTCGTGCTATCTCCAGAAGTTCTCAGACCTCTACCGAATGTATCTTCGACGACCAAAAAGCGACGTCGAGGTTGCAAACCGAAGAAATCTCTATTCCTGACACATACGCCTATTAAAGACGAAATCGAAGCCGAAGCTATTGCCCGTGAAGCTAAAAAAAGAGCGCAGGCTGTAGCTAAAAAACCCAAGGTAACAAGGACTCTATGTGCTGACACACTGTCCATACATGATGAATCAGATGATGGTGATGATTATGATGACCATCAGCAGTCAGACTCGACAGAAGAAGAGTTGCCATCAGACGGAATCGAAGTGCATGATTTTGTCATTGTGAAGTTCTCTACGAAGAAAACTATTGTTCACTATGCTGAGGTAATAACTGATAAATATGAGGATGAATATAAGATCAAATATTTGCGAAAGAAAGGTAACAAGTTTTATTTTCCAACGGTTGAAGATACCAGTATGGTGACATCTGCAGATCTTATCAAGAAGTTGTCTGTTCCCATTCAAAAAGGTACTGAAAGGACGTCGGGTTTAATGGAATTTGATATAGACTTTAATAAATATAACTTTAGATAGTGTTTTTTGTATAAAACCCAATAAACTTTTGAAACAACGTGACTGTTCAATTGTACCCCAGTCCCTGTTCAAATGTACCTTATGGATGGGGCAGCTTTGAACAATATGCACTGACACAATAAATTGGCTGACAAATTCAAAATATTAAAGGTATGCAGAAATTTTCACTGGGGATGGAAATTAGACATGTTGTGTTATTGTAAAATACCTGCGTTGTTTTGTTTAAGTGCTTGTAACATTTGCAGTAACTTAAAACATATAAATATGTTCAAAGGTGCCCCCCTCTCCCCTACCTACAAAAAATACTACAAAGTAGGTAATTGTACCTGATAAACAGACAAACAATGGCTTAAAATTAAAATTGCAATAACTAACACCAAATTGACTAATTTATTGTTGTTATGAAGCAATTGAGACTTCGAATGATATGGGTGCCTTAAGCTCCGTGTGTGGCCTCATGGGATGGAGTGTCGGCACTGCATTTCTGTTGAGGCCTACAGATTGAGGGTGCGCGTAGTAGGTTGTGTCAAAATCTAGGCTGCAAAGTTTCATATTATACATTATACTGGCAACCATTTGCTGTTGCCAAGTTTTGCTCTTAAATAATAAAATATAATAATTACAACTGTATACTATCAAATATCAACGATAGTATTAAAATTTGCTGGCGTTCCGACAATGCCGACAGCACTACAGTAGCGACATCTATGAATGGCTTTTTCCCGTCGGATAAAACCGCCCGTATAACTGAACCATCTTATCTAATCTGGGTTCTAAAGTTAGTCTAGAACCGAGACTCGAACCTATTGCTCTTGAAATGTTGAATGACGAAACGAATAGGAGGAGGTGGTAACTGACGAACAATGCCGGGACTCCCCGACATGTGCGTCCAATAAAATAAGTCTGCGTGTTCAGAACACGTATAAATTATTCAATGAAAACATTTTATCGATATTTACAGAATACATAAATAGCAAATATAATTACAAATACCATCTTCAGCCGATGAAAATTATTATATTTATTACTGTTTTGTGTAGATTTACATTTTTAAAAGTAATAGCTTGAATTTAGGTACCTACTCAAGGTTTATCAAAGTAACACCAATGATTTATTTGTATAACTTCTTTATTGATATTATTTATGAAATAAAATAATATACAAACGCGTCTCCGCAAATTCTTGAGAGCCTCTTGATGAGAGGTTTGATACACCTCCCTCTCTTCAAATTCAAATATGTCCATCCCCTCTCAGAATAAGATTATTTTTGTATTAACATATAGGAGCTAATGTATACTTTGAAATTGTATTTTCATCCACCTGCTGAAGCCACAGAGTGGCGAAACATATGTCTTTTAATAAATCTCTATAGAATGCATACTTTGCAAGATATTCGAAAGAAAGTGCTACTCGCTAAGAGTAAAAGTGTTATTTCCGGTCTGAATTTTGAAATTTTATTCATACAAAAAACATTGCAAATCTAGCTCAAAATACTTCTGTACTCATGATAAATATATATAGAAGTCATAATTTACGACATATTTGCAAAAAATCGCTATTTGATAAAGGTAAAATTTACTTCCGGTTATTTTGAATTTTTTGTATTCAAAAGGTATTGAAAATTATGCTTTAAATACTTTTGTACTTGTAATGTACCTGCCTAGAAATCATAAGAGTAAAAGATCTACTTCCGGTAGGAATTTCGAAAAACTCTTTTAATACGTTTTTTTTCAAATTTAATTTTGAGTATATTTGAATTCGCTATAAATTTGTAATTGAGGAAATATTGGCAAAATTCGATTTTTTCACTGAAGTAAACTACTAGGTAGACCGGGGGAATGCCGCCACCCGGGGCATTGCCGCCACTGCCGGTATTCTAGTCAAAGACACCGGTTAGCCAGCCTGACAGCTCCTGACCTCTAGCGAACGATGCTACAACTAATGCCCTGAGTGGATGGCAGCCATTGCGCGCATTTTTTTGTTTTTACAGTGACGAACGTTGTTTTGAAGAAGTTTGATCTTATTTTTCCACTTTGAATAAGCTGAAGCTTGTACCTTTAGATGTTACAATGCCTGCATTTGCTATGAATAACCTTTAACTAGATATTTTAGCCTAAATTTTAATCAACAATATTGATCACTTCCATTTGTTTTGATGTCTTTAAATCCACGTTTCTTCCATCTTGTCGGAACGGGGTTATGACGCCACCTCTGCAGGGGTGATGCCGCCATGGTGGCGGCATTACCCCCGGACGCGTCTTTCCACTGTATAGGTCAAAAACAATTTTTTAAAGGAGCGAAAATGCGCAAAAGTAAACTGTGCTTAATAAAAACTTATCCTCGATAACCATGGGAGCCACGTGTCCCTGGAAAGCTATGAATTTTGTCGTGAGAACTATATTCACATGCTTTCAATCCCCTCACATACTTCACACAAGATTCAACCGCTCGACGTCTCATTTTTTGGACCTCAGAAAAGAGCATTCAATAAGGAGTGTGATAAGTTTATGAGAGCAAGCACCTACAAGAAAATCACTCCTTATGACATAGCATCAATCTTTTATGGCGCTTATATGTCAGTTCCAACAATAGAGAAGGGAGTATCAGGATTTCGCAGCGCTGGGATCTTTCCAGTAAGCTCAAACACCTTCAAGGAAGAAGATTTCTTCCCTGTTCAAAATTTGGAGCCAATATGCATCGATGATCCAGATGACACAGAATCTGAAAATCAAGAACGGGCAGAAAAGATGATGAAACTGGTGAAGAAAATAATCTTGTAAATGCGAGCAACACCTCTGAAGTTGGGTTGCTGGATGTAGAACCTTGCTCATCAAAGACCGTTCAGGAAGTGCCTCAAAAAACGTTTCTTCAATCGCTAGAAAAGTTTTCACCAATTCCAAAATTGGCAGCAGAAATGGTAGCGGAAAGTTCTAAAAGAAAAGGTCACTCGTCAATTCTAACGGGAACCCCAATGAAGGCAGTTTAGGAAGAAACAGTAGCTAAAAGAAAGGAAAAGACATTGAAAAAAGAACAAGCCGAAAGAAAATCTGCAGCTAAGGTTTTGGGAATGTCCATCAAAACTGAATCCAAGGCAAGGACAGAAAAAGCAGTAACAACACGGCAAAATAAAATGAATAAATCTGTTAAGAAAAGGGGCAAGCGACTTTTTAGTTTTGAAAACTCTTCAGATGAGGAAGACATCGACGTCAAAAAGTTGTGTGACGACAACGATAATGATGACCTTTTTGATCCAAGCGATCCAAACGTTCAACTTTGTGCCATATGCAATGAATATGGAACCAACGAACTGTGGTACAGATGCACTTGTTGTGGCAAGTGTGTGCATTCAGAGTGTAGCGATGCTG